>JAANDG010000235.1:0-207226 GCA_036852015.1 Pelodera strongyloides
TTATTTGAATTGTATAAGCTTCTAAAATAGCCTTCTCCTCATTCTTAATCATCTTTTTCAAACGCTTCATTATTAAGGAACGTCTGGAAGCCTAATAGGGCGTTTTCCTTCTTATTTTTTTTGGAATCGCAGATGCGTGCCTATAATTTGCTGCAAATATGTTCAGTTTCTTTCCATGCTTTTTATGATGCAGTACACATTTGTTTGGCTTGCATGGAAGATAGTACAGCTAGGAAAAGCTGACGATTTAATTGAATTAAGCGATACTATGATGTGTATCATTCTCATAAAAATGGAATAAAGTACTAAACTATCATGCAAAGCAAAGTACGTACTTTGTTTCCGGCGCCTTAGGCTCAACAAGCACTCAGAAACATTTAGCAGGTGCAGTGAAAATGAAAATATCGTTTTACTACGAGAGTTTCGTTACTGTAAGCTCCTTTCAATGAAACTCGGACATAGTTTGAAGTTGAAGTGTGCATCCCGCTATGTTTTTCTGTCTTCTAAGCCCTTTAATCTGCATGTCTCCCCTGCTTCTCCTCTGGACTTCATCTTAGTTCCATTCGTCCATCCTGTGTTTGCCCAGCAGGTGACACCAACTCTTTTGTGATGCACACCACGTTTTCTTAGTTGTACAAACATGCCTTTCACCAGGTTGGACTGTCCATTTTGATTCAGGGCAACATCTTGCCGTGCAATCATGTCTTCCGTTCTAATTGCAAAGAGTGTGCTTTGAATCAACATGAATTTTTCGGAATTGTTAAATCCTTAAGCCACATCTTAGTTAATGAACCAATTTTTTCATTAGATTTACCGGGCTTGAAATTCTAAATACAAATGATTGCCTAAGAGACACGAATAGTTTACCCAAAAGCGAACGGTTTACAGCGCAACACCTCCTACGCGCTGAACTGATTTGAAAGCGGCTTATCCTGCGCGCGATGTGAATAGAACGGTCTGTTCTTCTCTTTCATAGAACCAACCATGGTTCACACCACAATAGGAGGACTTTTCGGCGGAGAGAAACTTTCTCCTACTTGCAAGTGATTTTGTTTCTGAATACACTTACCAATTTCTTACCTACCTAAATTTCTTACCAGTTAAGCTATGCTAAGCTATGCAATGCGCCTTGTACGTAGAACGCACCACTTCTCACAGACATAACTTTGAGATGTGACTGTCTCTTTTCATCCATATGCATTGATTATTCTCCCGTTAGTTTGTGATTGTATTATTTTTATCTTATTAAAGAGCATATCAATTCTTAGCTCATTCTCGTTGGTGCGAGTCATAAGAAAGATAATCCAGCATGTGACACGTTCATTCCTTCTTAATTACCCCTTATGTACTGAGTGAATGGCACCTAAATTGCTACCTGTATTAGGAGGGATATAAGTGTAGCGTCAAATGTTCTCAGATCGATAAAACAAGTATGGAATCTGCAGGTTCTACTAGTCATACTGGGATAGTGTGTTGCCTAACAACTTCAGTAGCTTATAACTAAGTTCGAAACAGGTTAGCAACCTTCCAAATCAAAGTAAACGTTCCAATGTATTAGATATCAGTCGTTTATATCTTTATAGGAGAAGGCGTATCTAGTAGTTAATATTAACATGTTATTGTTTATTCTCATACATGTTTAACCCTTTTTGAACACTTCCGCTCTCATCCGTATGCGTGGTGAGTCGACAATAGAGGCATGCAAAACTGGTGAGTTCACCATTATGCCCCGCCCTCTACTCGGATCTCGCCAACCCGGGGCCCGGATCCATTGTAATTTGCATACCGATGTGGCCGTTCTCTCTCCTACCCAACAGACCCAATCACACAGCTGTCGCCACCCTCACCTAGGGTACTCACCTAACCGTTGCGTATCATGCTCATCCTTCCAAAGACTTATGCAAACGACCTCAGTTCGCACGGATTTAAGATTACATCGTTTCACGTCTTTGCTTCGAACAATGGGAGTCTCACATTATACCATGTAATACAAAAACAAGAACCGTCCCAGCTGCATTGTTTATATTTGCTACTGACACTGTCGGGGGTCACTCCGCGCGACAACGACAGTGGCACTTCCGTAGTAATCCAGAATTGGTCTCTTCCTTCCGCAATACTTTCTCTTCACTGCAGTTTTTTTTCCTCCAATATTTTTCCTCCACATCGTTTTTAGTTGATAAAATATATACATTATTACTGCTTTTTCTCGAACCTAGTTGTACTTTGCTTAAAAATATTTATCTTTTGTTTTCGTGCTATTACATACATTTCTCCAAATTATTTTACCGGGATGATCCTGTTCAGATTTTCTTTGTTCTGGCCATCTGGTGGTATTCTTGTATGATCTATCAGGAATCGTATTTGTTCGACTTTTTATACTTCCAGATGATGCACCGTAAGAAGTGTGCACTTTTCATCATGATCCCGAGTTTTTTCTTTAAAAAAAAGAGAGCTTTTCGTCGCTTTAGTACGCTGACCGACACCTTAGTCGCTCGCGTGGCACCATGCGTGGGGCATCTGGATTTTGTCACTTTTTGCAACTACTACATTTCGCTCACGCTATGTTTCATCTTTAAGGGCCTTTCTATGTTTTATGGATTTGTATGTTCTCCTTAAAACTACTATGCTAGATAACTAATTGTTTACCAATTCTCGCTCTCACCTTTCTCTTTGTGATTGTACTTATCGGTTTGGGGCCACGAAATTTGAGAGCCACTATTTTCAGCAAGTTCCTCGCGGTTACTTTTTACCCCAAATTTGAAAAAAGCGTATCCCGGACCGCCCTTCCCGGGCGCCAGCACTCATTTAGGGGAAATGACCCTATTTGGGGCCAAGCGCAAGTAAACTTTCCACTTTTTTCTTTAAATACTCTTGTCGGGTCTACTGAATACATCTCTCTTGAGCGCACATACTTTGATCAATCTGCTTCTGAAAGAGCGTTCTACATATTGCCGTTTTAAGTCTGAAGTGTATGCGTCATAAGGCATACATATGCTTGTTCTTGTGCAACTTCTTATTCCCCTGTGCCATTAGTGACATTGATTGTGGGCAGTTTTCACTGGGCTCTTTCTGGCTAGGGCCACTGTCCTACTTGACCCTTCTACAACAATTAGACAATTGGTGGAAGCAGGGACAAGCACGAGGAAACGCCCAATTTCCCCATCCGCTCACTAATTTCCACCCGTTAGTGCATTAGACCATCATTAGGGATGGACAGCATTTTCTTTGCACTTCTTATTCCCAATCATTTTTTTTACGCTAGGATGATTCTCTTCTTGATAACACAATATTTTTTACATAAGTCCTTTTTTGAACATATAACTCTGAATTCAAAATGCGTTGTGCTCTTGTATAAGTAACAATATTACATATAAGTAACCATAAAAAAAATCACCAATTTTGACAGGAACGATTGTTTTCTTACCGTTCTTAAACGTCGCGGTTTGCATCTATTTTCGTGTTCTCTTTTATGTTCTTTATTTTATAGATTTCCTTTTTTTATTCGAGTTATGGCCACATCCGTAGGGCAGAAATTCGCATCTTGTTTTGGTCAGTTGTCGAGAAAGTGACCAAGTCCCCCACCGTCTGGAATGTATTGGTAATTTTCATAACTTTTCTTTTCGTCCGATAGTCCCCTTTCCTGGTGTCCCTTGGGGAAGAGCCAATATATATGCGTGTGTGAGGAAAATGTCCTTTCCTAGCGTCTTCTAGTGAGAGTACACTATTCGCCTAGTAATATCCGTATGGAGTCTTTGCTGTCTCATTTATTCACAAGAACAACCGCAAGAGTTGATTAGCTTCTTTACTCTTTTCTAACTGAATACAATGCACTAAAACTTATTTTCGACCGAACTACGATGACTTATTTTCAATAGTGTATTGTTTTGAGCCCTTGAGAACTTTGAAATTGTCGGAAGGGACCTGGTATTCTCATAAAACCTATTTCCGCCAAAAAAACTGATAAGTAATCCTAGTTGATACAACTTGTTGCAAAGAAAAAAAAGTATTCTTCGTTTCAGTGCTCTTCTGTAATTTGTCTTATTCGAAATAGATCAGATGGGGTGCTAGGCCTCACTTTTGCAATTACCTTTTTAACACTGCACTTAACGCTTAGATGAACTCAATTTTGTGGAAATTATATTGAAATTGAGCTGTCGAAAAACGACTGAAATGATACGGAATTTTTAAATTCGTACTGACAGCTGTGACAACAGATCCAGTAAGTGTGAAAAACACAACTAAAACAATGTATGTCGTTTGGCTCGCATCTCAGTACTTGTTTAATAGTAGTGTTTTCTTATTTGATCGTTTTTTGGAAATTATGTCCGGCAACATTTAAAAAATTCTGTCATTGAAAATTTATATGTTTTGTGTATTTCAGGTAATTGCAGGCCCGTGTAAATGCGGTTACTTGTTCGATAGTGAACATCATTTTTTCGCACCATGGGCTGCACATTCAAGGTATCGTTAATAATGAGAATTATAGCATATGCGATTGAGCTTTTCATTAGAAATGCCCCCCCCCCCCAGACAATCATTAGGGTATGCTCATGATCGCACCAAACTCACAATCAGCAATTTAGGCTCGCCTGAACCAGCTATGGTCGATGTGGTACACCGTGCTGGTGGTTTGCCTTCAAAGCTATTTGCTATATTTAGGTTTTGAAAGGTGAGTACTAATTTGTTTTTGTTTCTTCCATTGAAGATAATTTATGCTAAACATTCGCTGCTCTATATAGAGAAAGAGAGTGACAAGTAAAAGAATGAGAGCTCCTTTTTTCGACCAATATATTTGCGCTTTAAAAAGCGCTATATTTCTACAAATAAAGTCCTTCTTATTGTTAGTGTTACATAAGAAGAGCATTGATATGATTTAGGTACAAACTCTACACTGAGATGAAGTGGCCCTCGCACGGTGGCTATCCCACGAAATGGTTTAATGTTTATATCATTCTCTATGCAGCCTGTATTCCAGGGTGAGTGTTTTTAAGAAGTTCTTGTTTAAACCTGTGGGGAAAGGAATGAATTGATTTCTCATGACCTTGAATAATATGTAGCTTTAGTGTGCCCGTGAATAAAATAACACATGATATTGTTCTTTCAGGACCCTTCTGTTCTTCGCGTTTGGCTTCTTTAAATCTGGAAATATTGCTGGAGATAGTGAAAAGCTGGCTGATAGAGAAGAGCGAGTGATCGAAGTTACACCCGATAGAAATGGGGATAAAAGTGGTGAGCACTTATCATATTTCTTATTTGGCTTGTGGTTTGGTCAGTCGAATACACCAGTTCATGATAATGATACCTTCTTTTCAAGACACCCATATATTTGTGGTTAATGTGGAAACACGAGACCACAGAAGCGCCCGTGTCTGTTAGACGCCTTAATCCGATGGAGCTTACATTGATGTATTTGAGACATACTTGGGGTCACATCCATTTCACGGATTAAAGAAATGTGCTACAAGGGCGACCTTTGCAAACAAAGCCACCTCGATGCGAACATCATGAAAAAAACATTATTTGATAGTTGGTTATATACTCGTCGTTTTCAATCAGCCACCCAAATATAAACGGTTTCTTTCGTAATTTGAGCGAATAAATGGAAAGGCGATCCCAATCAGGATTACCAAGTTCTATAGAGAGTAGCATACTCCGTATTGCACTTGGCAACCAATGGATTGAAGCATCTATTTAATATTGCAGGTTGTTTCCACGGCCTCAAATCCCTTTGGCAGCACGCCCCACCTTTGCCGCAGCAATTGCACGTGGCAATGGCCTTGTGTCAACTGATCGCACAACAATTGATGATTGCCCAATTATACCGCCACGGTTTCATTAATTCCGGTGAGTGCGCCTCTATGCTGACTTGTTGACTAGGGGCTGCTTGTATCATATGTGTAGCTCATCGATAGTATGAAAGATAACAATTGCCGAAAGTGGTACGCATGAAATACATGTCATTTGCATTTGAACTGAAAGAAGTTGAATAAACTAGCTTATTTTGATTTTATTTTCCCCAGTGTGAATATGTCTGATGTGAGCTGTTGTCCTGGATTATGTTCTAGGATGCTTATTTCTTGCCGAGTATTGTTTTCTGATATAAATTAACTGCGTCAGCTCCGGCTCGTTGTACCGGATATGTATTCAATGACTCAACTGACAGACACACATTTTAGCTTACTAGAAACGAACAGTTGCGCACAACCAGCAGAAACTGTCACCTAGGCACTCTCGGTTGCGCAATATTGTCAGGATACATGTCACGCTCTAAGTCTTGTAACCAGACGTCTTATGTGTTAGCATATTATACGAGCATACTATATTTTTAAAGACTGCAAGCCGTATAGCACTTTCAATGCTTCGAATAGCAAAGTTAAGTTAAGAAACATAAATTGGTAATACTCTTAACATTTTCACCTCTACAACTACTATTACTTGAATAACGTAGTATTACTGTAATATTTCCACACCTGAAACACTACTTGAAGATATCGTAAAAGAACCAGCCAAAACATTATGACTAACTTTGGGCTCTGTTTATAAAATCAATATCAAACTGTCCACATACGGACTCGTAATTTGCATGCGGGGAAGTGGTGAGCGGGAGTATGTTTTGTGGTGTTGTGTATGAGTGCATCCACTAACTGGATTAATTTGCATATCGGTTTGGTGGTTGACGCGAAAAGAGCGCGTCTACGGAACCAGTGAATAATCATACGTTGAAGGGGAATATAACAAACAAAACCGACCGAGTGCAGGGAAAATGCGCAACAATACACTTGTTGGAGATGCCGATATGACGATATACGAACATGCTATGATCACGACAACTGTGAAAATAAGCTGCTAGTGTTAGCATTTTTGTAATACATCGAGAAGGTGTTGGAAACGATACCTGGAGCCTGGAGCTAGAATGTGATGTGTTCTATATTCTTCCAGGTGACTTCCTGAATACCGAACTGGACTTCGCTTATCAACGAGCCAGGCAACTAGCCACCAATCTGCCTGTAGGAGAGACGAGAATGCAAGGATTTAGCATAACGAGCGATAAACTGAGCAATAGCCCTCTGGCGCCGAATCTGCTGCCAAGTAAGGGGCGGTTTACGTTTCATCGATTGGTTAAAAAGATACTAGAATACCCCAAGCGAAATGAAATTTCTGTTTTAATATTTGGTTCATCCAGATAACATATAATCTAATAGGTTGATTGTTGACTATCTTTGTCGTTGATTGTACCCAATAATTCTCCGTGGTTTCAGTTCTCATGCACTTCCGTCTGTTTGGAATCCCGCTCGAATTCTTCAATCTCGTGTTGGCACTTGTGGCTTTCTCGTGCGCATTTCCCTCAGTAAGTTAAATTTTCATTCGGTTTCGTAGACTATTTGTTGCGACTTGCTTTTAGAGAGGTTTCATAAATTTGCCATTTGCTTGCAAGAAGCGCATACTTTGGGTTTATAGACAGGGTAAGAAATTGCATATACAGGTAGTGTTGTAAATATTTTATTATAAGTTCTGTAAGTTATTAGTGTACTGTAGAGTAGGAAGAAGAACAGGAACATGTTTGTTCCGTCCACGCGTCGTCTTATATACGGTCCTGGGTTTTCATCTGTCCGCTTTTTGTAGTCCCTTTTCAATTTCTCTCAGCTCCTTGCGTTCGCCATGAATGGTTCTGACTACTTTTTGCTGCTCCGATGAAATTGAAGTATTTGAGTAATATTCATCGTGTCATTTTCGTTTCCCTTTTTTGTCTGTTTGAACTAGTCGCACGGAGTCGCGACAGGTAGTTACTAGAATTTAATTGTTATAATTTAAAACCTTTACCGACAAGATCGATCTAAAGCATGTGTAATAATAATAACGGTTTATTGGTTAACAATCAATACAAATAAAGAACGTCAACCAAAGGGAACCCTAAGACCCCGCGCTTCACAACGCAAAAGTACTTACTAGGTGCCAAATATATAGCTGTATGTTCAGAACTGGGATGAAGCAAAGTATGGTTCCATTTTATAGATGCGGCACCTGGTTATTTGTGTAATAATTAGAGTGAAGTTTTTCTAATATAATTTTTGTTTTCAGGTCTTTTGGAGAGTGTCGAAGCCATTTGCACTTGTCTTTTCATTCCATCTCCTCGTTTATGGTTTCACTCTGGTATACTCCTACCTGGCCTTCTCGATTTTATTTCGAATCCAGGAGACGAATCACTACAGCAACCGGCCAATTGGACTTGGTTAGCTATCATTTATTCATCGCTTAACTGTTAAGTATAATAATTAATTGCGCACAAAGACAATCAAAGAAATCAGTTTAACGTGCAGGTTGTGTGCAGATTAACGTGCAAATATGTACATTAAATAAGGAAAAGGTAGTTTCGAACATAGTTTTATACTCCGGTTCCTAGTCCCTAACCTAGTGTTGAATGTTGGCCGCAATTACGTTTTTTGTTAGTTCATTATTATCTGAAAGTTTGAATCTTCAGGTCAGTATCTGATCCACTCCCGGAACCTTCCATTCTACCATCCACTCACAATTCTTGGCACATTCGTTGCTGCAGTTGTGTTGACTACTATTGCGCCGATCGCTCTCTATACATATGGATACAACAAGTACTTCGTAGGTTTTTGGAAACCTTCATTTAACTTTCGATCACTTCCAATAAATATATTAACCTTCCTTCGATACGCTTACTGTATAAATAGTGTAGGATATGAGGTGTGCGTTTTTCATGGAAAGGGTATTTATTACCCGGCCCATACAATATACTTGCTTTATTTAGGTAAACATGATGAACCATCAAGCAAAGAATTCGGCCCGTCAGGGACAAAGTGACTACACTGATTATAGTAGGAGACGAAGTTCGCATAGAAGTCCCTCGGCACAGTTGTGTTGTGATGGGTAAGTGGTCCTTGTCTCATTATCTATTGAACTATGGGCTGGCACGGCCTCCAGTCTTCAGTAAGGAGTAAAAATTGGAGACGACATCCTTTTTTATAAAGCGACTCTACATAATGGTTTCGATTGCAGCATTTTTATTATGCTTCCTGGATTTTACAACACCCATTCAGACCATTCCTACCAAATATTAACATTTAGCTATGGACCGCATACAATCGCCATCATTCTCCTGGTGTTGATCGTCATAGCCAAAGGTCCAACCATCTACGCGCTCATGATTCTTTACCAGGTTCTTTCTCTTTCAATTATTTTTAAGTCTCACTTGTAGGGCACTGTCTAATGAATGGAGTTTTCCTTTACGAATTGCATACTTTAATATACAAATTAATTTCAGCACGAGGAAAAGCCGATACTCTTGTCATGTTTGATAGTCGAGGTCATCTATTTATTCACGTGGATCATTTTATGGTTGATCTTGACATTGAAGAGAGATTGGGACTTTAACGTTGCACACAAAGTACATCAGATGTACGCGCTTCAGGTGAGTGCTATGTTTCAGTGGATGTGATAAAAAAAAATAAAGATAAAGAGTACCGGGTTATATCAACCGAATCCGCAGAAACGGTGCACCGGGGTCCGGTTCATTTCTGAAGCCGGACGAACTGGCCTTTAAACTTCCCGGAGGCCAATTTTCTCGGGAAGCCGATTTATCTCCGCCGGTTTTACCCAGCTACCAACTTTTTACACCTTTGGTGAGGTGAAGGGGTTCCGGGCCGGGCTCGAACCAGCGACCGGTGGCGTGGAACAAGGCGCTTGCCACTGCGCCACGCCCCCCGTGGATGTGATATTGAACAAAATGCTAATATCTTGATCACAGTCTGTAGTTGTCTATCTTTTAAACAGGTTCCTATCGTTTTTATATCGTAACTGAAGGTGGTGTTTTCAGAAAGGTTTGACAACAGGACACGTAAAAACAACGGAGAACCCATCAATGCTGAAGAATGCTCTTATTGTGATGCATAGGGATCAAGTTAGTCTTTGGGACTATACACATACACATTTCGCTTTTACTGTCCTCAGGAATATTTTTGTGGATTGCGTGTGGAAACTTCTTTTCCTTATAGATGTTTGTCACCGACGATCAGAATGCAAAACAGTCGCTTTTGCGTGCCATGCAAAGAGGCGAATTCACTGCAGAGGACGCAGCGACTTACTGGCAAAAGGCAAACGGACAGCAAAGCCCTACGATTAGGTTTGTAAATTTCTCACGCAACAAGCTTAGCGATCGTTTCTAATGTTTTAATAATAAAACGGCGCACCGAAAGTCCGAAATTTTGAACGAAAATTGAACATCAAGAAAGATGAAAAGTAAACAAAGCCTACTGTTTAGGAAAGTGCCTGTGGATGAGCAGGTTCGACAGACACCCGAAATGTCTCGTCTTCTGGCAGGACGCCGTCCATCTGATGATAATTCACAGGTAAATTTTACGCGCCAACCGTTTATTACATGCGTATTTAGCTTTCGAGAAAACTTCGTTTATATCGAAATTTAGATTTCTCGGTCGGTGCACATAGGTCAGCCTCAGCCTGGCGCACAGCTTCACTTTCGTGGAAACAGCAGTCCTCCCGACGATCGCACCAAAAATACGTTCGGAACATTGCAGGTATGCATTGTGTTACGGGAATTGGCTCAGTTCAGATTGAGGGAAAAATCCACTATCGAGAGTTTATTTATGTGTATTGATGCGAATATCTGAAGTGTTGTAATAAGTCAGTCTACATTCTTGTGTTTACCGCCTATTTTGCCTATCTCCACCTTGCTATTGTCTATCTCAACCCATTCCGCTCTCCTCACTCAGTATTTATATGCTAGAGGAACCACTCAATAGCTCATAAATCTGCCCGTTTATGCCCTGAATCGCGCGCACATCTGCTCTACGAGGAGCATTGTTCCAACAGGCATTTATGTCATAAGGGGATCAGGGTTAAGGTGTTGATTGTCTTCTAAATAAAATATAACAGTAAACATTTATGTAGTAGCTTCGGAAATAATTAGATTAATGTTGAGTAGTTCTTTACTTGCAGATATAGGACAGCTGATTAGTAAGCATTGTTCACATTTAATGGGTCGCAGTCACTACAAATTCGTCATTTTTATTCGATTTTTATTAAATGTAGGAGGATATGAAGAAAAATAAGGTATCAGTCCAAGTCACAGAAACACGAACTCAGGGTGAGAAACCACTGAGAATTGGAGATACCAGGTTACAGTAAATAGATCATGGATGCAATTTCCCGAATAGCGGCTGGTAATTAATAACTTGCAGTGGTATCCTACCATTACAGGGTATTTATTATCAACAGCTATCCGGGCTATTGCATACACGACCCGTCTACTGTAATCCGGTATCTTCCATTCTCAGTGGTTTCTGTCCCTGAGTTTTTCTTCGGTAAATTAGTAGTGACGCCGTATTTTTCGTTATATCTTCCTATATTCAATGAGAATCGAATAAAAAGGACGAATTTATTGCAATTTATTGCAAAATTTATAGTTATTGCAACGCTCTAATATAGTGTTACAAAGAATGATAGTAAACAAAAAACGGTTGCTTAAGGTTTACTAATTTTCGAGCTCAATATTCAAACATTTCAGCGCAACCAGCAACAATCAACCTCCGGTTATTATTCTGGAGGCACATTGCTGCGCCAACAACAGCAGCAACAGCCCAGTACGTCGACACTGCAACGATCTGCTGTCAACGTGTGGCCCACGGTAGGCATATTGATTATATAAAAACTAATTTAAAGGGTCAGACCAATTACAAGTCCAAATGTGTTCCTGGTGAACTTTTGCAAAAAGCAACAAGCAACATTGTTTCAGCAACAGGAAGCCTATGCGTCGATCCACAAGGCAAAACAGGAGGCGATGTTCCCACAGAGACGGTAAGTTAATCGACATTAATGGACAATGTGACTAGCTTCTTTAATGTCTGCAAAGTACGAGAGCTCAATAAAATAATCAGTGCTCTTATAGAGGGAGTCAGGATGAAGGTGTCGCTTACGGACAGGTGCAAAACAATTATGGCAGCGCCTATGGGACATATGCAAGATTGCCACCACAGGTTTATTTTTTATTTTTTTAATTGTTTCATTCGAATTCACGAGCATAAAAATTGCAACTATGAAATAATATGTATGATTTTCGTCTGTTAAAAAAGGTCTTGACAAAGTGTGTTTTCTTTCAGTCGCGGATAGCCGTGCAACCAGGTCAACAGGTTCAAGCTCGGCCGGGTGGAGCAAGCATATATGGGGCCGTGCAGCCGCAGATTGGGGTACGTAGGTCTAGTTTAACTGACATGTTTTAAATATTTTTGCTTCTTATGGTTCTATAATTAGAACATTCGGCCATGGTTTTATTCAATCGACTTTCGTTCATCAACAAATGCAGTAGTAATGAACTGGTCGTTCTTTGCAGTTGAACCAAAGACGCCCATCGGACGGTCATCCATCTGGAATCCGACAAAGTCCACTACTTGGGCAGGAGAGCCGAGCACAGACCAGAGAACAGTCACCCTATCAGAGAACTGCCGGAGTGAAACTCAGCTCGTTCAATTCTTCTGAAAACAAGGTAACTCTACATCACATCGTCACAGTATCGAACTTTCCTCTTTCTCGGCAAAATTCCAAAAGTTATCCCGAAAAAAATTCAACATGAATTTCAAGTCTCTGTGCTGTAGCTAATAATTCGCAGTAATATATAGTTGATAATTGATTGCAGACACTGCAACAGTCTTCTGGTGGTATCTACGGTCAGATGAATCCTCAATGGGGTTCGCAGCGTGCTCCAACTGGACAACCACAACAGCTTCTTTGGAATCAGAACAAGGTAACAAACAGGGACTCTTTTGCGCAACAACTAAACGATATTACTGAGGAACCATCCGGACAGAGAGCCTCTCTTAGCACATTCGACCTGAATTCACTTGGCGTGTGGCCTTCAGTCATGACAGATCAGTTTGGTGATGTCATACAGCCACCATTTCACGTCGATTCAAACACTCACCCACGAAATAGACACGTACGACACCGAACGTCGATGTACACCCCAGCCCATGTAGAAACGAACTTGTCACATTCGGGCATGAGCTCGATCAGCTTGATTAATCTGAGTCCAGGTGGAAAACATGGACAACCTGCGCATTTTCTCTACAACCGCGCAGGTCAAATAGTGCATATTTAATTAAGTAGATTAGGGGTGTGAAAATGAAAAAAAAATTAAATACTTTTGAATACTTCAAAATGACACCCGGTTAAATACTAAAAGCTTGGTTAAAGCAATATTCATCGTTTGAGGAAATCGAGTATATACAACGGGCGCCCGAATTTGTCCCTTGGGATAGCGATTTTCAGGTTCATTTTGTTGTTCTCACATTACTTGTTTCTCACACTTTACTTGATGTATCTGAAACCATCGATGTATTCTCCCCCTTTTTTTGTCTTTACATTAATATGAAATGTTGCCAAATATTGACATGGATTAATGTATTCGCTTACTTTTTTGGGTATAATTTTCAGCTCCACAGAGCGCCCTCAGATAACTTCGTGTCCGTTTAGGTGACCATATGTGATTTCCCCTCTAATATGTGTGTGTGCTTAACCCCGGGTCATTACAATTCTTAGTGGGGAAAGTTTCGGCAATATTTCTGCGACCAATGCGAGCGTTCATGACGGCTTTTACTTAGGGCACAAGCACGATCATTACCATGAAAATGGTTGCGTAATTGGCAACAGTGTTATCGTTGCATCTTTAACAGAATATCAAAACTAATTCTCGTTCTGCTTTCACTTACAGTTGTATCACTATCGAGATCCTTTCTTATAACATATGCGCATAGTGTCCCGGGTTCTCTAACAATGTGTGTTTTCGTCACATATCAGCCTTTAACAGTTGCTAATTCATATTTTTCAGTCGTCGTCCGGAAGCGGAGCTGGCACTATGTCCGCTTCTTCGTCGCAACAAGATAACCAATGCTTCACTCCCACATCAACGCTTACATCTCAAGGTGCTGACAAGGACTAATTGCTTTATATCTTAACTGTAGCTCCATAACTTGATCTATAAACCTATGCTTACGTAAAATTCAAAATGCCTCTATGCTGCCTAGGAGTCATGGGCAATTTAAGTAATTATTTCCACCAGCTTACTTTTATCCCCTGGTTTGTTAAGGCTCCACCTACTCCGCACAACACACGCCAACTCCTGGTTCCCCAACAGCAAACACGTCAACGTATGCAAGTAGACAGCCGCTCTACGGCACACTCGGAGGTGCCATGAGTGGTTTGGCCTCGACTGGGGAAGAGTCGGTGTACGCTGACCGTACCCTTCAGAAAAGGCCATCTGCAGGTGTTTCAACTGGAACCACAGGAGTGAGGCATACTGTAAAAGTGGTCCCGCCTCCTACAAAGACTGACGACTCTGCCAACTTCTCCTTATCCTCCTCAAATGGTTCGGGAGACCAACGCCAAGTTACCAGTTCTGAATTTGCCACAAGTATTGTCTAACGACGGTAACACAACATACAATTTATTCCGGTTCACATGCAAGCCAAATCACACAATGCTTATGTTGCTTACTTAACCTTGATTACCCTACATTCCTTCTCTAAACTAGTGCCAGACTAATAAAATATAACCTTACTTATTATCAAAATATTTGCGAGAAGATTCTAGTTTTCAGTGCAATTTTTCTCCAAAGCTTGTTCTCTGAGGCTATAAGTGTTTTCTTTTCTTTCTATTTTATTGCATGCTATTTTTACTTATTTCCATAGTTATTTGCGTCTAATTGATACTTGAGCATAATTCTTCAATTATTTTAAAACAATTTTTGTTTAATTTCAATTTTATTAAATCGTCTACAACCATTCCTGGCACATTATCACATCTGAGGAGAGCAAGATAATAACCAGCAGTTTTTTTTACAAACTTTCTATTTTACTCTCAAAGTTGTCTCTTATCTCCAGGAATAATGTGCTTATCGTCCCTTTTGAAATGCGAAGTCGGGTACAACAAACTTTATTACTTGACACTAACTGCTAATTGTATATTTCGCGGAAATCTGCTTATTTTTATAGTTTACACACCTTATTTTCAAGCGGAAAATTCCCACATATTATGGAAAATTGATTTCGTGTCATAATATTCTCTGAGTTTAAATATATTTTCAACAGTTATTTTTTTTTCTATTAGTTTGGTGCTGCTTGAATTGAGAACAAAAACTAAATGACATATTAATTAACTTCAAGTGTATCTTTTTATATTGATATTTTGCGCCATTGTGTTCTTACTATGTATTCCAAAATAAGTTTCTAGAGAATGTTAAGTCCGATCATAAATCTATTTGCTACTGTTTTACTTGGTCTATGCCATTTTTTCCATTTACATAAATTGTTTATGTCTTTTGGTACATGGGCATCTTGTGTTGAACACATTAGTTGTTTATAAACCAAATTAGAATTGTAAGGTTTATTATGCGGATAATCGCTGTTCAAAATGAATTTTCATATAGATGATTTTAAGAAAGCCACCGTGTTGTTAAAGGCCACGTATGATATTACTTAATTCAATAATAAGCTTAATTATAAAAATAAAAACCTAAATGACGATTAAGCTGGTGAATGCAGTATTCAGCTAGATCACGAAATTGATATGATAAAGCAATTTTAATAGATTTGTTTTCAAAAGTACGAAAAATGCGTAATATTAACCAGGGCGCTAAAAGACTATCTTTTGTAAGGAGGAATCATTATCATAAAAAATCGATCGATATTTACTCGCAGGCCTCATCTGAGACAGAAGAGCAGTAACTGTCAGCTTCTTCGTAGTATTCTCCTCTCTTGATCACTGCCATTGAATGAGGACCCAAGCGAATATTGTACCGAGCACCGAACTGAAACAGCCTTCATAAACATCTAATGGTAAGAACTATTACTCATTCATAAGCGAAGGGGTGTTTTTCGACTGCAAATGGTACACTAGATTGAAGAAATATTACAAAACTCCAGTTTAGTTCAACAGTTTATCAGTACAGTAGCAGACTTTAATTCACATTTTGCTACAACGGTTATATTTGAACGTCCTTTTCAATGAACCCTTTTTGATTGATCAGTGACCGGTCGACCGGCCCAAACTCAACTAGCGCACGGTTGGCTGAGTCTGTTACCCAAATTGTTTTTTTTTTACTTTTCCAACTCCCACTTAGAAGTGTCCTTCCGTCAGATTATCGACCGGAGAGGTAGATACGAGAGTCTTAGCATGACAAGGCCAAAATTCTAACGTACTTGAATACATGAGTCTATACAGTGTTTTTGACCGTGACTATGTAACATTCTGGCAAAGGAAAAAATACATAATTGCACAGAACAAACTTTCCTGGACACTCATACACAGGCCCTGATAGTGAGACTGTATTACAAGACAGAGAGGAAAAAAACGAACAAGAGGCACGGTCTGGGAGGTAGCATAACATTATACAATCTACGTTAAGAACGAGTGTTATTAAAAATGAAAAGCGTAACTGACCCTCTCAAATTCAGTGAGATCGTCGGTTTTTCTGATGCAGAACCAGTTGAGGAAACCGAATGAAATGAAGAAGAGAACCACGGCGAAGATAGCGGCCACCACAAGTGGTCCCATATAGTCGATCACTTCGAACTCTTGCTTCGGCATCTGAAAAGCATAATAGAGGCTATTTGGAATAAGTTGTTTATCTTATCAGAATATCAATAGAGAGAAAATTGCATAATTCTCTACGTAAAATATCACTTAAATAATATAAATAACCATTGAAAGAGAATAATTTAAAGCGTAGTTTTATGGTGATAAATACGCAGATAGGATTATCAACAATAAAACAACAAAATCAAACAATGGCCCAGCGATGACGGGTGGGTGAAATTACAATGTAGCAATTCAACAATAGAAAGTAAATATCCAACATGTTTTCAATTTGATAACGTATAACCTAACAGTAAGTAAAAGAAGATATATGGCAAGCATACATATAAAACATTCTATATTTAAAAGAAAGGTCACTTTGCAGTAAACTTGACTCTCGAAGGACTGAGAAAAGTGGTCAATTCGAAGTAAAAAAAGATTTCTATCGGCTGCGGAGAAATTTGTGAGAGAGTAAAATACGACCTGTACAGATCACATTGAATGACCTTCAAATTATTCGTGAAGAGTTGGCAAATGTATTTTCAATAGTTGCGAGACTCGACGTGCATACATGGATTTCCAAAAGTATTCACAGCACACATTGAAAAAGGAAATATTGAAATTGATGATTAGGATCAAACATATTGAGGGCGAAGAGTATAATTTGAGACAAAATTAGTCCGTTTCCGGTGAATTAAACGCATTCAAAGAGTTGGATTTATGTCCGCAATTCCGTTTTTTTTTTGTGCCGATGATACTTGGTATCCATAGTGAGACGATGTAGTCTTGTTTAGTTCTGGGAAAGTTTGTATTGCTGTTGAAATCTATGCGACCAGAAACTTATAAAGTCAGGTCAGCTAAAATGCTGTGCGCGAAAGTGGTAAGAAATATTACTTTTTGCATTACTAGTGCTATTGAGTCTATTTGTCACAGAACTCCAGAATAATAACATTTTTTGCTAAAACATTTAAAGAGCAAAATACAGGTATGATCTTGCAGCGAAGTATGAAGTTTGTCAATTAATTGCAAAGCCCTTAACGTGTATTTTCATACTTTGGGTAGGTTCAGTGGTTCTTCCTTCTCTCATGAGACTTCATTGTAGTGTAATGCAGTTTTCATAATCTCTTACATCCTCTTTTTCTGCGCAAACAAATTCAATCAGTTGTACAATTTTGTAGGCTTATGCGGTTTAAATTCAAAACAATTCACATATGTCAATGTGAATTACACAAAAAGAAGTGTGTTAAAATATGATAGGTCAGTTTTCACATAGCCAAGTGGGAAAATTGCATTTAAAGAACTCAATATTCTGACCTCTCTGACTCAAATTTTAAAAGTAGGCGAACACTTTTTGAGGAATGCACAAGCGGCCGGTTGTTTTAATTAGGTTAATTTGGCCGGGCCAAACCACAAAATGGTAAACCATTAAAGTACTTGGTTTATTATAATTTGTGAAACTGAGCCGAATTTCAGGGAGTGATATCCTTTAACGTTAATATTCTTAAGACACGCAGACGGGCAATTAAGATCTGCATACACTCGCAATCTTACCTTCCTGTGTGTGCGTTTCAAATCCCTCTTGCGAAAAGTTATGACTTCAATATTTTATTTCGCTGCGCGGACAAAAAAAAACGTTTTCAAGTACACGCAGGAAGGGGGGTGTTCTGAGGTTTCAACTAAAAGCTGAAGCATGTATTGTATATCACTTCATAAGTTACTTACTATTTGTACTTGTAAAGTTACAATGTTTTTCAGAATTTGTACAAAATAAGATGCACTTAATCGGAAACAATACAAACGATATATTGGATGAAGTTCATTTATACTAATACGTTATCTGCAGACGGGATTTGTTATGAAACAAACGTGTGAACATTTTGTGATCCGATCGAAATGTTTGGGCGCGCAATCACATAAATGAGCAGTTCATCTAGCTCAATCTCGCTCATTTCTTGCAGCACATTTCTTAGGACCTTGGCAATTATAATTAATTGCATTGCTTCCAATCGCTTCATTATATGCACTCATAAGTATATTCTCGGGTTTTGTTATTAAATCCTTTCTCTGAAACTGAAAAAGACGAAGAGAGAAAGAAAGAGAGAAAGAAAGAGAGAAAGAGAGAGAGAGAGAGAGAGAGAGGTACGTAGAGGAACAGAGATTCAGCGATTCAGACACCCAATCTCACACAGAGTATCAAACACCTTGTAAAAACAATGACAGCTGTCGAAAATGGCTGAAAAACTTCAGATTAGTAATTGAAACACTGATTGGGTTCTTAATTGCCTGTCCAAAACACGATTATTCCCAAAGTAGTCAGTATTCCTCTTCTTTAAAAAGCTGTTCTTGGGAATTAGGTTTTCATGAAATTGGCAATTTTCATAAAATTTGATTGCATAGTTACTTCCTGGCTTAGATCCAAGTTTGGTTCGAAGTGTAAACGTAATACGGATAACAAGTACGGATAACAAGTGTGCTCAGTTTTCAAGTAAGTGTAAAAAGAGCTGTGCTGGTGGACCTGCGATACGTAAAAGGCACTGCGAGAAAATGGGATGGGCGTGCAGGTCTGCGAGGTTATTCACAAATTTCACCCCCATGTATCGATCTCGCTATCGCGCAAGTTCGCTTTAAAAACCGGTCTCCAAGTTTGGATCAGAGAGAAATAGTACGCGTAAAGATGGCGCCGAGCCGAAATATTACTGTGAGTATGAGGTGAGAGACAAATACACACAGGTAGTGCTAATTGACTGAATCAAAGTGGAAATCATATTTAATTCGCCCAGACAGCGCTTTATAACTCGACACCAAGAAGTTATTTACTGTGAAAGCAGGGGCAAAAACAAGGGGCAAGGGATTTATTGACGAAATCAACATCCAAGTTTCGTGTATGTTCAATATATTGTTAGTTTGACAAAATGTACATGGTATGAGAATTAGTAGGTAATGTTTCATAGGAAATGTTCACATATAAGGTAAACAGGATGATAAAATATGTAGAGCAAGAAACTTCTTATTTGAGAGAACTAAAGAAAAGAAGATGTTTTCTTTTCGATTAGATAGACACATGATCACTTCACATGGTTAAAGTGCATACAAACTACGAGATGTTTTTGTTTACGTCCAGCAACTGACAACGTTGTTTGCTATTAGTGTGGACTACTGGTGTAGCCAATATTTGTTGATTTATACCGATTTTGAATATGTGACCACATTAAAGGGTCAGGCCCATTTCAAATAACCCCTATTTTTGATGATTCTATCTGATTCATCATGTCAAATATAGTAGGATACGATATTTTTCTAATTTTCAAGCGCAAAATTCCCGCAGTATTCAATAATTTACCATTGCCAGTCATACCCAACTATTTATCGCATTTGTCACGCCCCTTCGCGCTAATTGGGCAATATGCTCTATTGGGCGTGGCAATTGCGATATAGGCCACTAAGCGCGAAGGGGCGTGCCAACTGCGATAAATAGTTGGGTATGACTGCCCACTGTAAATTGCCGAATAGTGTGTGAATTTTGTGCTTGAAAATAAGAAAAATATTGCATTCTACTATATTTGACACCGAGAACTAGATGGAATCATCAAAAATAGGGGTCATTTGAAATGGGCCTGACCCTTTAATTCCGCATTTCCGGTTCAATTTATCCCAGTGCATTGAAGATTACATCGAGAATAATCGAAACTGACACCCCTAAAAGTATAATGATAGCGGAAGCAATGCGTGATGTCTATCAATTGTATTTTCTGTAAGGGGATGGGGCAATTTCCGACCAGACACTAAACATTTCCTGTCTGATGTAGCTTCACAGACGGACCCCTACACCTAACAAGCTTCTGCTTTGTCATATCCTTGTCAGCAATGGAATCCGAGAAACTGGATCTGAAACTATATTCTTACAATTAGACTTCATTAGAAGGTAAATGAGCAAAAACCATCTGATATGCATTAATTGTGTCTGGAGTAATTGAACGTGAATTGCTTTCACTTGTAAGTAAATGCTTCATAAGCCTGTAGTGCGAGTCCTGTAGGAACATCGAATAGTCTTCTCAGCGAGCCTTCCTTATTGACGTCTGACAATCAATCTAAGTAAAAAAACGTAAGGATTTACATCAAATCTTATGCCAGTCTAGTTGCGTGGAAATTAGCAGTATGTTCACAAATATTCTGAATTTGTCGTAGAGTTGAGGGAGAGGATTCTGGATATTTAATTTTGAGTCATCCTCGCACAAAGGCTAGAAACGTTTTAAATTGTATATGGTGCCAAATAGTGTATTATATAGTCGAGCATTGAATTTTGTATTTTTTTCAGTTCGTTTCAATAAACATTTCTGTATTTGTGTTAAACAATGCTGTGCTCGCCGACGTATTATAATAAAACGTTCATTGCTCTAATCGTATTCATTTTATTGCGAAAACATTCTTTCAATATTTTTTTAGGTTGGATAAAAAAAATTTCGTACCTTATTTCTTGACTATATTTCCTTGTATAGTTTATTATGTACATTTTATTTTTAGTTTTCTTGTCCTTGAGGATATGCGACAAGGGGGACCGCTGAACCCTGTGGCATGCCGACGACAAAAAAAATAGCTAGTGCTTCATTGAACTGTGAGAGTCGCATTCAGTTATACCTTCAATTTTCCATGGAAAAAAAATGAATCTGAGCAAATTCAGGTTCCGTCGTTCCTTTTAGGTTACAAAAAAGAGCGTATCCTTTGTTTTTATAATAGCTCCTAATTCTTTATGAGAGGGAAGAAGAGATCTATGAAACTTGGTGATCCACATCTGCAGCGCATCAGTCTGTGTAGGCGGCCGGCCGGTGATTCGAAACACATTTCACATGCGCTTTGCCAAATGAATTAATCATTACGCAAACTGCTAGTATATATTCGTTTATAAGAATCGGAAAGTGTACCGGCTTACAGTATGTGCCTCTATAAATGTATACTTTGTTTTTTTTTCCCGGATTAAAATCATATAATACTCCTAGTGTCGATCGATGGTTGCAAATAGGCCATTTATCGATTATCCCACAATTATGAGCAATGATAATTCCTGGGGAGCTCTTCTTTCTTGCTTCTCTGCTATACGGGAGGCCGGCTATCCCCACTCGCTCTCGGATCAGTTTTTTGGAGAATCGCGCACAGCGTTAAGGCCCACTTTACAGCACACCCCCACAGAAACCCCCGGAAAGAATATATATTGTTACTCCTCAGCGACATCCAGTTTCCAACATAGTCATCCCCTCGTTGCTTCGATAATTTACCCATTAGGTTAATTGGAATATGTTTGTTCCTATCTCTTATAGAAGCAAAAGTCAACTGGCTATTCAGCTGTAACACACTTGAAATCTAACTGTAATCTTACTGTTAATCATTTTTAACGTATCTTTATTTAAACATAATAGAGTATGCTTATTGTTGGCTTCAACGATATGTGAAGTAACTATTTCTTTACGATTGCTCGTTGCTCATGACTATGCTAGGTCTCTCTCTTGTCGCTATATAATCTTATTTCTTAAACAGTCGACTGATAGGTGGATCAGGTTTCATACAAAATCTCAACAAAGAGGACAGAAAAAAATGGAAAAGTTAGCAAAGAAAGAAACATTCTCCTCCCGTCGTTTACATAGTTGAGCACATCAACACAACCGTCTGTTTTCTCGTCAGGCTCGGAGCCCGAGACAAGATGTCTATATAACTATATTTCAATATTCTCTAAATTAACAATAATATGCTCCAAAGGAGTATGTGGAGATCATACTTACGTGTAGTGGCATATTCTTAATTATTATTGGCTTCAGCAAACCAATGTCCCACAGTATTTTCAGAACAGTCAGGGAGCTGCAAATCAAAAAGCGAGAACCTAATTTTATGTTTTATTTTCATTAACTAATTAATTATTTGCTCCTTCATGAAATTCAAAACAAATGTTACGCTTAGTCTCAACTACACATGTTGTATTCTTCTGTACAATTGCTTTGTATTCTGATCACTAATAATCTTGCCGAAAGAACGCTTCGTACTTTGTTTGCCTCCTGGAACCCACACCAAACCAAGTCACATAACCTTTTTGTGTACTTTTCTGCATTTTTTGCAGCAAGACAGTTGTTTCCACAAATAAGCAAAAAAGTTGACAAGCTCACAGTCAGTGCTAGAAATGATGCGCTTTTTGTCTGTGCCATTGAAAAAAGACGCTGCAGTTGGTGGCATGAATGCACTTGAAAAAATGCCTCAACTGCTAACAGTCGGGATATCACTTTAGCTTATGCGAACACGAACATCTGAAATTCTCTTCCTTGATTCCTTGTATTGTTGTTTTTCCTTTTCTGATTTTCTTGTATGTATGGACAATCCTTTCTCAACTGACATTTGTATAGTACTGCGTCATGATGCTACTTATTATTTAGGAACCATGGTTTGGGAGTATCACCGCGACGAGGAGGAAGAGGAGGAGGACATGTTAGTTTATTTGCTTCGCACCTTACAAGACACCTTGATTTATATTATTAGGTTATTTTGTTTGGAAATACGGTTCCACTTTCGGAAAGGTCGGGTCAATCAACAAACGTTTCTGTGACATTTCCTCGTCACAGTAATAGACAGTTTTTGTCCATATTAGATGACGCTCAGGATCGAGCTTGGACTTACAGTTAGGCTTAATCTTAGCTTACACGCCGTTGTTTTATTAAAGCGAAATATTTTAGTGAAGAGGAGGAAGAATACGAAGAGGAAGAAGAGGGAGAAGACGAGGTCGAAGAGTCTGTGGCTGAAACACCAGCGTTCGTTTTTTATTTAATATCCAGCAGCAATCAATAATCAATCAATAATATTGAATTTATTTCAAGGCACCCACTGTAACCGATTTTTATTATTGTCTCATACCACTCTCCCTCCAACTTATACTCATGCTCTCTCCATTTACTATTATTTAAGTGCGGAAACGGAACCAACGGAGGAAACCGAAGAAGCTGAAGAAGAGGATGAGGCACCACCCGTAGAGGCAGAGAGGTGGGGAGGTTTCACTGGTCATGCCAGAGATTACGGGATAAATGTGATCAACAATTATGTACTAATTTATTGACAAGAAGAGAAGGAGAGATAGACAGCAAAAAAAAGCAAAGGGAACGATCAAAACAAACATAGTTTTACCCGTGATCTAAAGTCGAATTCAGATGTAGCAACTATTAGAAGTATAGTTCATAACCTCGAAGTTAGCCAGGTCCATCATCAGTAGAAGCCACTTGCTATGTTTCTCGTTGCAGACCTAGGCCTCCCCCTCCTACCGTCAAGGACCCTGAACCGGCTGAGATGACCGAAGCCGAGATTGCCATGTTGGCTGCAAAGAGAAGACATGAAGAGGAGGAAGCTGCCAAGATGCTTGACTATGAAGAGAGAAGAAAGGTTATCCTACAGTTTAATTGGGAGAGGTTATGGGAGATGAATCTAAAAATATCCTTGTCTGAAAAACTAACTAATGTAACCTAACAAAAAACCATAAACACGGTTATGTTCATGGTTAAAGTATGCACTTGACCGCTCTTAGGTGGAGAAAAAGCTCATGGAAGAGGAGCTGCGCGAGTTGAAGGAGAAACAGGAGCGCAGACGTGCCGAGAGGCAGCAGGAAGAGTCGGAATTCGAAGAGAGACGCAGAGCTGCAGAGGAAAAGAGACGTCAAGAAGAGGAAGATAGAAAGGCAAAGGTGCGTGACATGCATTTCCCATATAATGTATGAAAAGAAATTAACTTGTTTGTACTGTATCGATCTCATTGTCAGACTGAAGCAGACAAGCGCGCCAGATTCGAAGAGAAGCAGCGCAGACAACAGATGATGGCCGGATCATTCAATGCCACTGCAGTCGCGGCTGGAGGTGGGTTTTTAGGGAAAAGTACGGAAGTTTATTTTAAAGGAGGAGCAATAACACGTGCTTTCTACAACTATTCAGTAGAAACTCTCCCTCCTCCTACCGTCAAGGACCTTTCTTCTCTCTTCATAGTCAAGCATCTTGGCGGCTTCCTCCTCTTCATGTCTTCTCTTTGCAGCCAACATGGCAATCTCGGCTTCGGTCATCTCAGCCGGTTTCTACTGATTTCTACTGACACGTGCTTTCTACAACTATGTAGTTGAGGAGTATGATTGGTTTTCGTAGAAGAAACTAATAAAATATATCTAGTTGATTATATTTCAGGACGCAACTTTACCGTAGGAAAGGGAGAGAAGAGCGCCGATATTGGAAACCTTGCCGGTGGTCAGACCAAGAAGAACGAGGTTGTAAGCATTTTTCCTAGCAACCATTCACAATAATTCTCAACCAAGACTCAATCGTCTGCGACTACTTTTTGTCCATTATCTAAGCAAACTGTTTTCATTTACCTTCAGGTCTCAGCAGAGCAACTGGAAGCTGCCAAGAAGGCTTTCCTTGATGCCGTGTGCAGAGGAATTGATGTATCCGGACTCCTTCCGAACGATCTAAAGGCAAGCCAATTATTGGTAATCCATCACTTGTACTGGGCCCAAAATGCACACAATCTCACTTTAACATTTTTCTATGTTCAGGAAAAGATCAAGCAGCTCCACGCCAGAATCATCAAGTTGGAGGGAGAGAAATACGATTTGGAGAAGAGAAACGAGAGACAGGAGTACGATCTCAAGGAATTGAGCGAGAGACAGAGACAGGTATGACGGATCGATTTTCTTCGTACACATTAGATGCAATTCATCCTGGAGCAATGCTATTATTAACAAGACGCGGAAACAAATAAGTATAACGAAAAATACAAAGAGATTAGCGCGAAAAAAAAACAAGAGTTTCAGTTTGCACCTAAGCCTTTGTTTAGGTTGCCCGTCAGAAGGCCATTGCCAGGGGTCTCGACCCAGAGGAGGCCGCCAACTCCACCCATCCACCAAAGATCACCACTGCCTCGAAGTTTGATCGTCAGATTGACAGAAGAACCTATGGAGACAAACGCGGTCTGTTCGAGAATCCCAACGTCGCCAAGCCGAAATCGATTGCCCGTGGAACTGGAAGACCTCCATCAGAGTGGGGACGCAGGGAAAACGAGGAGCTTGAAAACATCAGAAAGGTAATGCTAATCAGAGGCAAACACTAGCATATATTCATATTTCCTGTTGATCAACATTTATTAGATTGTTGAGATGTGTTACTGATAAGAACAACACAAGACAAGACAAATTTAGAACCTTGAGCCACCAAAGTACGTCGAACAGGTCAAGGCTGAAGGTGATGCAGCTCGCCCGCCCGTGCAGCCAGTGCCGCTTCAGCTGCCCGAGGCTGACTTTGATGTGAGTCCCTAAAAGTTACTTTGCCATACTTTTTCATAAAGTTGTATCTGTTTTCAATTAAATAAGATATTCGAAGCATAAGAGTAACAAAACCGAGACGCAAGTGGGTTAGTCATATTTTCTAATCAATAATAGCATTGCACATTGTATTAGTAAAAATTTCAGGAATCATTGCCCACTGGTCCAGTGAAGCCGCAGTATGACATTCCTGAGGACAGAGAAGATGAAGCTGAACCATCCAGTGATGCACAGGTATAATGCGCTACTAAAGCAACGGTTGTTTCTTCGGAAAGGATATTTACCTGATAACTGCTTAACTTATGAATATACCTTACAGCCGGAAGCCGCAGAAGAACCACAGGTATGAAGAACCCACCCCCTTGTACAAACATAATTACAATTATTTAAAATAACAATTCACTCAATAAGAGAATGTATTCTTAAATAACGGCGTAAATAGCATTTTCCAAAACTTCCGTCCTTCAGGCCGAACCTGAACCAGAACCTGTTGCTGCTGACGAGCAGGTTGAAAATGCTCAGATTCAATTAATGCATTAACCAACATTGTGTCAATAATTCCCACTGATATTTAATCCAACTAGTTCACCCATACATACCAACTGTGATCCAAATAATGCGAATAACATGTGCCTTCTACTCCGATCCGAGTTGAAATATCTCAATATTTTCTAATTATCACTCTTTCAGGTTGAGCCCGAGCCTGCCGCCGAAGGAGCTGAGGTAGAGGTCGAGGGCTAGGTTATCCAGGCTCACTTCAACAACCAGACAACTATCCGCCTGCCCAAACCTTCTAAACATGACCACTTCCGTCAACTCGATGCTTTCTACATTTTGTATCTCTGTCCCGTTTTCAGTAATAACCTACATATGACACTTTACCCCACGATTTGCAGTATGAGGAACACAATGTAATAATAAAGCTTTTTTATTTAATCAGAGGCAGTTTAATCAGCGGCTGGCAATGAAATAAAAGGCGACACTTAGCCAAGCAAGCAATAATTGAAAAATCGAGAAGTCAAAAATAAACACAAAATATGTCAGAGATGCTAGGAAATCTATGCAAATGGAGAATTAAAAAGGAAAGGTTAACACTTGCACACAATCATTTAAAGCAGGAAGTACTCCAACTGAACTCGAGTTGCAACAAGTTATACCAAACTACATTACTTAAAATCATGTTTTTTGGTAGATGAACTAACTACAAACAATGGATTGACAAAAAAATAGTAATTAAAAGAGGGTTCAACTTTTACGCTTGAATTCTACTTACAAAATAATTCAATAATGTTCAACAACTTAAATCGACTATGTGCTTACTCCATATCAACATCATGTGCGACGGCAGGCACGACATTTGGCGCTGTTCTCTGATAGTAACGGCGATACCTAAACGTTCAAACATTTCTTCGTTGCATGCGCAATATATGCACGTAATTATAAGTGAAGAAACATAATTCGATAAATGGAGTCATCGTTTAAATAAAGATATATAGAAAAATGGCAACCCGTGTGCTTGAATCTATTAAACATGAACATTCAGACAGAACTTCAAACTTACAGTCCATCAATGAACTGAAGATAGTAGGTCCCAGGAAACAACTTGATGTCGCTGTTTTGTTCGCGAAGACAAAATGGAACAACGGGGGCTGAAAAGTGCTGACTTACTAAAATGAAGAATTTCGGTGTGTCAAGCAATAACGCGTGAAAACTGTTAACATCACCCGTTAACTTTGTATGCGTTCTATAAAACAAGGAATATTTACTTTCTGCGCGGAGAAGTTCTTCTCTCAGTTTCATCACTTCCTTGTAGCGCGCAGCCGTGAGCAGATTGCGCTGATCCAGTCTCACAAGAGCAACCTTGCTCACTTGGCGAAGTTTGTTCAGTCTCTTCCCACTGAACAAAATAATAACTCTGATTATGTTAAGAAAACATTTTGGAAGTACCAAGTGACGTTTGGCACTTTGTACACTTAACTCAATATGGTGGGAACACTCAATAAGAATACACTAACCGCTTGAGAGTTCAAAGCTAATTGGGGGGATATATATATATATAACTCACTCTTTGGTAACGCGAAGAGTGAACATGGCCGATGCCGATCCGCTTCCAAAAGCAAACATCAGGATACGAGCTTTCTCCTGGAGTTCCGGATCACTAAAGTAGATAAAGAAATGGGATTGTTTTATTTTATACACCCGATAGCATAGTCAAACAATTAGTCGCCTTTCTCGAAAAAAAAAAATAACACACCATTTTGCCAACCAGCTAACCAGCTGCACGAACAGCGATGGCGTGTACATGTTTCCCGTGCGCCTGGAACAAGTATGATATTTAGGTTTTTATTTATATTCTCTCGAATCAAAATTATTAACGCATTCTTCAAATAAATAAAACGCACGTGTTGATGGTAAGGAAGGGCTCGGTGAGCACGCTCCACTGATAGGCAGAAGCGTCCAAGAGGACCTGGCCCACATCCCTGCCCTCAAGAGCAGCAGGACTAAATAGTGAAACAATAAACCTTATATTTAGGTAGGCATTGGCACATTTGCATTCTTGCTTAGTTTGCTTCCAACTCATTTGTTAGCGCGATAGCGCTAACATAGTTTGGGTCTTTCAAGTAGGTTTTCATGCGCTATTACATAAAAATGTTTTTTTTTTCAGCAGTCGATTTTTGAATCTCATTAGAAAAACCTGAGTCCATTTAGGGCATTCATGATCGGCTCTCCTCTTTCGCGACGCTTCTGAATTTTTTTTTGTTAAACAAAATACGGATTCATTAAACGCAAAATGAAAATTTCCGTTCCAATTTACTTCTACTGTAATGTGTTGAAATAATGTTTTATGCAGTAAAAATGCTAACCAGCAGATCATAGTAGTGCAGTCTCGCGACGGACTTTTTCACCAGCTTAGTGTAGGGGCAATGGAAAAAGGCCGCGTGGAAATCGTCCAGAGAAAGATCTTAACAAAGCAACACTACATTTATCAAACATATTCATTCAGCTTCTCAGTCAGTCTTGCTGAGGCAGTGTTATTTTATTAAAATTCCAACCTTCTCTGAACTGTGCCTCCACCTTCTGCTGAAGTGTCTTGTAGCACATTTCCAAAGCAGTCATGTAGGCTCTCTGGCTTTGCTGTCCGTCCAGTAATGGATATTCAGTCACATTCGGTGCTGAAGTCCACAGAGGTAATGTATAAAAGTTGAGGAAGACATTAGAAGTGTGTGGGTGTGATAAAGCATACACGAAAACAATAAACATTGCTTGTTTTTGGAAAAAAACCCACTAATAGGCTTGTAGAAATCCCATCCGTGAGTCATGTAGAAGGCGCGATGACCGTGCTCGAAAACAATGGGAGCATTGGGACCAATCAGAATTGCGACCGCTCCAGCACCTGTATTCAAAAAGTGTATTTCTATCGCCAACGAGGTTAAATCATCGGCGCCCCGTTATCAGCTCGCGTTATTCCGATATATGTTGGAACCTTTCGAATGGAAAGGATTAGAGGGCTCAATATCATTAGCTGATGTGAGATTGCTCTATGAACATCGGAAATGGAAGTTTGTTTAATTTATTTAAGCATGGTACATGTTGTATCTAGATTGCGCATAGGTTTTTTTTTTTAATTTTTATTCCTTACAGACATGTACCCTTTTTTGTCTTGCTTGTTCTTAGAAGGATTGAAAATACTGAAGTGCATATGAACTTGTACCAAAGCTGTCTACCTCCTGTGCAACGCGCGGGTCCCTCCTCGTAAACAGCGATATCCGCCATCACAGCCATAGCCATTCGCCCTAAAAGAACAGACTAGAAAAAGAAGCCAGATGGTTATGGAATATAAGTACTGCTTATGAAACAAAAAATATGTTTATTTCACCTAAAAGATCTATGAGCATTACAGATTACGAGATATACTAATATATTCTAAAGATGATTCGCTAATTGTGCACGAGCATATTTTAAGGGACTTTGTAGTAAAATAAGTCACCGTCCACATCGTGATTGGCTCTAACCCAATCCACAGCATGGAAAACAGCTTGTGCGCCTCCGAAACAAGCATTCTTGACGTCAACACCTTCGATGTTTTGGTGATCTTCTGAAATAAACGTTTCATGAGAAAACAAAACTCAAGCAACTCACTTCATAGCTCCCGAAACAAACTAGTAGTTTAAAGAGACAGTTACCAAATAGACGCATCAACTCGGTTTTCACACTCTTCGATTTGTCGATGATCGTTTCAGTGCCAAATGCCAGGAACCCGATGCTTCCTATCTCAATCTGAACAAGGAGAACCGTGAAATTATCTTGAATTACCATATTTGCGCATCCGATTGGCTTTTCACGCAATTATCCACCCAATTTGATTCTAAGGTTAGCACGGCAGTCGAGTACTAATAATAAAACGCCCACTTCGTATTTCTCGAGAAGGTTCCTGGTAACAGTGAGCGCAAGGGAGACGACATCCTCCTGATCCCCACAGACGGACATCTCCTTCTGTCCCAGTCCGATCGTATACTTACCGGTAGACACACCGTCCAGCTAAATGTGATAGACGCTTACTTTGCAGTGTAATCAGATTCTTCTCTCCTCAGTTTATTAACACTAATTGTAAGCATTATCACTATGTCCGTGCAAAACAACTTCCTAAAGCTACGAAGCACACCGTTTAGAGCACGATATCTCCGGAACGTTTAGAATACAGGTCTAGCTGTTATTATTTGTGCAATTCTTTCGATATGTTTTGGGGCTTGATCATTTTCGTTGGAAGAACAGACAGCTCTCACTTAGCAAATCCACCTACTTTCTCCAGATCCTTTTGATCAACCACATTCCTCGGGAAGTACACCTCTATGGCATGGATTCCGACATCTTTGACTCCAACGTTCTCAACACTCATCTGAAGCATGTTTCTACAGTACATTGTATTTTTGTATTTGAGTTCAAGATGTAATCAATAAAAGTGATCAGCTTTTTTACAAATGCAAACGAGAATGTAAGGTATAACAAGACAAGTAAAATTCGGACTACAAGTACAGTAATCGAAAGTAAACGAATGGAAGAAAGAGTGGAATGAATGGTTCCACTTTCGTGTGTGGATTGAGTAGACTGTGCATGGGCGGAGTCTCATTATGCATGATGAGTCAAGGAACGTGCATATCCGTACCAGTAATGATTATCAGGCCATTAGTTGTGAGAATATTATAATGCTCGTGCGGAGATCTGGATGACCCAATGCCACAAAAATTTGAATACTGCGCATGGCTTTACTATCAAACCAGACAAAAAAAAAGATTGTGGGATCATGTTATGAAACCCATGAGCGTTAAGTAAGGAGAAAGCTGTTGAATATGACAATGACTGTTATCCTTGTTTTGCATAGCCTGTACCTCCTTCGCTTGTTTTTGGGACTGTCGAAAACAAAAAATGAAGACGAAAATCAAAAATGAAGACGAAAATCAAAAATACCAAAAAACCGTTTCTTCGCGTAAACAACTACCAAAACACAGCAAGATCGGCTGTTGTTGATTATTAGACCTGCATTTGAATAAATACTTGACCACGGCTCGAGCACTTACTTACACCGAAATATTCTCAAAATATTCTGTCTGAGAATATAGCAAACGATACTTAAACAAGAAAGTTACTAGCTAACAAGAAGGCGATAGCAAGTGAGGCAGTAGTGACCACGTGGAGATAAACGTGAAGATGCTACGTTGTAGTTTATTATCTACCACAGTTAAAGATATTTAAAGGACCTTAGGTTTACAATAAGTAACTATTATGCTGAAGCGCAACACCATCAAAATTATCACGAGAAAACAAGAAAAAGTCGGATCAAAAAAATGGAAAATGGATATTTAATCAATTCTTGGTGCAGCAATTCACAATATTTTTCGATTAAATGTTATCCTTGTCTATCGTCCGGCCCGACTTTAATTGACGCAGAAATGAGATTGAATATGAATAAACATGAGGCAAAATAGCTACAAATATCGTCTCACAAAACGGCCTTTTCCAATAATTCGCGAGGAATATGGTATTGTCATAATGCTTTTTTTTGTTGCGGAATATATGGTACGTCCTACTGTATGAACCGGATAAAAAGGTTTGACGAGTAGCCTCTACGTTCGGACATTTTATTATGAATAAGTATAATGGGATTTTCAACCGACCAAAAACAATTATTGTTTGACGTGTGCTGCAATTAAAGCATTCACAGTTAAGTTTTCTGAACATTACTGTCTGGGGAGCCCTCCGTACTACCGTCTGCCCGGTACGAAATGTCTGTATTTGGGAGGAACAGCCGGCATCTACCCAACAAAGCACAAAGCACATCTTCATAAGTTAATAGTACATCTTTTTTTGGCAAAAACTGTGGATCCCTGTAAATACTCTTCCAATCTGCGTCTTGTAAAATAGACTGTTTTCGCCTCGAGTTCTTTCTCCGTCTGCCCCTCCTTTCTTTTTAAATGACTCATAGTCTGCATAATATCCGCAGAGGCAGGGATCCCCCCTGGTCTTACTGATTTGAATCAACAATATGGACAAAAGCCGTTTTGTTTAAATCGGGTCATGCACTTTTCAAGATATCGCCTCACGGTGATTATGCAAATATTTACAAACAAAATAATTTATTATACAAAATAAATAGATAAATGTAATTTAAGGAAGCGAAGGAGAAGGAACAGTGGAAAATTCCTGTTCAGGCCTTTCGTTAGAGGCTATGGTTGCTTTAGAGGGAAGGGCAACAGGAAAGGCTAATGAGTCTTTCTCGTTCTTGTTCAGAAGAGCAACACGAAGGTTTTGGAGGGCGCGACGCTTTCTTCCACCTGAAAGAGTGTTTTGTTGTTTATTCGTTGACGAACCTTATGCATTGGTTAATGAACATGTCGTTAATAAGACAAACCGCCACATCCGCAGCACCCACATCCACAACAGCAAGGGCGACAACAACAGCATCTGCAGCAGCAACATCTGCAGCAACAGCATCTGAAACATGTAATTATAATAAAGGTTCTTAACTGAGTTACAGTAATATATGATGCCCTGACTGCTCATTCGGCAATACATGTAAGTATGCACGCAATTTTAAATATTTAGGGATGCACGCTCCATAGGAATCTAAAGGTTTATTGAGGTTGTTTGCTTAGAGTCTTACCTGCAGCAGCAACATTTGCAGCAGCAACAACAAGGTCTGCAACAACAGCAGCACGGCCTACAGCAGCAACATCCACAACCGCCCTGTCTCTTAACTCGAACCGAGGTCTCATCTTCTGTGAGAGTATCAATTTCCTTAGTACTAGGTAAAGCTAGGTCTGTAGTTTGGGAAACTGCCAGTTCAGTAGTAGTCTCCTGAACTGTTACCAGATCAGTAGAAGAGTCAGTTCTGAATATTGGGGAAGCTTTGCAAGAACAGGCGAGAATGCAGAGGACCAGAGCTAGAGCGCCAGTTAGGCGAGCCATTTCAGTCTCTGCTTTTGAGCGCTTTTCTCTATGAGACCAGCAAAAGATTACTGATGTTTGCTCCTGAATACCCATCATCTTTATATATCGTCAATGTTTGCCAACTGTCAGATGTTCTTTTACGATTTCGCGCACTCCGTATCCGCAATAAAGCTTCGAAGGGATGAACGTGTGTGATACAGGAAATACCGAAAAAAACACGGAACAGGATGTTTGAAGGAAATGACATACATTAAAGAATTAAAAAAATAAAGCTAGGACAGTCCATTAGGTCCTCGGAGGAGCAAAAAATAAAAGTCAAAATGCACTATCTAACTTTTCCTTGCGATACAGAGAGCTCGTTAAATGCTGGAGGAAAAAGGAAATCTGCCAAGCTCTCACGTCCCTCACCAGCGTTCGTGGTGTAATGGTTAGCATGGATGCCTTCCAAGCATTCGACGGGGGTTCGATTCCCCCCGAACGCATACTTTTTTGTCCAGCATCTTTAATTACATTGTTTCCTTTGTTTTATTTGTCAAGACATGTACACACATATTTTCGAAAACTTTTGCATTATATAGGTTAACGGCATTTCATCTATATTGTTAAATTAATTTTTGAAAAGGTTGCTAATAAGCAGCAAAACCATGTACACAATAATAAGGTGAAATAAGAAATACTTGTCCAGAGTGCTTCATTATTCAAAAGAGGTACAACACAGCATTCAAGACAAATGACTTGTTCCGCAGAGCTTCTTAGCAATAGACGATGTACATTTAATTACAATCCAAGCATGTTCCTTCAACACACGAACCTAAGCTACTATACTTGGATTGCACGAAATCCCATTCAAAACTTCATCCTCGTTTGCTGATTTGGTAATCAGGCGACAAGAATAATATATATAATAATATTTATTACGCCCACAATAAAACCAAGAGTAATAGTTGACTTATGAGTGACATAGTGACGTAACAACACAATTTATATATTATCACGAACCCGTTTTGTCGAGGCACCTAACGGAACGCAGTCACGATATTTTCGCAATTTGTATTTGATTTCCATTAAATATAGGAAGTTGTGAAGAAAAATTCTGTACAAGTACCAAGTTCCAGAAAAAAACTAACTCAGGTAGATAATTCACTGAGAATGGGAACTTGCTACTGCTACCGTCTTATCCCATATTTAATGAAAGTCAAGAAAAATTACGAAAATATCGTGACCGCGTTCCTTTATAGACTATTTTAAAAAGACGTTCTCACAGCCAGCCCTGTCCTTTTTATGTCTATCATCTGCGTCCTAGACGTTCGTCTTCTTAGCGTGCGGATTAACTGAGAATGTGTTTAATATGCACGTCCTCTATTATGTCCACCACTAAAGGTCGATGTCGTTGAACTTACAATTAGTTTCAAAAATTAATGAGATGGGTTAATTGGTGCAGTTATTTATTGCATTATGTTAGGAGGAATTGGAGATTTTCAAATATTTATTCGGCATTCATGAAATAATTTAATTATTAATAAATAAGGTCAATTGTTTTAGTTTTCGTGCTGGTCTATTCAGCAACATCTCTGTTGGATTCAGTGTTGTCATTTGAAGTTATGAGAGCGGAGGAGTCTTGCGTCACGATCTCTGGGACCTCGGGATCCTCAGATGAGGCTGGGAGGGCAAGGGGAAGAGTCTTTGATTCCTTCTCGTTCTTGTTCAAAAGAACCACACGAAGGTTTTGGAGGGCACGACGCTTTCTTCCTCCTAAACAACAATAACATTGGAAATAATGGAATACGTAATGTTGCAAAGAGATGTTGAAGGCGCAGCTAAAATTATATAATATACAAACCTCCACATCCGCAGCATCCGCAGCATCCGCAGCAACAAGGACGGCAACAACAGCATCTACAGCAGCAGCGACAGCAACATCTTAAACTCATTGGAGGTTGCCATTTATGAGAATTCACTTGTATGTATAAATACTTAAAAAAAACAAGCAACACTTCATACAAGCATTTGCCCATGCTCATAGGCTCAAGATTAAGAAATACCATGCCGCTTTATTTTTTCCAGAGAAATACAGAACAAACAATTATATACTTACTTGCAGCAACAACATCTGCAACATCTGCAGCAACAACAGCACGGTCTGCAACAACAACAGCAAGGCCTACAGCAGCAACATCCACAACCGCCCTGTCGTTTCACTCGAATGGAAGTTTCGTCTTCAGTAAGTGTGTCAATCGCCTTCGAATAAGGCACAGCTAGTTCAGTGGTTTGGATATCTGCTAGGGCTGTAGTTGATTCTGGTAGTGTTGTGGGCGCACTCGTGGGGTCTGCCCTAAGTATTGGGGAAGCTTTGCAAGAGCAAGCTAAAACAAGGAAGCCCAGTGCGAGCGAGATTGTCAGGCGAGTCATTTTGTTCTAATGAATGTGAGCGTAAAACAGGGATGATGAAAGACTCTCAACTTTCGGTCATTTATATCCAATCAAAGTTTGCAAGCTGTCAACCGCTGGCCCTGCGCGTCCTTTGCGCTTCCGGACCGCCGAAATGAAAAATTAGATGTCGTCACGGCGTGGGAAGCGGAAAAATGACGTGGGAACAGACGGGATTTCAAAGATCAGTCGAAGCTGAATCAAATAGTTCGGTGGTTTAGACACGAAGAAATAACAATGAAGCGACACTCTGACCTTCCAGCTTTAACCTAGTTCCATTAGAGGAATTCTATGGGGTACTTCCGCACTTCTAAATGATAAGGCTGCACAGTAATTCATTCAAGGTGTTGGATGCTTCGGAACACTTGCAAAGTACATAAGCCAACCATTTGTTTTATTTTGGATTATGTAAATGCCAATTTTCTTTAGATGAACTTCGTGGAAAATGCAGTAGCAGCATTTTTAATAATCTTACCGCTATTTACTTCACATTTATTTGATGTAATTTTTTATTGGGCACACTTCATAAAATGAACAACAATAAAAAGTTCACTGACTGAGGATTCGGTGAGTATTTGGAAAACACCAGACGTGCAAAGGTAAATCCAGGGTGGAAAATTCTATTCTCGCAATTACATTTCTCTATGGGCAGGGGTGAGATATTTTTATGGTAGGACGCGGAATTAGGCGTATAGTAGCCGCGGGATGTGGCGGTATTTTGCATTCCTCGTGGATTTTTATTATATATTTATACACTAATATTCCTCATTCTCGGCAACTTCTGCTTTTTTACGTACCTTGCGTTACACAGAAATGATTTCCTCTTTGTCGTGCAAGAATAAATATAGCCAGCATACGGAGGATTTCGGTTGCCCTCAAATAGCGTGAAGGTTGCCCCCAATCATGAAGTCCGGACTATGATCGAAATTAATTTCGAACAAGCAACTAAAAAGTATGGAGAACTAAGTTTGGTTTCAATAAACCGTTCTCTCGATGTACCCTATCCTATTTTCTAAGGCGTTGTTCTTTATTGTAAATATGCAAACTAAAGTTATGTTTGATTTCGTATTTTAAAGGGATAGGTTCACCTCGAATTGCACCTTTTTTATAATTTATGTTGATAGTATGACCTATGACGGTCAAAATGCGAAAATTGCAGTAAATTTCCTTTGCTCCCCGTAGTAGGAGAGCTTGCTCAAAAAAAGCTAAACTACCTCGAATCTATAAAACAATTGGAGTACCGCAGCCATGGTATGTGGGAAATAGCGCAGCCGGGCTGGAGAGGCTAGAAAATACAGGGCCTTTTATCATCCTCTGTCTATCACAACAATATCTGCACCTCCAGTCCTCCTGCGCTATTTCCCACATACCATGGCTGCGGTACCCCAAATGTTTTATAGATTCGAGGTAATTTAGCTTTTTTTGAGCAAGCTCTCCTACTACGGGGAGCAAAGGAAATTTACTGCAATTTTCGCATTTTGACCGTCATAGGTCATACTATCAACATAAATTATAAAAAAAGGTGCAATTCGAGGTGAACCTATCCCTTTAACCTTTATATTCCTCTCTTTGTTTTCTTTGGCCCTGCTTATTATGTTTTCTAAATTTCAACATCACATTTTGGTGGTATCGGAGATGTACCCATATTTTTCAACAACACGAGCATTATATAAGCGAATAATTTATTAAGATATATTGAATAAATAAATGGCAAGATCGAATGTTTAGTAGTCGAATTGATGGGTGCCTTCGGAGTTATGCGGAGTCTTGTCTTCAATGGAAGGGGCGTTGGTAATCGCCTCTTTAATTTCAACCATAGGGGCTTCGGTCTCCTCATCAACAGCAGGGAGGACGATAGGAAGAACATTGGACTCCCGCTCGTTCTTGTTCAGAAGAGCCACACGAAGGTTTTGGAGGGCACGACGCTTTCTTCCACCTAGAAATGAATCCAACATTACTTCAAATAGAAAACATCGAGGTGAGAGGCAAATTAATGCATAACAGTATGTGATTATACAGTTAATCTAAGCATTTAATTCAATTGTAGCGCCAAGCAAAACACAAACCTCCGCATCCGCAGCATCCACATCCGCAACAGCAAGGACGGCAACAACAACATCTGCAGCAGCGACAACAACAGCAAGGTTTACAGCAGCAACATCTGAAAACAATGTGTTTCGGAAAACGAAAAACAAAGCAATAACGTCTTAGGATTTGATTCATAATTTAGTTTGTGCGTTTTCTTGGGGAACGCACCTACAAATTGAAGCAGCCCTGAACTTAATTATTACCTGCAGCAGCAACATCTGCAGCAGCAGCAACACGGTTTGCAACAACAACAGCACGGCCTGCAGCAGCAACATCCACAACCGCCCTGTCTCTTAACTCGAACCGATGTCTCATCTTCTGTGAGAGTATCAATTTCCTTATTACTAGGTAAAGCTAGGTCTGTAGTTTGGGAAACTGCCAGTTCAGTAGTAGTCTCCTGAACTGCTACCAGATCAGTAGAAGAGTCAGTTCTGAATATTGGAGAAGCTTTGCAAGAACAGGCAAGAATGCAGAGGACGAGAGCTAGAGATGCAGCAAGATGTGTCATTTTCAATGTTTTGCTGTAGAAATGGATCTGGGTTGTTTTTACAGAACCCGTAGAGTGTGTAGCTGTTGGCAGATGAGTGTTTCCTGAGGATTCCTACTTTTATATCCAAATGAAATTTGCCAGCTGTCACAGGGCTGCCCTGCGCGTGCTTTGCGCTTCCGGATGTACACTTCACATATCGAATCGGCGACCTGATGGCGTGGGAAACGTGGATGACGTGGGAATATACTCCCGTGCATTGAAACCTCACACTGATCAGCGAAAATGTTATGGATTAGTATAATATACCCAAACGCGTACTTCGCCATCTTCAATTTATTAAAGCTAAAGTCAACAGTAAATACAGAGTGGTTCTATAAAGCGCTATAAGAAACTACCGTAGTTTCAAAAACGTCGAGTTAGCATAGTTCTTCTCTTTCTCTCGCTGCGCTCCTCTTTTTCTTTGCTGACTACAGCCTCGTGAATTCGGACTGTTAGCAAAATCAGAAACAATATTAAAGGGATAGGTTCATCTCGAATTGCACCTTTTTTTATAATTTATGTTGATAGTATGACCTATGACGGTCAAAATGCGAAAATTGCAGTAAATTTCCTTTGCTCCCCGTAGTAGGAGAGCTTGCTCAAAAAAAGCTAAACTACCTCGAATCTATAAAACAATTGGGGTACCGCAGCCATGGTATGTGGGAAATAGCGCAGGAGGACTGGAGGTGCAGATATTGTTGTGATAGACAGAGGATGATAAAAAGGCCCTGTATTTTCTAAGTCTCCAGCCCGGCTGCGCTATTTCCCACATACCATGGCTGCGGTACCCCAATTGTGTTATAGATTTGAGGTAGTTTAGCTTTTTTTGAGCAAGCTCTCCTACTACGGGGAGCAAAGGAAATTTACTGCAATTTTCGCATTTTGACCGTCATAGGTCATACTATCAACATAAATTATAAAAAAAGGTGAAATTCGAGGTGAACCTATCCCTTTAAGCGAAGCTACTTGAAGTGTTTCCATGGCCGTCATGCAGAAGGATCACACGCGGTTTGACAGCGCATATGTCACAATCAAATCAACACTGCACAAAGACATCTGACATCGATGAATTAATCATTAAATTTGATCTCACTGGTTTCAAGGTAAGGCTGCATGCGCCGTGAGACAAAACTAGCCTCTAAAATAGTGATGTATGTGAACGTATTTTGTTAGAGCTTCACACCTGTAAACCGAAATTGAATAACGCTTTGTTATTATTGCCTTCCAATAAACCGTGCTTGAGGGGATTTTCTTTGACAATAAACAAGCTAAAAAGGTGTCATGTCGCAATTGTTTCTTTTGTTTACATGGCATCCGACCTTTTATGGTATACTTTTTTTAATCGGCGCTATTGTGTTATTTATTTCGGAAAATACTATGCTGCGTTCTGTATCTGATTTGCCGTGAATTTTACAACCATTAACCACCATTAATCACAACCACTTGAAAAAACAGAACAAAAAGGATTGTTTATAACACTTTATTATACTACAATATTTGAAAGAGACACGTATACTTGAAAATATGTTGATTTGAAAGATAGAGTGCAGGCACTAGAGTGTAGCGGAAACTAGGATAGGTGCATACATATAGACTTCTTATTCACATTATATGGAATCTAATTAATGTTCTAACTATAAATAGTCAATAAGTAACCCAAAATACTCTTGGACCCAGTCAGCACTGTTTCCTCCTCAAATTGCTATCAACAATAATCAATTATGCAATTACTTATAAAAAGGCGGAGAAACTACTCGTCTGTGTGAAAAAGGAACACTGTATGTATACATTCGAGAATAGAATTGACAAAAGAACAGAGAGCGATCCACCCACTACTACTTCAGACCTCTGACAAGCAATAAGATGGGAAGAAACACACAAAACAAACCAATGTACACAAACAGGAAATGAGCATAAAGAAATCATAGGCGCTCATAGGAGCCATGATAGGTAAGGCCGCAGAGAGATATTCAGTTAGGGGAGGCAACAGGGATTCATCAGAAACATAGAGATAAAAAGACACTTTGCGGAAGTGTATTATAACACATTCGGTATAAAACATGTGCTTGAACGCTCACTGTTTGAATGCTCAGAAAGGCTCAGGGCAGATTTTACTCATGTGTAAAAGTTTAACTTATGGATGATTTTGCCGCACAGTGACCGTCCAACCTTAAATTAACTTACTCAAAATACACACTATATTCTAAATACATGCATATATATTAAACCATGCTTAAAATAAAAATACAAAAAGAATATCACAGTAAAAATGGGAAACGGCAGAAAACCGCTTGAATGACAGCGCATCATCATAAATCACGATATCGATTGATTTACAAAGTAGGCTAACCAATAGGCTAATCAATATTAAACGCATACAACAATGTTGTCTTCATTCATGGTATATTGACACAGGGCGACAAAGCGCTTGGAGTGTTCATAGGGCGCAAAACTAGCTTAGAGCTCCTTAAATCAATATAAAACAAGGTACAATTACTTCCATAAAGAATTATCTTTCAAGAACATGAAGGAAACAAGCTCGGTGCAAATCGCAAAGAAACACAAGTGTTACTGGGCACGTTTGTTGCTGGAGTAGTTGAGGTAACTCCCAGTAATTGCCCTTCAATGGCACCCGGCGACTAAGTAAATCCCGTTTAGAATTGTAATGACTGGTAATCGGCATTCCTCTACTAAGCGTTCGATCATCTACAATCCATCCGACATGTGCATGCCTGAGTCTGTGGTATCATTGCCGTCTTGCAGCTCCTAAAATGCAGATGATCAGCTAATTAAATAACATCACTGTGTTTGCCGTTTATGTAACTGCAGCTGACTGCATGACTCCCTAGTTAACATAATATTACATAACATTCATTACACACCAAGAATGAACTTTTTTTTCTAATTCACTACACAGAATAACGCACCTTTGGTCTTTTCTCGTCCACTTCGGTTACTAGACCCGCATCGAGGACACTATTGAGTTGAGGAACTCGGACTGTCAAATCAGCCACCAGGGCAGTCATATCCTCGCTTCCAAGGGAAAGACCATCGGCACCAGATCCCATTGAGTGATGAGAACCACCGCACTGAAAGAACCGAGCCTTAGAGGGAAGTATGAGTACTCACCACCTATGAATGTTCGGCTTCCATTCTGACATAAAATAATAAGAAAATGCTAATAAGAAGCTTACTGTTCAACTAATTTAGAAAATAATCCTAGCTAGCTTTTAGCTTAGGACTTACACTGGCTGAATCATCGTCCACATCGCATACAGAGCTTCCGCGCAACTGATTCTGGGTCCACTTTTCAGCTTTCTAAAATGTTCAGAGTAAGGATATGGTCTTGAAAACCAGTAATCTTGAAAGGCGACTTCGGGAAATATTGACACATCAATGAACACGCTCACCCGCAATTCCAGTTGATTAATCTTCTGCTGGAGATCGTGAATGCTCTGCATGGCTTCCGAGTACTTGAGCCTAGAAGAAAATTATTGTTTTTGAGATATAACGATTGCACCGTAAGCCCTCATCAACCGTTTGCAAAACATATGTGAAATGTTGAACAAGTCTCAATTAGATCTTTGGATACGGTACCTTTGCATTATGCTCTGCTCATTCAACTCCGACTCTCTTTGAATTGCTTTAGCCTTTTCGGAGCGAATTTGTTCTTCCAACTCGCGGCGCGCCTGAAATTGACATGGTTATCCGAGATAAATTCAAGCGTTTCTATTGTAGGTAAAATTCTACTGTGCGAAACTGCGATAACATGAATGATACTTTCTCATGCGAACGCACAACATAAATACTCGATAATTCTCTCCAGTGAAACCTACTTTTGTGACCGCGTCCTTCTCTTCCCTTACTCGCTTCAGCTCTTCATCTTGACGCTTCAGCTGATTCGTGCACACGTGATTCTGAACAATAAACAATATTTTCCAAGTCGGTGAATTATTTTCATTTCTTAGAAGCTCGCCACTACACCGTAGTCTCTCCGGCTATTCTACACCCGAAGCCAATTTACTTGAAGCAAAGAATATTCAATCAAATTAGAAAACATCATTCATTATGAAACGTCAGTAGCACCAGGAGATAGGGAACCCTGGGTTTTACTTTTAAAATTCTGTGTTATTCACCTGAGTCTCCAGTTCCATAACCTTTTGACGCATCTCCTTTAGTTCTGCTACAGTATCGGCTTCCTTGATACGGACGCCCATTAATTGGTCCTGTAAATTCTAATTTTAAATGGAAACAAAAATCAGCTCTTTCTTTCATCAAGCATCCTTATTTCGATATGACGAAATGATTTTGAGCTGTACAGATTACAAAAACGTTGAAACTCTGAGAGTAAAGGAATATATCGTTAGTAGAATTACCTCTAGTTCTTTGACTGATATGCCTGAGTGGTCTTCCTCGGTACTCGTTCCAATAAAGCTAGCTGTGATCTTTGCGAGTCGAGCTCTAGCTGATGAGAGAGGTGGAGAATACTGTTGGGGCGTGGTGGCTGGAGCTTCCGTTCCTTCAGGAAGGCTAGCCGCAGCGGGGTCAAATGTGCGCACATGAACATACTTCTGAAAGAACATTTAAATGAATTTCGGAAGAAAATTGATGAGTTCGCTACAAATATGGTTAGTGAATGTGTATTCGATTAAACACCAGTCGTGGTAGTTTAAAAATTACAGAAAATTGAGGGGAACTCACAGCCCAGTGCTGTTCCAACTCGGCAAGTCGCTGCCTCATTTCCTTCAGGGAAAGGTTTGCCTCGGCCTCTCGCATCTTCACAGAGATTAGCTCTTCTTGAAGTCCAGCAACTCCTTCGGAAGGCTCGTGCTCTCGCAAACGTTTGTTTGCGGCTTCAAGTTCCTAAAGAAACATCAATAAAATGCATTTACGCAATTTACAGCCGAAGAGAAAGTATTGCGGCTGAAATGTTTAGAAATGTTTATTAGACTCTTAGAATTCAATTCAAATTTTAAGTATGTACTATGGCCCCTTGTTAGTATGGGATGTTTTTATGCGCATTTCCGTCTTAGGGTTGCCTTTTGATTGTATTTAATCAATAAACATTTATTATTATTATTCACGGCGTTTCTTCCGCATTATCTTGTAAGTCGCTCTGCTGTACCTGTATCCTCTGCTTGTAGTCCCGAATGGCATTTTCAGAATCAGCAGCTCGTGTGTGCGTCTCGATCAACTCCTGTTGAAGGGCATGTATATGTTCAATCATTGACGTATCGTCCACTTGTATTCCCCTTTCGATCAGGTTATCCCGTTTTGTGGATGACAACTCACTGAAAGGAAGTTATTTACACGTCGGAGAATGCTGGACCTTTTATAAACTACAATTTTACAATCAATCGTCCATCAGCATAAAACAGCAAGAATCTCAAAACACACAGCATTTTATAATTGGTCCTTTTTCTAGCATATGTGTTTAATGAGATATTTTTATTGACAGAAACCTACCGAATTGATTCATATGCCTCTTCGAGCTTCTTGTGTGCATCACTGTTGATATCTCTCAGTTTATGCAGTTCATGCGAAATGCTCATGCAATTCTCAGCTTCTTGCGCCAAATTAACCTGAATGAGAATAATATTTTTTTTCAGACAAGAACATGAGACTGTGCCACACTTTAATCAATGTGTGGCTTTCTCGGTAATAATTTCTTTTCAATGCTATAACATTTCACCATAATTTTCTTTGAAACGTCTTTTTGAATCGAAAACGAACGGTTGTTGTGCGCGCTTGTCATGGAAATGTCAAATTTAATTAGAAGGAAGAGCATTTTGATGGAGCAATGGTTTTCAGATAAATTGGATTTTCCCGGGTGGAAGTGGAATTGATTGATTATTCGAGACAAAGTGTGAAGCCAGCTAGTTGTTAAATAAGGTATTTACATGAGTTTAGGCACATATTATGGTTGATACAATATCAAAGTTGTATCAGTACCCAATCAATATTCCAGAACGCATTTCCTTACCTGTCCCTTAACTAATCTATCTGCAAGGGCCGACGACTCTGCCTCAAGGTAGTCGATCCGTTGCCGTAGAAGCCGGTTCTCCGTTCGCAACCTCTGCAATAATATAATAAGAGTAAGTCATGGTACATTAGGGACCACTATGAGACGCCTTTCTAGATACCAGTGATCGAATCGATACAACTATATACTCGTACGAAATGCCGGTTCCTTATTTTTCTGTGTATTGTTTTCATACTTTTCGTATTTCACTAGACTTTATTATATGTTTGTTTTTCGCGAACTAGCTGACTTGCGTACTAGAATGTACTCTTGTGACTGCGGAAGGATCTTTTCAATCAAAGATAAAACGCAAACATTCAACAGTACTGGTGAGGTTATACACATAGAGCGTATCGCTGCAAAGCAGAAGGATCATAGAACTGTTCAGAAAATCATACTGAAAACACAACTAGATGTACATCAAAAAAATTTGGAATAAAGTAATGCTTTTAGTCATTAAATGACCCATTCGTTTAAATCCCACACATGGGTGAATTTCCCGTCTTCTGCTGTTACTTCATTGTTTGTTTCTCATTCTCTTTCTTAACATATGGCGGCAGAAAAAATGTCTCGCCATGAGATTTATCGTCTGATCGAATTGTTCATAAAACTATTCATGGCGCTATGCAAACCACATTATTACACAGCGAAAAATCATATGCGGAAAACTTGAGGGAAGCATTTATGACGTTTGAAGAGGTTAGAAAAATACGGCCCCACGGCGGTCGGGGATTAACTTGTGTTTCATATAAACTTAATTACTGGTTATTTTTATGCTGTTAATACAAACAACCACTAAGAAAAGATGGGGTCAATCAATAGCATAACCTTGTAAACTCCATTTATGCTTTGTGTCGTTCCCTGTACTGACCAGACCTCCCGTCAATGTTCAGACCTAATTTGTCAGTGCAGGGACTGGCTCTGTATTCGCCCCACTTTGTCTGTTATTATCCACTTTAACAAAAGGGTGTGTCGCTTTTGCGCATGCAGTATTCAATATGAGAGAAAAGAGCAGTAAACGAAGTTGGATGATTGAGCGGTAAAAATAACAGAACGTCTCTTTGTAAACTCTACTGTGCGGTAGGCAATGAGTCATACGTTTGTGTGGTCAAGTAACCAAGTATTTCATAAAACGGTAGACTACTGGAACAAAATGAGAATTTCCAGGAGTTTTTGATTCAGTTTGCGTTCATATGATATTTTTCCAATAACTTCCTATCGGAGCTTTCACGTCCCGTTGTAATAACACACGTCTATGCAATCGGCATATCCCTTCTGCAAAGAGGATGCCCGTTCATATATTAGCATATTGACCACCCCAGCAATAGCTATTTGTCAGTGCAATTGGCTCAAGGATAATTAACCGTCAAACATTACCAGCACGGCCCATTTATTTTCTTTGACAGAGAAATTGATGAACTGGAGGCACAAAATGAGAGAGAAAATATTACTTAATTCACTCGTTTTATTGGTCGTTTTTTGTAAGTGCATTTCAACACAGATTCATTGTGTTTACCTTTCATAGATTTTTCTGCCACAATTTGCAGGCAATTTTCTATGTCCGAGAACCACTTAAACGAATCGAGAAAGAAAAATGAAGAGTTAAATGTCAGCTACCCAATGGATTACTGTACCTATAACTACTACTTCCAAGATTTGTAGTTTAAATACTTTTAAATACTTAATCAATCATGGACAGGATTGTCGGTCAGGATGGTCGATTGTGCATGTCTTGAAGCACAGCACAATAGTCCAAAGCCTAGGATACGTTGACTCGCTTACTTACATTATTTTGCATTGCGAGAATTGCGATCATGGGCGCTTCCTGATTTCTCACTTATAGCAAATTATCATCGTTTCGATATCATCAAACGCATGCTGTGCTTATTGTTCAGTCTATTGGGGAAACTATGTTAAAGGGATTTTATTTATTGGTGCTTCAACCAGATACGTGGCACCCGTACGTCTGCCCTCACTAGACCGTATAATGAGCCTGTTCACAGCTAGTCAATGCGATTGAAAGACCCGTTGTAAAAAACATACATACAGTCTGAACTAAAAAAAACTCGATTGGAACTTAATCCCTTCTGAACTAAGCACTCTGTGCGAAAGAGAGACCGATTATATCGATTGTCACCAGCATTTCAAATCAGTGCACGAGAGAAACAAGCTCTAATGAAATGACAGGTTGATGGCCGCAATTGGCAAATTGGCTTACACTGACAGGAGTGTTCTCTCTTTGTACTTCGTCAGTTAGATGTTTTTGGAAGTGAAAAATCTCGGTGTACCACAAGTGAGTGTACAGTTGTTTGTCTTTTCCGATACAAAAACACACACAGTATGAACATACAGAGTTTGCTAGAAGGGAGCGGTGTCAAATTTCTGCGGTGAAAGCAGCAAAAGCTTGTCAAGAAAAAAACGGGAAGTTCTTCCGTATAAGAAAGGTCGCATAGTTTATACACCGTTGAGGCCTAACTATCCTCAATGCGAAGAGAGAAATCCGCCTGACTATCTGCCCAAAATTATGCACGTTTATATTCGACACATTTGTAAGTTTTCGATGGGGCACACTCATTATACCTAATTTATTCTATGGTGCTCAATACGTTGTCACCTCTTGGCGCATTATTCCACTTAAACCCTCATTCCCAAGAAATGACAAGGCCGTGACTAATCACAGCAACAACTGTGGGTTTGTATACTTGGAGAAGTGAACACGATACATTGAATCATTTCAATGCTACACCTTATGAATGGATTCATACAACCATTCAACAATGGACTTGCCAAGCAATATTTGAGCGAATGTGTCGATTCAAGCTCTATTGCTTTTTCGTAGCAACGAAATACTAAAATTCGAGGCTTGATGTTTTAATACTATGACTGGAGATCAAAGTACAGAAAAATATACCTCAAAATTTTTCTTAAGAAACGTTATGAATTGTATTAGTACCTAAAGAAGCACTTAAGAAACTTTCGATGGCTATTCCACCAAAGGGTGTCATAACGGAGTGCCCATAGATACATCAGTGAACATTGTCGCACGACACAGTCTCTTATATTTGTTTTACAAATGTTTGTCTTGTTTGCGACTGTGTGAACGATTGCTGGAACATAGTCTATTTCAACTAATCTTTTCCCATGCGTATATAGCACATTCAAAACATAGTATTAATAATAGTGACAATGATCTTAGAAATTAAAGAGCGCTGGAAAGAGCGAAGTCTGTTATCTACGCAGTCCTCGCAGTCTTCCTCACGATCGAGCAATATACGGTGATTGCCTTACAACCAAACTATCTAGAGAGTGTACACTGTTCCCCTTCTCTCGCAGAAAACAATTATCCCATTACTTATTATTAATGGCCCAAATTACACTTTTGTGGCATGTAAGGCGGGGTTCGAGAAACCGATTTCGATTTTACACACACCGGTGTTTTTTTTGGCAATGCAATAGACAAATAGTTTTCATTTCAATCGCAAACTGCCGCAATAACACAAGAGTCAAAGTTACAAAGGGAAAAGAGAGAGGGAGCGAAAGGAAGACCTTCCTACAACTATTAAGATTACTATTGATTTCTGAATGCAACAAATGAACACAAATAAATATTGATTCTAATATGCAATAAAAAGAACAATAAAATATAACTCTTCTATGTGTTAATAAGTATGTATAGTCTCACAAAAAAAGGGTAAAACGTGTCTCCTTGTAGATAACACCATATTTTCTTATTTAGCCTACTTATCCCTTCAAACAGAACAGATCCAAAGGTTTATAGATACTGTGCTTTAATCTGTACGTCCAGCAAGCTGAGCCTAAACTAATAAACTAGGAGTATACTCCCCTCAACTCGCCGCTCTGCTTTAGTGATTATATGGTGAACATTATGTATTTCATATTCTTCGTGCTCCTGACATAAAACGCACTACAACTTGGTTGCTCATACCGCCAGACCTTCCAGAGTGACTCATTTCAAAAGCACAATGAAAAAGGGAAGCAAACCGGATGTGTTCGTTACCGCCCGTGGAATTGCATTAGCTCTTTTTAAGAGAAAAAAAACTAAGAGACTAAGCAATCACATAATGGGAGGGCAAATGGCTTTACGCTCTTTAGCGGTGAAGAGCCAGGGATTCTAAACAGGAAACCTAGCAGAGTAACACAAATACAAGCTGCAAAACTAAAATCCAATCTGAGCGGGAACTTTAAAGAAGCAGAATACAAATCCGTGGAAAAAGACCAACCTTCTTTGTCCATAAAAACTTTCGTTTTGAGCACCTTTTGCGTTCCTGCATTGCTGGTTAACAAATGGGAAACTTCCGGGCAGAAGTGACAAAGTGCACTTAGTTTGTATAGATTGGTTTTTCTATATTGATTAATATTTAAGTTACAAGTATTTGGAATATGATTGGTATAGGTTGAGTAAATGTGTGAAGACTGTTGAGAAAGGGATGAGAGGGAGGGCGAGTGGGAAGGGTTGGCTGAAAGGGGCGGAGCCAGGCAACCACAAGATCATTTTCATCTACAGCCAGAGAAGGACTAGAGAGCTTGGAAAGCGAGGAGACGCGGACACCTTCCGATCGGAAAAGGGGTAAATGATCTGACGGAAAACACACGCGGAAAATTAAAGGCGGAAAAGCGCAAGGTGTGTGCGGACCACGTCTAAGGCATGAAGCAACAACATAATGACCGGCCGACAAATTTAACTGTGGTGCAGAAAACAGGGTCACGTGTTGCAAAGGTGACGCAAGAGCACTCTCAACATACTTTTGTTCAATTATCCTGTATTTGAGTTGGTTCTGCTCTCAAGCGACCGCAATTATCCTAATGTTTAATTGGGTTTCCGTGGTACGAGATATCTCATCTGATTAAGCAAACAACCAATGAACAGTGCCCAGATGTTTGGCAGCTCTGGCTCACGTGGTACTACCGAACGACACAGTCGACAGGAAGATATCTGTGTGCTAAAGCATGTTGCATGTGTATCTTGCAATATGTTACATTCAACAGAACGCAAGAGGGTTTGATGTTCAGCGATCAATCTATTCGATAATTCTCTGAATGTAGTAGCTTCCAGTGGCAAAGGAGCGAAGATTAGCTAAGATTCGGCAGCTCAATAACTAGCCAAGCACCTATTTGAAATATGCATAATTAGAAGCCTCCAATATTTGAAAGAAAGGATATGGCTTTCCAATTCTTAATACTTCTTAACATATTTATATGTTTTCTTGTCGATTCAATAAAAATTGCCTTATTATCTAGGAATGTTTCCTATATTCTCTCACATGTTTATGACAGTTATTGAATTTTTTTATCGTTTTTTTATAATTTTATTATATATTAGTTTCTTTCTTTGTGTTGGAAACAATATTAAAAGACGCAAGTGGGAATGCAGATAATGTATAACAGTATTCGAAAATTTTCTAATATATTATGAGTAATAAAACTAGAAAACCTAGGGGTAGCTAAATAAATTGTCAATCAGATACGTGCAATTTGTCAGATGTCAATTTGGAGGATGATTTTTGTAGAGAGATAGGGAGTGGTCTCGAATATTTAGGAAGAATTCCCATGCAAGTGCTGGAATTCCAAAGCAATGAAAATGACTAAAACTCCGAAACTTAAAACTCCAATTAGAACTGACTGGATCAAAAGATACATCACAATATGTAAAGGTCATAACTAGGTATTTTGTTTGCCTCTCTATTATTGGCTTCGTAGGTGTGGACATGCCGTATTGATAGACAGATATACACACAAACCGGAGCGGGCTTTCCGCTTCCGCCGATACCCACTTCACGCTTTCTTCGAATATATTGGCCAACGGACGGGTTAAAAACAGGAGGTGGCGCGAATCAGTCAAGGAAAAAATCAGATGATGGTAGACCAGAGCCAAGGTGATTTGAATCTTAACTCAAAGGAATATTAACACGGACAAGCTTATCACTTTGTTTAGAACTACTTTTTCCATCGTATTATCTATTTTTGTTTCTATAAGAGGAAACAAACTACTGCGATTAGCGAAAGGTGCGTGATGTTTCCCTAGTTAAAAGAAGCAGTTTGCTTTTCTTGCAGACATCGTTGCGGACTGGCCCTATGAGAAAGAGCAAAAATCTTGCAAAAAGAACCAGTGCAGGTCACAAAACGACCATAAGCACGAACACCGTTTAGACGTTTGGAAATGAAGCAGTTCTCCGTAACTTCTGGCGGCAAATCTTGCCACACAAATGTACGAAGCAACTGGAATTCAATTAGTATGAGTTTGTTTTCAGCCATGCACTCCAGAGTTTGTGTTAGAACTGTGCAATCCGAGTGACTAGCCATACTTAGGTAATAATATGGTGACTCTTACCCTATGACCTCCTCACCTATTTGTCTTTACTTTCAAAATGTCTTTTAAAAGTTTCTGTTTAACAATGTATGTTCTTTCAGTGTTTGTTGCTCGACTCGAGCATGCATCACATGTGCAGTATATTTCATTTGTGTGGGTGAAGAGCTGCGTGTTCTGTTCACTGTGAGAGGGCTTAATTCTCTCCCCGACCAATAGCAAACAGTTTCAAACCCATTGGGTAAAACGAACACCGCCACAAAGAGTCGAGAACAGCGCCCTATTGTCTGCTCGCTTAGAAACAAGGGATATTTTAGTCTTTGCGGAAAAAATGACGTGACTGCCTCATGGCGCGCTTACAAAAAGTGCCGACTTCTAAATCTAAGCCTTTAGGCAAACTACTATCTGCCCGATTATTTATTGACCCATTGGTTTTTTTCAAGGCCCATTAGCAGGTCCTTCAGACGGTTGAAGTTTGGACATCGAGGCCCTTAGAAGACTCTTAGCTGATAAGCAGCTTCAAGTTGTTTTGAAGGATAGATAGACGATATCACTCAAGTTTGAGTTTCACTGTGAACCAAAATATGACAATTGCAAAAATGAACTCACCCGAAGTTCGACCACCTCTTCCTGTTCTTTCGTCCTTTTCGCCATATACTCCTTTTCTAACCTAGAAATAAGAATATTAATAGTTAGAAGAAACCGCGAATCATGACAGCATATATTTCAATAAAGGCTACTTTCATTTATTAAAAAACAAATGGTATATCATTTTAGTAACGTAAAAAGATGCTGGTGCACCTGGCGTGAAATATAATAGTATTTTCGCGTTGTCTTGCGACAGCTGACGCTTCATTTTTGCGGCTACAAGGTGTGGATTTTTTTTCGTATAAACACAAAAATAGCAGTTTATCTTAACATCTATATTGCCAAAACAGGTGAATGCAAATTTGTGGAGCGTTATATATGTTTGGAGAGAAAATGAGAACTGATGTCAATTGACATCAATAGGTCAAAGTTTGGTGAATGTGTCTTACAAATAGTAACCCTTTGATTATCTTACCGTTTCATTTTCTTGGGATTCAGTTGTACTTGATTGGCGACGGCAAACAAGAGTTCCGGGTCGTTCTCAAAGCGTTCGCGAATTTCACGTTGGAAATACTGAAACGTGTTAAAGTTGAGGAACATGTAAAACGAACTACGCGCTGGGAGACAACGTCTGGCACATATTAAAGTCCAGTAGAGGTGCACGGCTATGTTATGGCATATACTATACACTACTTTGTTTGTACTTACCTTTAACATGCCCTCCATGTCTAAGCGTAGCAAATCAATTCGCGCTTGCTGAATGATGGCCATGGCGACACAGAAGATGTACTCCATACCCTGGAACAGACAGCGTATTAATTTTTGTTACAACTTTAGCGTACCTATCATTTGTGTTGCTAGTAACAGTTATATTAATTGTTGGAAAAGATGATTCTTTACAAATTCTGACTGCTGTGCTAATTGTATAACCTTTTTGTAATTGTAATCATTACCTCAACCAGAAAGCAATCCATGATTCGGTTAGCGATCTCCAATGGCAATGTGGTGGTAAATAACGTCAAGAACCAGGACGATGCATACATGGAGGTATCGAATCCCATATTGTTGAAGTGGGAGTGAAGGTCGGGCATCTGAAGAAAGTGTAGAACATGAGCAGGACATTTCGTTTTGAAAGATTTCGTAACAAGAACTACTAGTGTACGAATGAATTTAAGGTTTTACAATAGGTTTGTTGCATGTTATGATTAAAATATACCTGTTCCTGAACCATGCATTCCAACTGGAACATATTTAGTCCAAGGTCTGTCATCGTTGGTTTATACAATTCCCTCAGACGATAATTCTCCATCAATCGCACCATTACAGCAAACGCTTCTTCCTCGGGCATCTGCAGAAAACAGTGCTTCGTGAAACCATTCGCACAATTGCTAGACATAACACGCTGGGATTGTGAACTACCAGTTGTTGCGAAAGACAACCCCGGTGTTGCCCAGTGCAAAGCTGGGGCGTATGCAAGCGGCTATATTGTACGTAGCAAATTACTTGATTGGCCGTAATGATTGTAGCGAGATAAAACGAACCTGAAGCAATAATTGACCAACAATGAAGGCGCTGCCTTGGCAGTACCCGACCTCCTTGTCGTGTATCGAGTACGCTTTAATAACATTGAAAAGGGAAGCTTGCCCTCGACCGCCATCTTTGAAAAACTCCAATTCAGGATAAGTACGCGGAATATCCCGCTGGATAACCTGAATTAGAGAACACATTTATTATTTATTCTGTTTAGCGACGACTGACGTATATTATTCATGAATTCAGCTTTATAGAAGAGGAAGCAACAAAAGTCTACACCGAGAGACAAACAAACAACGAACCTTTTCATACACACTGCTCTGCCTCATATAGTCAGCATACAGTTCGTGGATTGAAGAAACCGATGCATTTGATAATAGTTGCCAGGCAATTGTTCGGAAATGTTGAGGAATACCTCGTTTCACCAGGGCCTGAAATGTGGGAAATTAAACATTGTAATTATATATCTTGTTCACAGTTCAAGTTCATTCTCGTAAAACCCGATAGCTTATTTTTCACGTGGGCTGACCTTGATGTAGTTTGGTCGTTTCTTCACTTCGTACTCCCAATTCCGGATCAAATCGCCCCACACTGTCCATAAGTCTTCTTCCTCATCTTCTGGTTGAACACTTTGTTCACGCTTTCCGTTTTGCTCTACAAGTATGTTGAGTTAGAAACAATTCGGTTTCACTTTATCCTCACTTTACTGCACATTCCACGACAGCTGGTTGGATATCACTGCTCATTATGTAACTCTTTGTGCTTTGTGATACAAGAAATTGTTATTATTAGTACTACTTCAGTCGATTTCGCCAACAATGGATATTTAGCGGATTAACATCCTTATTATTTTGCTTATCATAGTCATCTTACCCACTGATCCACTTGAGCCCCCACTACGACGTGAGTTAACGGACCGAGCGTCCTCCTCGTTCGATCTGAAATAAATTCCCAGATATTCTTTCACTTTCCAAAATGGTTCCTAAACCTTACACTCATCCTTTAAGAATCTTGTGCTTCCTAGTTTCCATTAAGTGCGGCTAGCTGATACATCTTCTTTCTCACAAAAAAAGGACATTCTTCCATAGCGCGCATCTCAGGGGACAGGTCATAAATAATAACCCCCGGGCGCAGTTAACATGCGGCATTTTAATGCGGCGGGCTTCACTATGTGACAAAAAACATGACCTTGTTATGCAACAGGCTCCAAGTAACAGAATGCATGCGAGTGTAATTATGTAATTGGTGATATGCACTGTAGTATAATTATATAATTAGGTGATTACTGTAACACGTCGGTGGAGACTTGGTGTGGAAAACGTACTTGTTGAGCTGTTCCATCTTTATGAGGACGGACACAGCCGGGGCTGGGATGGAATGCTCACTATCAGATGGTTGGGTCTCACTGTCCGTCTCAGCCCCTCCTGAAAAATAAATAAAGTTTCATATTATGTATTTTATGGTCCTCGTGTGCGTAAAGCACATAATGGAATATGAAGTTGTTATACAGTGTGACAGTTTGATTAATACGTAAATATTGGAAATCCAATAAGACGACTAATTTACTTCCGATATGATACGACAAATTTAGTTCATGCGATCACGGAAACAAACCAGGCGAACATGAACAAATTAGGTAAAGAGCCCATCACGTCCTGTCCGAACGAATCTTTTGAAGGTCACATTAGACCAAGGATGAAGTTTCGAAATAGCTACGATCAATGTTATTGTTCAGCGGTAACTCCAACAAAGCGGTAATTCCAGCAGGAAAGTAACAGCAACACAAGAAAGATGAGTACGTACCCAAGCGTAAACGACTCAATTAAGAAAGACTTGGGAAATTCGCCGAGGTATTTTAAACTGTTTGGAATGAAAATAGAGGCAGTGTGATTGTCTTAGTTTTCTACAATATAAAATATTATTCACACGCCCAACCGCTATGACACGCGCGCCCTCATACCCAACCTCCCTCACCTAGGAACGAGGCGAAAAAAGAAGCATCAGTAGTTGAAAGTGATATACGCTGATTCAACCGAGAATTAGGATTCTTAAAGCTCACAGTAAGCTAGCTATCACATGCTCAGTCAAAATTCACAGTATCTTCTTAATAGTTACAGACCTATCGAAAAAAAATTCAATTAACAAAGCAAAGCCAAGAATTATGGAGCATGTCTCAAGCAAGACAGATTTCAAAATTTATATAGTTTATGTGAATTCAATGATGAAATGTGCTAGCGTAGAAACAAATAAGTGTGTTTAAAAATACGCGCACAGAATGAAAAGGGAGAAAGAGTGCGAGTGTATGTATATTCTCTGAGGGCGTGCGTGTCATAGCAGATTATTCTCAAAGAAACCCGTGAAACCCGGCACATATTGAGCATAATTTGGGAAAATCTACGCGGAAAATGGAAATACTTTATCAAACACCCTGATTCAAATCAGTGACCAAAACGATCATGTGATGTACGTAACATTTTCAATTATTTGCGAGAAGACATAACAAAACTATTTTTACATGCGCTTTAGCTTTGAAAAAGTGAAAGAACGTAGCAAACAAAAGTTGAAACAAGGAAATTTTTTAATTGCGCGTATCATAATCAGGAACTTAACACAAAGTCCAATAAAACTAGTTCGTGACTGTAGTATGGCCGCAAAAACGTTAATGATTTGAATTTGTGCGTATGAAATTCTACACAATGAATATGTTAATGCCGGCTGAGCCAACAGAAAAGCAGGGAGGTTTGTCTATACCCACATAGATGAAAGTTTGAATGCTGGAAATAGCTTTGCCTCTTTTTTTAATAAAAAAAACAACCATGAATCTCAATAATCTGCATATTGGCTTGGGTGGAACAATTGCTAACGAAATGAGTACAGATTGCTCTATATTTCTAAGACACAATACAAAACAGAATAAATCGATAACGAGGTGGGTGGATATTAAAAAGAACATGAGCGAAAGAGAGTAGAGCAAGGACTAGGACAAGAGGTGAACCAGTTCGCTCAAGGAGCCTGAAGGCCTGAGCTGACAATGCGCCGAGTGCTAATCTGCAGTCAACTCACTTTACATGAACACTTCAGGAAAATTGTTAGTATGTGCCTTTTGTTGCAGTACTGGCTGCAAACTTAAACGGAAAACAATGGCATACTAATTATTTAAACTTGATGCCCACACAAGTAGGCAATTAATGAATGAGAAAACCGGGACTGAAAAGCAATTAGCCTTGCTTTCGGGATACGGTCCCGCGACCTGCATCATGACTCACTTCAATAGTCTCGGTGCTCTTTTCACAATGCATACCTGTGTGCCACACACGAACATGTTATCGATTTATTTAAGCGAATTGAAAAGCAACAAGGCGGCATTATGTATCGTTAGTATGAAAGGGGGGGGGGGAATGGCAACTATTATTGGCAACTATTGCAAATATCATTTCAGTAAACTATGAAAATAGTTATTTTACTTCAAATTAATCTTTGCTGACAGAGCACGAAATAAATTAATAAAATGCTAGAACGTGTGCCCCTAAAACAAAATATTTTAAATGAATGAAAAATAGAATTTGTACACAAACGTGCTCCAGAGATCAAGACGGCACCAAGAAGCAAACTATGCGCAAGTGTTTGCTTTTACATTTTCAGTAGAGGTGAACAAGCTAGAAATAGAAAGAGGAACATGCAAAAAAAATTGGCGGACATATTTTAGCTTGCATTTATAAGTCTTGTCAATCGCTGGCAAAAGTGTAAACCTTATGCAATCTGCTAAACCATATTTTGTCAATCGCTGGCGAAAGTGTAAACTTCCCCTGATAATACGCTTGCGTTTTTTGTCTTCCCATCTGGCTTTATCGCTATTCTGGTTTTAGTACAACAAATAAAGATATAGGCGCTCCTTTTTACAAAACAAAATCAGCTAGCAAAAAAAGAATTGTCGCGAGAAAAACTCTGTTATACTGTACAAAACGAAAGATATAAGCATAGAACAAAAAAAGTGTTTCATATAGGAGGCGATATTGCATTGTAAAATAAAACCAGTCTATTCACTCTCAGTTAACGAAAGCGTACAATTGGAATATAATATTGATTTTCGAAAGTTTATGATAGTTTTGAGATGCGCTCTGTTTTACGGTTCCTCGTAGAGTTCTCAACTCCCCGAAATTTAATGTGATAATAATAGGTCCGCTGATAAGCGAGCTCAGAATATGCATAAATTTGCCTTAATCAAATTCAATGTGAGTTCAAAACAGTGACACGCAGCATGAAGCCACTGGTAACTTATAAAGACCATTTTTTGATCATAATGATTTCTCAAACATAAGAACAACTGGAGGTGCATCTCGGCCCATATGGAAAACAACAAGGAAAACTACTTCGATATTCAGAGGGGGAAACCATAAGAATTTGATCACTCAAATACGAAAACAGTCTATATTTAGGCGTAGTTTCAAAATTTCATATCGAAACGGCAAGTGCTTTGGGGAAGATCAATGGTAGGGAACAAGTGGAGGTGGTCGCGGACACTGCCTTCATGAATTACTTACGAGACCAAGGCGAAGGGGCCACAATTTCACTCACGGACAGACTACGATACAAGGAAACGCCTGGTGAGGATAGGCAAACAAAAGAAGAGTTACTTTCTCTAGTAATTAAAATTTTCCTACAACTATTTAAAAACATATGTTTAACTGTTACAAAAAATTAGAAGATAACTGCATGGGAAGATACATAGTTGAAGTGTGGGGTTGAAAAATAAAGAATATGAACATAGATGAACAATTCAAGTGTAATTCACTGTAAAAACAACAACCGTAACTAGGATGTGCCTACCGTAGTCTGAGCAGTGACGAATCGCTGTTGCTGCGGCCATTTGGTGTTCGCGCGAAACGAACGCCGACGGCGAGATGTTACCTCTGGGTGAAGATGATGAACTGAGCCGCGTTGGCCTGAAGGTAAGAAATTGGTAGAATGAGAAGTTATTCAAAATATCAGTCGAGAAAGAAAGCAATATCCACATAAAACCAATCTGGTAACAGCATGAATAGTGGTGACACATTGCAGAAATTTATATGGGATGAACATGCTTTTCGAAAATATTTGTTCTTGAAAGAAAAAAGGCCAACATGATACTACAGCATCACAGAAGAGTGCACCAAAAAGGAAAGTAAAGGTAGTGAAGCATGAAAAGGTATAGAACGAGCCAAGCAGAACATCTAGCTTTTGATTTCGATCCTAGAACAACAGGGGGCAGGTAGGTATTTCAATATTTCCTATTTTAAGTTTTGTTGAATAGATTCACAATTAAATTGTGGGAAATTTTTTTCGGTTCTACGCTGCGTAGTCCATATGAATTTAAGTCCAAACACGTGTATACGCAAAGCATCCGCTTTTTGATTAAACAGCTGCGAGATGCCCAAACCATTGTGCTTATTTTATGCATTCGATTTATATATCCGGAATTCACAGTCGGTGTCTAACGGACGAGAAGCGCATATTCAATCGGCTCAAAACAGAATATTTTATGTTGTAGAAAACCATGACAAGCAGGTGGTACAGTGAGCGAAAATCACATATTGAAAAAATTTCCGGTATGTCTTCTACAAAAATGGTGCCTTTGTTTTTAAAATGAGGATCAGCCACCAAACTGTTGACGTCAGCTAGATCTTACGGGGAGATAAATATCGGCAGGGTAAACACTTTTTTTGTACTACCAAACTTTACAGAAAAAAAGATCCATGGGACTAAGAAATGATTGTTATCTTTTAAATATTTTGCAATAAACAACATGTGTATGAAGATTGGGTGAAGGTTACTAAAAACGTGCTCATCTGGAAAACAAACAATTGCTCCCCTCTCTTCAAAGCATCGTATTGAAATTAAGAAAAAAAGGAGAAATTTCTTCCCCTGTGTGCTTATGTGTCCATCGCCGACTTTCACCGTCAACGCTTAATCGTTTTTATTTGTTTACTTAATGAAAAGGCGTCACTATCGCAAACTTGGCCAATACAAAAAGAAACTATTGACTATTGGTGCTTTTTGCCGTTGACAGTTGACCTTCACTATTTCCTCTTTGCAATCGCAAACTATTTATTGAACAACGGACTCGTAAGTAGCAGTCATTCGGTATAAATTAGCGCAGAATGTTTCCACACCTCAAAATATAGTCTTTTTCCCTCCCTGACTGATTCCAAAATTGGAGGTCTCAGCGCAGTTCGAGTTTCGTGCGCGCGGTATACCCGCACACTATTAGTGCGAAGGACCCCGGGACCAAGTGACCAAACAAACGCGAAAAACGACTACGGACGATAAAGCATGGGAAATAAAGAGAGCTGCGAGAACATAGAAAGAAAACACAGAAAACTGTTATCTAAACAAGCCGCATATATGTCTGTATATCGCCGCAGCCTTATGCGTATGAATAAGATCTGGGACTTATCGAAAGGCCTTTAAATTACTAGAAGAAACATAGGAGCTTTCAGTTTACAGAAAGACAGATTCCGCTATACAAAGGCGACTGTCTTGCTGTGAACTTTCAGTAGTCGCATTAGACGTACATACGCAATATTTACAACTGCTAACACAGGATAAGTCAACAAAAGAATACAGTCATAATATAATCTACTGCGACGTAAGCTTTGCAGCTGACCATTAACCTTTTGAAAGCAAACAAATGCAAGCAAACATGAATGAGTCTGTGTAGTTGTCGTTGGTGTATAAAACCTTGAATCCAGTTTGTTGCGTCTCTAGCGTCTACAGGACATTTTTAATATGATCAAGTCAAATTCTATAACGGAAATGTTAGAATATCTGTGCAAGGAAATGACTAAAAAAAACAATTGTTGGGTCACACCTGGAACAGAGAATAAGTCGAAATCAAGGCGTTAGCTTACCAGCTCTGCCACCAAGAATTGTTCGGTATCTGAATATAGGTGTTGAAAAATGATGACGACGCTTCTATTAGAGACTGCTTGGGTGGAAACGTGAATGCTGGGGAAACAGAGGTTACTAGAGCCGGTTGAGGTGTCATTTCATCCTTCAACTTAGGTACTAGAGTTCAAATAGTGGGGCTGTAGATTAACAATACATGAATCCTTGAGCGGAAAGGGTATGGTAGATGTAATTGTTTGAGAATTTTTCTTGAATGATGCGTGAGTTGTCGTTCCTATATTTTAAAATAGAATATTCTCCAATATTTTGCGTGTCGTTGTGTACAATGCGAAAACGGCAAAACGATAGGCGTTCAAAGCAAAATGCCACTCAATACCGACGCGCTTGCCTCGAATAGATTTCAGATAGAGCGGACTGTTAGGAGAATAAATGTCTCGGGTATATGTATAACCCAACCTGTCGATTGTCTGATTGAATAGTAGAGATGAGGTGAGGATCAAAATAAAGACACTAGACTGTTCCACACAGAAAATCTGTGCGGAGTCAATGAGAGAGGGAGGGCCTGTCAAATACGGCCAAACCCGCGGGTAGAGCACGCACAAAAACAGTCTTCGTCTCGCAGCGGATAGAGCACGCGTAAAAACGGACTCCGTCTCGCTCCAAATGCGTCTATGTTACGAATTCAGGCCCGATTGAGCAATATGAGGTTCTAAATCGGAAGTGCCTTCATTCGACTCTTTATTTTTTAACAATCTTCAACCAGCGTGCAAAGAACAGTCACGAATATTTAGAGGACGAAATCGTTGTGTTGGTTTTAACCGTAATAACGTGGCCAAATGTGTTGAATTATGTAATGAAGAACAGACTCCTAGCCTACGGACAGCCTCTTTGATTTTTTCAGTTTCGTAGAACAGTAGTTCAACTAATGAACTTGGAAGGCACCAATTATTCAATGGTTCAAAAATGTTTTGGAATAGGGTGGGCGATGGACTTCTGAATAGAGAACGGGGGAGAGACCGGACAGCCCGCTTCAATGAGTGTCCTCGCGCGAGAGGCGTACATGGTGTGAGTTCTATATCTGGAATCCCGAACTGTGTTTCGACCAAAATTTCCATCCATTTCAAAGGTACCTATAGTTTACTTGTGAATTGTGAAAAGGCCGACACCAGCCGTATTTAAACTCGAATGTGCTTAATCGATATCATTTTTCTTATTTTTTTCACTGATTCACTACATGTAGGGGGGGGGGGCAACGGTCAACTCCACTTCAAAGATGACGTGTCTGCCGCACCATGACTGTGCAGAAATGGCGAAAAACTGGCGCGGCGCGCCGACCGGTCGGCGCGCGCTGTACATATCGAGAAAGTTCCAAATTTGGGCACACCACACATCTGACTAACAATAAGCGGCCACAGAGTGCGAGAGAGATAGCGACAAACCATGAACAGCAAATAGCTGAGAGAGCGAACGGGATGCATGAAACAGAATCGACATTGGATACTCGACGGCAGCACAGGGAGAAAGCAAAAATATATACAACGTGAGTTTGGGGCCTATTCTCAAGACTAAAACAACCTGTTTTTCTTTCCAGCCACTTTTTGAGCCTATAATTCAACGCTATTGTTTTTACGGAACTGGGATGTCCTTAAGTTAGCGGCAACAAGTCCAACCGATTTCACGAGATACACTCAATCGAAAGTTCATAAAGTAATAAATATGGGGTGCCCTTGTGAGAAAAACAGACATAATTTTGGTCGCAATTGCCAAGTGAAATAGAAAACATGTTCGCTCACAGCATGAGGTCCCTTATACAATGAAACGACATTGGGAAACAAGTTAAGGTACGGGATGAAACAGTAACAGGAGTAACATTTCTTCAGTCTCATTCAAAAAGTACAGACCAAAAAGTGGCCTTCGAAGGAATGATTAATTTTTCGGTTCAAGAAGGATGAAAATTATTGATGGACAAAAGTGGAACCCGCTAACAAAAAGTGTGGAATAAATACATTAAAAAAAAAACAAAGACTTCAGTGAAGAACATATGGCGCTTAGTACAGAATAGTATCTGGAGGCGTGAGTTCTAACAGCAAAAAGTTGCGTCCATTTTCCTTGTATTGTACAAGGAAACACCGCGAAATAGCGATCTAGTGGGAGAGATTATTCAGTCGTTTGCGAACTCCACTTTTTTCCTTTTAGTTCAACTTTCCGCCTTAGCCGGGGGGAGGTTAAACAGGCACGCGAGCCTCACGAATCTTTCCCCGACCTCTGACGTTCACTACTTCTCAACAACAAAAACAAACACAAGAACAGCTATACAGGGGGGGGGGCTATAATTCCCAAACGAGATTGACTTCTAATGCCTTGATTTAGACAACGCATTTAAATTGTGCATTGATAATAGCGTAAATTACACTGCTCAGTGGGGAAATAATTTAAACTTTAATTCGAAAAGTGTGTTTGTCATAATACAAGTTCAACTTGCGATGATAAAATCAAGAGAAGTAGTATAACGTGGTGCTTGAATGAGAAGAGCATGAGGTATGCGTGAAATTGGATATTTCCCTATTTTCGATGTACGCTTTCCATGCGGAGGACAGGTGCATCAGGCAAAGGTGGCAATATAATAAATATTAAATGTGAATGAACATTCTAAATGAACCTGAGACATATTTACATATTTCGAAAGAAAACGCTGCAAATCTCGCAGCAATACCCTCCACAATACGCAACTACTGTCTGCAAAATAAATAGTTAGAATAGGTGAATTTAAACCAAAATAGATTAGTAGGTGACTCTTTGCTCAGTTTTTTTATACATATGCCACTGTCGACCTCCTCAAGTTAGTATTGAGCTCCCGTGGAGGTCGTACGTAATGGGATTATTTCAATACCACTGTTTTCATTCTTTGCATCGATTCTAACCCACAAAAGATGTAAAAAAATAGTAACGAAAATTCAAGAATACGTAGAGCAAGTTTTTTTGCGCGTAATAATATTAGGCATTACTTAATCACTTGACTTTGTGTCTAGTTGTTAAAGTGTCACACGTGCGCCTCCAAGCAAACCAGGGAGCGTCCGTCTCAATCTTCCAATGTAAAAGCAGGCTTTGCTTTTGGTGGTGCGGGCACGAAAACCGGTCCATAATCATTGTGGAACAAGGACTTTTCAAAATAGAACAGAGAGCAACTAATCGATGAATACAAACCGAAAGAGCAAACATATAATAATAAAAGGGGTATTTATTACATCGATTGATGAGCCTTCTGGGCACTGTTGCAGGAAATGATAGTAATCTAGTGCGGAAACCATCAAAACCCATATCACGATACTTAAGGACCATAGCTTGTTTACTCAAAGTAAACATAACCACCCGGAGACCTTGAATATTATTAGTCATAAAGAGCTGCAGTTAAATAGGTGACTCAAAATACTATAAGAAAACTAGTCAGGCAAACGGGATGTTTCTGTCCTATTATGCAAAAACATGGATTTTTGGGTATACCTTCTTCAGTTTATATAAATTGTTATGTGTTTTGCAGAACGAAATCTGAGATTCTCAGCATCTGATAGTGATTCATATTGTGAAGCACATTTCACACCTTTGTTTTGAAGGAAAGCTTAGAAAGGAAACAGGATAAAATAACATAGGAAACAACATATCGTTCAATGGGGACACCCATTCGCAACAAAGCGGTTTATCACATGAAAGTGTCGGGAGCGCTTTTCGAAAGAATCAAATCAAACACATATGGGAAGTTGAGTCGGGAACAAAGTAACCAAGGAAACAAATATGGTTTCATGTGTTTGCACTCCCTGGTTCTACGTAGAACCCTAACCTGACGGTTGATGAAATATCATACGTCTAGGATACCATAAAATTAGTACATAACGGGTTCAACAATGTTCTACAACTTTTGAGTATAATTATTACAGTTAACCCTTACTGTTCGAAACGGCGCATTAATTGTACTTCAAAGACTAGCATAATGGAAATAGAGCAGCAGAAAATACTGCGTTGACGTATTTGCGGGACTGAAAAAGACTGGCCGACTGGTCCTGCTTTCACGCAGATTGCATCTAGACATCGAGCGAGTACGATGACCAGTGGTCGGTAAGTCTATTTGAGCATTCGAGGTTTAGATCCAAATTAAGGATTCTTTAAACAACGTAAACCCATCCTATCAAAATAGGTGTCTTAAATATTCAACGCAGAAAATGGAAAATAAAACTCCAAAAGACAAAAAAGCAAATGGTGCAAACAGCTGAAATGATTGCCTCAAACACTAACTTTTAATTAACGGCCTCGGTTTTTACGGGGACAAGTGCAGCGTTCGGGATCTTTTTTACGACTTCGTCTCGGAAAACTTTTGGTTGCTTTCTTTGCTGTTTTTTGCAGCACATGATGCATTTGATGCTGAATGCAAAGTTCACTCTATATTAATAATGATTTATTGATTTCATTTAAAGTACATAATCAAAAGGCAACCCTAAGACGGCAATGCGTATAAAAACATCCCATACTGACAAGGGGCCCTACTGTATGTTCATATTTCTAGTAACAAGTAAACAAATAAATACTATGATTAAATAAATATATTGTATAAGTAAGTTTCACAAGTTAATCGATCAGCATATTATTTAACCCAAAACTGAGGCCGTGTCTTAATAACAAGATCCAATTAGCAATCATAACAACAATAAAATCATATGTTGCTTAAACACTAGGATACCTTCACCAGGTGTAGAAAGTTATTTGTTCAATATGCTAACTAATGAATAAGAAGCGGCGCAATTGTTCATTCGCCTCCCATTAAATAGGTGCCGGATTTATAAGTCTAGTATGACTGATAGCACCTCACGTTTGATTGGCATTTTGAGGAACAAGCCAAGGCAAATAGCACAAGCATTACACCACAAGGCTGACTAACAAGAGGATTGCATTTAGGAGAACCTATTTCATATGATTATTAGAGATAGTATAAAGACTAAAAGCATATATAAGAATATAAGAACGATAAAATACCCTATTTTCAAAAATTAGGTAAAAATCAAACAATTATGAAAACATTGTGGTGGGGTGATAAATGAAGAGCGTAACATTATACGAAGAACGTAAACTAATTTTCATAAAAGTGAAGCTAAATGGGCTCGCATGGGTGTTGTTCCTGGCCATTACATCGCAAATGACCAGAAACTTTTTGACGAGAGTCCGTATAGCATACGTAACTGGACAGAGAAACGAGGACCATGGCTTCAAACGACCTATGTGTTACAAAGAGAACAACTGTTTCCATCTTGGTTTTATGTGAATAAGGAGCGGGAGATAAAAAAAAGGCCTGTATACTATTCATTTTCTTGGAAATATTTGAAATACGGGCTCTATTCATCAAGAGCCGTTCAATATGAGGGCAGTCCGTCCGTTGAAGGTAAACCAATTTCATGTAAATAGCAACCGCCTTTTTTATCTTATTAGTTAAGAATAACTACTCGTAGTGGAACGCTAAACTGGACGACCCTTGACTGGGACCGAATGACAGTTATCACAAGTAACAAAAATAAAACACATATACAAATTACACTACCTAGTCTATAGCATGACACAACGAGCTTCGCGCAAGGTTTCGCTGCCATAATAATGTGAATTCTTTAATGCAACAAAAATGGGCGAACCATTAAAACAAACAAAACCGATAACTAGGTTACGTTGGGCATGTCTAGCAAGAAACAACAAGGAGTTCGAAGAAAAGAAATGAAAAGAAAAAAACTATAGGAATTAATATGTATTAGGAATGACCGGTGAAATACAGAAGCAGCAAAATATCAGCCCGATGCGGGGCTCGAACCCGCGACAACCAGATTAAGAGTCTGGTGCTCTACCGACTGAGCTAACCGGGCTCACGCGTAAGCAAGTAGAGTTGGCATACTAAAATACCTTCAAATTTTAAGCAAATGAATAAATTGTGTAGGAGTACCGCACTTTACAAAATGTTTTCGGATTAAATAGAAGCAGTTTTAATACTTTTGTCATTCGGAGGATTCAGTTGTGTATGCTTAGCAATATTGTATGAAAGAAAGATTGACTACGTATTCAGTTTAAATTATAAAGAAATTTCCATTCAAAGCCACGTTGTTTAGAAAAAAAAACAGAATAACAAAATGTCTTATCCATTACTAATTTTCGAAGTGAATTTGCGAAAAAAATCAGCCCGATGCGGGGCTCGAACCCGCGACAACCAGATTAAGAGTCTGGTGCTCTACCGACTGAGCTAACCGGGCTCAGCGTGTTGTTCACTGCCGAATCTCTTTTTACCGATTTTACGGACCCTCAAACGTAGGTAGGAAACAAGAAAAGAAGGTTGCTGCATTTTAATAATTAAGTAATAGTAGTGTTCAATTCACACTAATGGGAAATTCAACGATGAAAGGAGATAGAAAAAAAGTAGAAGTCAACCAGCGGCATCCAAGGTATTCAACAAGGACTCAATAATTTTAATCCAGACAGAAGCTTTAAATTAACTCACAAAGAAGGAAGTACATAAGCAAAGAAAATGACTTTTCTTCTGTTATGTGTGCAAATGTCTTGGTTATGGTTTCATACAACTCAAAAACCGTTTACTCAACGCGTCAGAATGCATTAGAAAGTTGATTTTGTACCATACATATGCTACGTGTGCTTTGTTTGCAGAGCTGCAGGATTAATTCGATGAAAAACGGTACTGAAGTACTCATAGGCAAGACCGTTGTTTGTGTTCATTTTCGCAGTTCACAAATATTGTACATTTTTTTTGAAGCGAAAAGTACCTATTGGGCGGCCGAATTAAAGCAGCTTTAAACCTTTGTTCTTACTTTACGACTTCAAAACAAACAAAAATTGATAGTGGCGTGAAGTTGATAATCGGTCAAGGCAAACATTGCGTGGAAGGGGAGTTTTATTGGTATGTGATTTATCCCTCAATGACAAAGGAAATTCGATTGTACAGTAAGCATAGAAAATCTGTACAATATCAACAATAAGAGTGAAAGGGCATATTCTTAATTACTCATTAAAAAAACATATATATTACAGTATTGATAGTATGTACGTAAAAGGAAAAGCACGGAGGGAGAATAGAGATGATAGATGGAAGAGGGTGAGAGAAGCTGAAAATGGAAGCCCGCGGGTACAGGTCTTGTGAAACTATAGGTTGGACGGTCAGCACAGGAAAGGTGGTCGAGATCGGGAGTGACCGCTGTCTGCAAAGTTGGAGAGAGGCAGGTAGAAAGATAATAACAGGGAATTACACATAGACAGAGGAAGAGAGAGGGAGAGGGAGTGAGAGAGAGGAAGAGAGGGGAAGAGAGGGGAAGAGAGAGAGAGAGAAGTTTGGTAGGTCACCCAGGCGGGGATGCAAAGGTAACCGACCACCTCCGGCAAAGGGTTTGCACGTCAAATTGATTTATACTGCTGGAAACTATGCTAATGGTAAGGTACTGAACGACAACGTGTCCAACATTTGCATAATAAACACAAATCCAGTTAGGACACTTAGTTTTTTTTGTTTATTGTTTATCTCAGTTACAAATTATGGCAGGAGTAAACTACGAGTGGCAGCTTCGGTGTTGCCAACAAAACATTGAAATGGCCTTCAAAAATTATTCACAACTGTATAAGCAATTTTTTTTGTGAAGATTCCAGCACAAGGAGGAAGCTTTATGCGCCTGTAACAAAGCCTCTCTCGGAATTTTGAATCTTAAAGCAAAAGTTTAAAATAAAACAAAACAACTGGTTAATATGCAATCTTTGAATACGATGACTGGATAAGCTTGCTTTGGGAAGAGCCAATTTTCGATTCGTGTTTGGCCATCTGTTTATATAAATTGAAAATAAACAAAGCCTGCAAGAAATGGGGCCGAGGGGGTCCCGGCTAGGACTTCGATTTCTCTTCATATTCGTATCCATACATGGCATCAATATTGTATAAATCATAATTTTTTAGCATAAACGAAGCAGAACTGTTTTGCAACCTCAAAGCAGAGCAACAAATCACCTACAAATTTAACCGAATTTATGCTTGGGCATATGAAAACCTGAAAGAACTACGCTGATCAGCTCAAAATAGGCGAGAATTTGGCCGCTCTGTGAGAATACTGGTAGCAGTATAAATTACAAACAGTATTGTTGGCGGCGGAGACAAAAATATTAATTCATTATACTATGCGTCAATTATTTGGCAAACGGGGTTTTATAAGCATACGGCTAAAATGCTCACAAGACAAATTCTTGTACCAATTGTAAGTACTATACATATGATCGTGTGAAAGGCATGTTGTTTGAGGTATGTGGTTACGCAGTAGCCGAAAGGTCAAGGATAGCACTAAAGTGCAATGCGCCTAGACAACGCTAGGTTGTACCAATGGATTATGATACACATCATCTCGCATATCATTTTCTGAATAATCATCGTTTTCAAATCCTTTGATCCGACTTCCGTTAATTGCCTATATTATGGAATATATTTGTTTAAATAAACTCTACTTATATATCCTATAGGTCCACATCGGGTTTTTCCTCTGAAGTAAAAGACTAGAGCATGTAAATAACTGTTTACCCAGGAGTGTTCTGCAACAAAATACTCATATCCTACTTTTAGCGAATGTACATATAGGTTCACCACATACTGAGTGCACACCTAACATCAGAATGTTGTGCCGACAGGGGATTAATCGATAATCCGGTACAACTATACCTCATAATCAGAATCAGAGATTAGCATATACTATTTGGGGTTGTTTCCAGTCTATATATTGGGTGTTTGTGAAAAGACCGAGCGTGAATACATATTGCCGTAAATTGTTCAATATTTAGTTGGGAGAAAGAAATTGAGACAATACAATAAACATAATGAAGTGAGAATGTGAAAACAATAAGAAAAGAAACTTTGGGTAGAAAATTGCTCTGAAGAAATGCAAAATCGTTTTAATCACGAAACACGAGTTTAACATTCGACTGAATATACATTCGACTGACTTGCTGAATTACTAATATGAGATATGTTCCCCGCGGATGTATATACATACAAATTCTGTGTTGGGCAATCAAAGGGCTTATACTTCGCTCGTTGCTAAGGTGCAACCAACAGAGATTTGCCGGAACATGAATACGCTTGCGAAACAAACAATTTAGTACATTTCTGGCCGGAAATTGAAATTTTCTGATTGTTTGATGAACATAAAATGCCTTATCATAAAACATCTTGTTTTATTTATAAACCGTTTCGTTTTATAAGTTGAGCATTATGCCTAAGCAACTTAGGCGGTAGTACACGATAATATACGACGTTATTTCGAAGCACACGTACCAGAATCGCGAAGCCGAGTTCAACATGTCTTCAATCAATCAGTGCATCTTTACGTAGCTTTCAAAACCCTAAAATAATCAAATCGAGAATAAAGAATCATATGATATGCAAGTGGACCTTGATCAACAACAACAACGCAATTAGAATAAAAAGGTGCCAAGAGGAGAATGTGTCGAATTAAAATTGACTACAATTGTAATACATTGAATTTTATGTAATAATTTCTAGCATTCTCAACTATTTGCTGAAATTCATCCTGAAGCATCGTTCATGATACAAATAAAAAAATATGCATACTACGATAGTGAATATTCAGATCTAAAATTCATTTCTGCTAAATTTGATAAACAACGGCTAGACTGATAGCGTGAAGCATGCATTTCAGCGTAAATTCAGGACTGCACGAAAGAGCAAACATTCGGCTCCAGCAATGCTTTAACGCATATGAGCTCGACAAAGGGACAGCCAGCGGGAATTCACCGTCGAAAACACAAATATTTGCCTTTTCAATTGGCTTTCTGTATAAATTTGTTTTCTAAAATAAAATTATCAATGATCTTTAGGCCTCGAAGCAAACACTCAATATTTTCCTTTGTCAACTTCAAGGTGAACGCACATAAACTGCGTATTGTTCAACCTAATTGAGTTCATCAGGAACATAACGGTCATGAGTTCCTCGTTTCAAGAAGACACGTATCGGAATATGGATTGCGCGCTGGATGGGATAGCTGGCAGAGCCTTTGAATTCCTCAACCCGCCCCCGGTCAGGTTCTGCAAGTGGCATGTAAGCCCGCAAAGGGGCTCTCACCTGATCCGAAAAAAGGAAGGTTCGAACCACAGAGGACTGTTCCTATGTAATGTGGCAATCCTATTAGCATTTCCCCCCTGGCAAGGACGGCACATCACACAATAAAACCCCCTCAAACAGGTATCCAGCACTGGCATTCAAAATACAAATATGGGGAGCATTGGTTGAATTTGAATTGTTACGTGGCGACGAACAAGAGGACATAATAATAATATTTCTCTAAATTATTTCCTATTCAGAACTTGCTCAATAAAATGCTTGACAGTGTATTTCCACTTATACCGTTCATCTTCCTGCCTTAATCCTTATGACACGAACTAAGGTTTCTTACAATTTTCATTCGGTGGAAGCCACAATGTAAAGTCCGCTTACCGATGAGCTTTTGCTTTTTTTTCTGCTAGCGGTCTTCAACCGTATATGGTATAAACCGCGTGGCAAGTGAATCATGTTCCTTTCATTGTGGATATGACAACAGGATTTCGTTTTCATGAGACAAACAGTGAGATCGAGCTGAGAGATTGTGACAGTTGATAATTCCGGATATGGGAAATTATACTAACCATGCATTATTGGGTACAGAGTGGACGTTATCGATCAGAAAAATTTTAATGTAGATATTTTCATGAAAAATTGAAAATGCAAGATGCGACAAAATTCCAACAGGTAGTGTTTAGTTCGCCGATATGATATTCGTTAGTACCGGCGGAAACCGTGTAAAATGTAAAGGTAAACACGATTTCTTTTCAGATTTTATTGTTCAATAATAAATGGATCTTAAAGGGATCGGTTCACCTTAAATTGTGTCTGTTTTTTTTTGTTTCTTTATTTTCTATAAAGGATAATACAAATTTGGAACACAAAAAGTAGTGTTCTATTTCAATACTCACGGAGATATTAGGTGATAAAGTGGTGCATTGATCGGTCCAAAATGGCAAAGGGTAATTGTCTCTAGGACAATTACCCTTTGCCATTTTGGACCGATGAATGCACCACTTTATCACCTAATAATTCTGTGAGTATTGAAATAGAACACTACTTTTTGTGTTCCAAATTTGTATTATCCCTTATAGAAAATAAAGAAACAAAAAAAGCAGACACAATTTAAGGTGAACCGATCCCTTTAATATTTTTTTAATTCAGCTGTCGCAGTATTTTTCGTGCCAACATTTCAAATATATGTTACCTTGCTACGTTCATGCACAAAAATAACGCCAAGTTTATGTGTTTAAGGAGAAATTTTATAATTTAAATAAACCGAAAGCCTGTTCGAACATATTTCGGACTGTAGTGTTTGCAGAAAATCATAATGAGCATTTTAACAACATAACTCAAATAAGGTTGGAAAGAAGCAAATGCCCACAGTCGCAAAACTTGCAAGCGGAGCAGTTTCGCGCTCTTGTTAGTGCAGTGAAGACTGAACGGGATTGAGTGACCTGCTCCACACACAGATCTCAATGCGATCGCGCGGCTCTTTGCGCGTCCCGCAACCCTTTAGCATTGAGTGAATTGAGCGCTCGACACTCTCGAACCTCTAATGCGGGTCGTTCGGGAGACGACTCCATGAAGTAGCAGCAAAGAGTAACAAACAGCTCTCTCAAAAATATGAGTTAGTTACTCACATGATACTGCAATGCGCTCCTTTACGGAACAGCGATAGATTCTTTGTAGGATGAGTGATCCGAAATCTTAATTGTATAGTCGACGTACTGAGCGAGCAAGCTGTGGGATCCTACGATGCTCTTCGATTGAACGACTCCAGTTTGTGACTGACTATATTTAATTAATGGCTGATTGTGAAAGAGATGTGACGAGATCCGATCCGACAACTCGCCTTTTGTTGTTGATAAAGCTCGGACATCTGTGTGTAATATATTATTAGTTTTCATAATAGCTCTACAGTTGAGAGAGTGCTACCTAGTGGAATATATTACGAGGAAAATGGTAAAACCTAGCACTCTGCTTTGAAATATGTATTCGGGATCCGAAATGTCCTCACAAAAGTATGATTGCACGCTTGTTTTATGTATCCAGAAAGGTGCATGCGCATGACAATTTACAAATCCTTTTCCTTCAGATGATTAAATTAAATGTAACTACGTACACTTATAATGTACACTTTATTGTATATTTGCATTGTATATTGTATGTGAAGATGCCTTTCGTAGCTGTTTTCTATCCGTCGTTGCGTTTCAATTAGAGTTCCATAAACCTTATTGGTGTAAGTGAAAGTGGATTGTGTAGAACGTTATCCAAAGCACCAAGCCGCAACTTACTCTGATTCAGTACAGAAAAAGAACAATTTATCCAAAAGTCAAGGCAGGTTTCGCGAGAAACTATAGACTATTAATGCAATGATAAAGTTGTTCTCTGCATGCCAAACTGCCAAACAATATTAAAGAACAAAAAAAAACACGTAATCAGAGAAATTGAATCCGTTTTAAAAGAATATATACCTCACCCCAAAGTACAGTTATAGACAAACAAAGACAAACAGTGTCAACATTTTACACAAATCACTAAAAAGCTGGTACTTTATAGGCAACCCGCGAAATTCGGAACATTATTAGCGATATATCAAAACAATTTTCCTAATATGCAGAAATCTCAACGAAAAGAACGTACGGAATTTACCAACCCTTGCTTACAATAATATACAGTTAGGGAGTACGAGAGAAAATATGGCACGGTATACAATAAAGAAATGAGATTCGTTTTGAACAAAAAATTGAAGCATAAATCGTAACAGGTGAAAATCATAAAAAGAATCGACGTGCTAACCAAAGTCGAATTTTTGTTCAGCGTTTCAGATAGACAACAATTTCCATAAGATATTTACACATGGATTCATTGCGACGGCAAGTAGATAACGAAAAAGAAATGTATCATAAGTTAGTTAACTTAGTAACACTTTCAAACTAATGGTAAGCCGTAAACAACACAACGAAGAAACGAGACGAGACGCCTTGGGTGTTTGTACATTGTCTTGTAAACAGCACACGTTTACGCCAGATCCTCATACTCAGCCCAAGGATTTGCTTGTAAAAAGTGTTCCACAACCTGCAAAGAAATAGTACATTCACTTTCAAGGTAAAGCTAAAGAATTACATGCCACCCTAAAAAAATGTATACAAAAATTGTAGTTATGAGCAGTCAATTGTCAGCGCCATTGAAATAAACGTTTCATACGCAGCATACGTTTCCACGAGTGCGTTCCTTTGGAATTGGTAGCAAGCGAGAAGGAGCCCATTAGTTAAATTAATCCACATACCCCCGATAATTTATCACAGTATTATCATTCTATATGGCAAATATTACCTCCTTCATCGCCAGATTCGGAATGAGCTGCTTTTCAAGCAATGGCTGCCTAGTGACTGGATCGAAGTGCCCAACTCGCTTCAGATGGGAGAGAATGTCGGTTTTATCATAGGTGATACCTGAAAATGGACCGATTACGATTGACAGATAAACAGCTCTTTGAGGCACGAGATCTAACAACACAATGGCGAAAGAGTCCGGATCCATATATGAAGAAGCTTCTTACCGCATGGAGTGATGACAGGCTCTCTAAGTAGGCCCAGAGATATCTTCCCACACAGATAGTCTGGGATTTCTCGTCGTTTTCTACGTTCGTCGAGCTAAAATAACATAAATGAGAAATTAGATGCACTAGTATTTCTCCCATTTCTCGAAAGACGACCTGTTGACATGACGTTAATGACTGGAAAACTTCCATTCCCAATAGGCAAGGTTGAAGGAAAAAATACTCCCAACCTTCAGGTGCTTTACTAACATTATTTACAGGCTCGTAAGCTAAGACATACACATATCATATCATTAGCGTGTTATGCAATATCAGTACTTGAGTTCCATATTGCAACAATTCATATATAACAAAGTACCTGAGCAAACATCGCATTCAACTGATCCTTACGCAGTTGTGCCTGCTTCGCAATTGCTGACTCTTTCTGAACAAGGGACTTGTCGATAGCCTCATCATTGGAACCCTTCGATATCTGCAAGTATCACGCGATAATAAGTCACTTCCAAAACCATCACTTCCACATACTACGTCAAATGAAATAAAAGGGGAAGACGCCCATGCGCAGATGTTCCGAAATAATAGTTACGCTGGAAAGTATAGGCAAAGAAAGCGGCATAGTTTAGATTAATAAATCGCACTCATACCTCTTTCTCCAATCTCTCTACTCGTTTATGTCGAATCAAACGGTCGATTTCGTCCAATTCGTCTTGCAGTTGGAGAACGATCTTTGAAAAAACCGTACGGTTTCGTTCATCGTAGAATTCAATGAGAGTTGTGATTTCATCACGATAATTCTTTAACTCGCTTTCGTCGAAACCCAAATACTCACTCGCTTCAGAGGCCTAAAGTGATTTTTATTAATGAAAGTAATAATAGTGGAATATAGGAATATGCACACCTGGTTGCCACAACATCGTCAAGTAAAGCGAAAGGCAAATGAAAATGAAAATCACAACCTGCGTATCGGCATGGCTTTCCAATCTGACAATTCTGTTCTCCAGACGCTCCTTTCGCATAATCAGCACGGACTCAACGGGTTCAGGAAGATCGAATTCAGAATCGTGATCCTCATCCAGAAATTTGGACACCACGTCTAACTCCTGTTTCCACAGCATCTCCCTTTTCAGGCCTTCCATCCGTTGTTCCAAGTCGCTATCAATCAATCTAAACAACACATCTAAATAGTCTATTGGTCACATATATCAAAGAAGACACATATATCAAAGAAGACACACATAACTGGCCATGTTATGGAATAGTGAAAATGAATGTGCAGGAGAAGAACCCTGGGGAGATTAACCCATTCTGAATAAAGGGGGAAAGCATCCTTAACTTTTCGCATTCTGTGTATTAAAGCTGAACTGTTTGATAACAAACGAAAACTACTGACGTATTCAGGTAAATCTGCAGCGCACAAACTCCGGCGGTTCTTTTCTCTTCCTCTTGGCTGAAACGTTCTCGTCTGGCGTGTCGAAGTTGCGACATGATCTCATCACCATAGTGCTCCTGAACAAACATCATTACATTCCACCGTCAACTTTAAATAATGAGTACGATTTACAAAGAGTATACTAATTTGTGAGAGATTGTTTATAACAACAACTTCTAAAGTGCAGACTTCTTTGTGCACATTGATATTCAATACATTCGTTACTGCCAGATAACATAAACAGAAAGAAACCCGTGACGAGTAAACCAGGAACACAAACCTTCTGCGAAATTGCCAGTTCATTGGCTTTTGTCAGGTAGATGATGGCATCGTCAAAATCTCCGAGTCCGATTGAGGCCTTACCGAGATAATAGTATGCCTAAACGTAGGATCTGGTAAACACTACGGCGTTGTAATCTAAATAGATAAAAGGCCAACTCTACATATTTGTTTTAGCACATCACAAAAATAGTATCTTGACATACATTTAAAAACAACAAACCTTTACACTTTGCTGCTCAAGCTCCAATGCCTTTCGGCAGTCCTTAACAGCACTGCTGTAATTTCCGACCTGAAAGTAAGATATTGACGGACCAGAAAACAGTTTAGAAAGGTAACATTTACACCGACTTATGTCTTCTAAAGAATCATCAACACGACAGAAGAGTTCATTCTCACACTAAATGAAGCACACTGTAAACAGAAAACTAAAGGCACCTGCAAATACGCCAGCGCCCGATTAGTATAGTAGGTGGCGATGCACGGGTTCAATTTAATGGCTTTCGAATAGGAATCGGCGGCATCGAGGAACCTGGAATGAATGTAAATGTAAAACAATTCCACAGCTTAACTGAAGAAAAATCAGATTGATACATCTAATGAATAACTAGCAAACGTTTAACCGGCAAGTCTTATCAATTGAAACCGTCAAAGCTCATTAAGTAAAAATAAATGTAAGTAAATGAAGATACCAAACCAACCTCCTTGCACCGAAGTGCTTGTTTCCCTGAATTTTCATCGCCTCTGCCGAGGCCATTCTGCGGTGCCTGGTTATAAATACCTCAAATGTTTTTTATTTACTATTTGTCAATGAACAGACATTCGCAGAAATCCATTCATAAACAGCACCCATTGAGACAAGAGAAAGATAACCAAGTACATAATCAAATGTTCCAGTGCAAACAAGTAAGTCTCATGAAATAAAAAAAACACTTTATACAGATTAAAGGTACTCAACTTTCCACACAAAAATTGCTCTAAAACATTGTTGTTCTCTGAACAAAATCACATTCTTATGCGCTATGAGCAAAGCGTATCTCAGATAAAATTCACAGGATATTTCAAGGCTTCTTTCTGGACAAGAGCAGAGATTCGATATGTAGAGAAAATACATAAAATGTATGCCACAAATATAAAAAATATCACCGTAAACTCTGGGGGTGCCAAGCAAAGGAAAACGTACTCAATGGGTAGCCTCGTATAATTATCTGCAGTTCTCGGTCAATGGACATCATGATCAACTATACGAGGTTACCCTTATTTAAGATAAGGCTAGCTTGAATAAAGAATGGTTGGAATGTTCAGACTAGGATAACACACAGAAGACACTAGAATATCCTTTTTGGTGTTCAATTAAATAGCAAGCGGTTTTGGAGTTCAATCAATAAGTATCGAAAGTAGGAATAAAAAGATGACGGGAAGTCCGAAAGAACAGGAAGTCGGTGTTTTCTCGACCGCAGCACCTAAAAAAGCAATACAAACAAAGGGAAATAAAGTTAATGAAAAAGGCGCATGAGGAAATTAGGACAAAAACTCACCTGGCACATGAAGCGCTAGATTTAGTTAAGGAATCGGATGCTCATTTTCTCCTCAATATCCGTCTTCTCCATGGCACGGCAGAACTCTTCGAAGGAAATTTTGCCATCGTTGTCGGCATCGGCTTCCTGGATAATAAAAAGATTAGAAAATGAAGGATAGTCAAAAAAATCAACGCAGAAGGACTCATGTTACACAACAATTTTGGTGTGGCTTTTGAAAAGCCAGTCTGGTTCATCAATAGCTGATGCTTCGATCGTAAATGATAATTTCTAATAACCAAAACAATAAGTTCACCTCAATGGTTCTATCGGCAATCTTATCTAGTTGCTCGGCCGTGATGTTGGCTCCCACCATGGAGTTGAGGATCACCTGAATGAATTAACTAGGCATGTTTATCAAAAGAAAGTTACGGAAGTTCACGGACAATAAGAGTTTCTTTACCTACAAAGTTCCTGCTTAAACCAAATGAAAGACGAAAGTAAGATCCTTATTTAATTCACAAACTTTGTCTACCTTGAACTCCTCTCGGGTGATGTATCCATTTCTGTTGAGGTCATACATCTGGAAGGCGAACTGGAGCTTATCACGGCGGCCGTTCAGGATGTTCTTCTTACTTCTGAAAGAATGTTCGAATAAGAGAATGTCTAATGGAAAGACAAATTAAAGACATTGAATTTGTTAAAATACACTATGTGCTTACATATTAGAATTCTATCTTATCTACAGCACAATAGCAACATATAGCCTTGCCTCACTTTACACATGTTGCTCAAATTAATGATCAAGTTACCTGTTGATGGGCTGGAAGTGGGCAAGGATCCTCACAAATTGTCTGAAGTTGATTTTCTGTAGGTCTCCGGCCTCGTTATCTAGAACAAATACGGTTGTTATGCCGAAGAAGAATGGAACCAACAATCCTTAATTGAAATACACGGTATAAGAGCAGACATGAAAGACAACTCACTGTCGCTGGCCAAGGTGAAGAAGGCATCAACAATCCGATCACCAAGCGGGTTGACTGCCAGCTCGGGAACATTCAGGAAGTCATCACGCTCCAGATAGCCTTGTCCCTAAAATATTGTTGGAGTTTAGTAAAACGGGGTCCAGAAGAAGACGCAAATAGCTGAAATGCGACATACTAGACAATCGATGATCGGTAACAGCTACCTTTTTATCCAAAGAAAGGAATCTCGAATAAAGACGGACGATCTGGTTTCTGTTGAATTCGGTCTCGCGGACAATCTCATCGATCTCCTCGTCGCGGAGCATCAGTGAAGAGCTGTTTCCCATAGTGTTCTGAAGGAAACACCAATTATTATAATCGTACGAATGGAAATACGAATTCACACGTGACTCAATGAGAGCGCGAGGATACCAGAAACAAAATAAACATACGTGAATTATTTTTAGATATTGCACACAAAATAGAGTACAGAATGCAGACAAGAAATTTAGATGTATTACTATGACACAACGGCGCCATCAGAAAATTAGCTTATCGATCGAAGTATGAAAAAAAGTGTACAACGGTAAAGAACTGAAGTTATTTTGTGCTGCCGGATACTATTCGGAAAATTAGACGGCTAATTAATAGTGTTCGCAGATAATCGTGTAAAATGATAGGCTGAAAAGAATATTTTGTCTCAAACACATAAAAAATGTTTCTTTCACCAGACTTTCAAAGCCATATGATGGGCGAGGGATTTGAATAATTTTCCTATCGCGAAAAACTCAGTGGCGCACAGCCAGCCTATTTGACAAATAAATAGAAAGATCGAAAAGAATCCATTTTCAGCGTATAAAGCGCGTTTTTCATGTGAGCATAAAAAGGATAATATTTGCTTCAGAAGCAAAAGTTCATCGTATCGGGACCGAATGGCAATGAGAAAAAAAATACATGTGAAGTGAGATTTTAGAAAAGATGAAATTTGTTTTCGGCAATAAATGCATGTTGACGTGTGGGTATTGTTCGATCGCGCAAAACCAGTAAGCGGAGTAATTTGAACTGACAGCGAGACGGCGATAAAAGAAAATTCTGGCGTTTGAGAAAATTGGCACAGACATTTTAACATCATTAATTGGTGAACCTGAACCCTCAGCCTTTGTAGTGACCATCCCGACCTTACTTTAGACGGCAGCTGTCGAATATTGACATTGTATATTAGGCATTGAGCCGCATTTACAGGAAAAAAAACAAAGTCATCCGTAACCAAGTTAGCAGTTTATGTTGGAATCCACTCATAGAAAATACTATTATTTTTTTTTAAAGCCACAATAATTACGCATAGACTGTGGAGAGGAAAAACATAGAGAAATCAATTTCAGGACTATGTTTCTTTCTTCCTCACAAAAGGAGCAATTACGAAAAAAATACTGAAGCTCTAAGTACAGACGCCGCATAATTACCAATTAGCCTGTAAGACAACGAGCAACTTGTGATATGTGATATGGTCGGGGTACAAAGTACAATGATAGTGAGATGAATGATGGGGAGATGGCGAACCAGAAAGACAGTACATCATTTGCACTAAGAACAAAGGTTGCCCTATCACATTACGGATGGAGCTTTTGATATGTATGTTTAGAACTTTATAAGAGTTAGAGCAAAGAAGTGGGCAAGGTACTGAAGTTGACTGGCTAAATGAATGTAATGGCAATGGTATTTAAATGGTACTACCATATGGTACTGCCGTCTTAGGGTGCCTTTTGATTATATGTTATTTATGTAATCAATAAACCTTTATTATTATTGTATACCTTTCTACACAGCCACATTCACAGTTTACAGATACAGGAAGCAAAAATTATATTTGTTTGGGTCCGATGAAAGATAGTTTCTCACAAAGTTAGGCATAAAGTCTTACAGAGTACACGTTGCTAATCAATATATACCGTCTTAAAATACTTCCAAACAGTGGAAGTATGAAAACTGGAAATCAGTGCATAAATAGCACGTAGCGCGGGTGTTCTTAAGACGTCAGCAAGATATATTACACCTCCAGGAAGGAGAATGATTTCATTTCTCCGATGAAATACCCAATGTACCCAACAAACTGGTCTGCAGGGTTATTTTGGGAATGTCCACTTACTAACCAAGCACTTATCTAAATATCAAAAATCAAATTATCATTATCTAAATATCAATTCACTGCTTCCTTGTACATAACTACCATTATTTAGCTAATACTCATAAGAAAATTTACATCGTCCATCACTGCTGTGTGACAAACAGCAACTTTTTTGGTTTAGTCTTAAAGCGAAATGGTATCCAGTTTGGGGTTTTTAGGTAAAAGAAGTTTAACTTCTTTTATTAATGGAAAGCGACATAAACAAATAGAAAAATAAATAGAAAATGGAAAAATAACGACGCAAAATTTTTATTTTTTTTTGAATTTTGTATAGGAAAAATTGGATCCGTACGATTTCCATACATTATGGATCGTACAATGTACGACCCCCCCACAATTGTCGATTGGATTTAGACGTAGTGTTACATGGTAGTTAATCCACTACAGTGATAGTGGCCACCATTGTCAGCCGCGCCTAGGGCACGATTTCTATGAAGGCATAGCTAAGTGGTAGTGCTCTAGCTTTTGGCGCGGTTGATCCCGGGTTCGATCCCCGGTGGCGACCAACTATTTGCAGGAAATTTGTTGAAGGCTAGTGGGTACCATTTCGCTTTAACTAATAGCCTTTTGGTGAAGCAAATAAAAACGGCTTATATACATAAAGAAGGTGAAACAACCCACACGTATTTCATTTTGACACTACAATTAGCTGTGGGCCACCAAGGTTTCAAAGAGTTTAACTGTAAAGGAAAGCAATTCAAAAAGTATAAGTAAAGTGATTCGAACAACCAAAATGTTTCATCCCCTCTCACCCAGGAAACAAAATTAGTGAATGAATTTTACACAACAATTTTCGTTCGCAAATATTTTCAAAGGATGACTCAATCGATTTTATGAAATTAAGTACAGCTAATCATCTTATCGTTATTACTGAACAAAATAGTCAATACAATCATTCAATAAGATGTGGTTTGCCAAGTATAGTGAATAGCTACTGAAACATTGTAGTATATATAATATTATAAAACTGGAAAAAAGGGCTCTCTGATGTAACCCAAACTATGTTAGCGCTATCGCGCTAACAAAGGATTACTTCACTATAATAAACCAAAAGTATAACTGGTAAAGAATTAAAATTAAACTATGAGAAACAACTAAAAGAAAGTGTGAAAAAAGAAAATTAAACGAAAGTACCCGGTAATACCCAGGTAACCCGTTTCGACCCCAAAGTCACAGACGGGATTTTATGGCAAGCTGTGGAGGGGTCATCATCAGTGTGATGCCACAGCTTACCAAGTATAAAATGACTGTTAATTGAATAATAAATTAAACAAAATAAATATAAAATAATAGTGAAATTTTGAGGGGATTAAAGAAAAAAGAACCAGGTGTGTGTTACTGGGCTAGTAATAAAAAACCCGTGGCTATATTATCAATGAAGGCAATTAGACGCGTAGTTTATAGTTCAATTTTATTTGACCAAACTTTATGGTATAAGGAAGAAAGAAGGGAGAAGAAATCAGAAAGAAGATATTAGAAAAATTTGTCTACCCACTCAATTAGATGGTTTACGGAAATTAAGTATTTTTGTGATAATACTGGATATTTTCTGAAGCATTTGATGGTATTATCCTTGATGGCTTTATCGGGGTATTTATTATTTGCTAACCTATTAAGGAGTTGCTCTATCTTATCTTTAAAAAAGGATAGTGATGATGTGCATCTTCCAATTCTAATAATTTCTCCATATATACAGCTAATTTTGATATTAGTACTAATAGAACTGTCATACATAGGAAAACGAATTACTTCAAAACAGTAATCATCAGTTTTATTATATAAGTTAATGCTCCACATAGAATCTTGTCGTTTTAGGTACAAATCTAGAAAAGCAGCTTCATTATCTCTATCATTAGCCGCTTCCAGTGTAAGAGTGGCTGGATACATTTGAATTATATTAGTTATAACATTTGGATCATTATAAAAAATGGCTATATCATCCATATATCTTTTTATACAAGTTTTTATACTTATATGGTGGTTTGCGGGATTTTTGAGGTATCTGAATTCGATCATAGATAGTGTGAGGTCTGCTAAGAGCGGTGATGCATTACCTCCCTGTGGGACTCCTTTTATTTGTTTGAAAATACTGTTACGGAAGACAAGGAAACTATTTTCAATTATATACTTAGTGAGGTGTTTTATTTCGTGAGCTCCGAAGCAATTCTTACTCGGGGAATCAGTGTAGAAACATTTCTTGTTATTGACATTAATTAAGAGTTTTCCTGAATTTTTGAAACATATGTCTATAAGCTCAAAAATGTTATTTAATATGCAATCATGAGGTAAATTAGTGAAAAGACTACTGAAGTCCATAACTTTAAGCTTACTGAATTTATTAATATTCGAATTATTAGTAACAGACATAGAGTTATCTATTGATAGGTATCTGTTTTTCTTAGTACTCCAGTTGCCGGCTGCGTTACAGTAGTTACGGAAATGAGTTTTGAAGTGTTTTAGGACTTTTTGAAGTGTAACAGAGGCGGTTTTTAACGAACTAGTCTTAGCTGCTGTTATGAAACGCATTTTGACCACTTCTTTGTGTAACTTTGGAATTGCATAAATTATTGGTAAGTTAGTATCGCCAAAAGACTCACTGATGCCTAGAACTCTACTATAGTTTTTATGTCTGTTAATGATGGAGTCTTTACTTTCGATCTCGTAAGGTACATAGGTGTCATTGCCTTGAATAATCGGCGGAACCGAACCACTAGTAATATTTACACCTAATTCTTTATATAAATGTGCATTATACAATAAGGGACACGAAAAACAGAAATTTGTTGAGGCCTTATCAACGCAAGTGATAATGAATTGTCTCCTTATGTCCTGAAGTTCGTTTATGTAGATATTTCTGCTATCATGTATATCAGGAATATTTATCGTATCCATAAAATTTTCCATGTGTTGTAAATTTATACCATTTTTGGCTAGGAATTTAATTAGTTTATCATAAAGATCAGCTAGAGATTCTCTTAGCAATAAATGAGCGACTTCTCTTCTATAAGGCTCTCTGAACTTAGTACCTTTAGCTAGGATACGAGTCGCAATAGGAAAATGATGCTTAAATATTTGACAATTACCGGTAATAATGTGTCTAGAGCCGTTGTACTCGATAATTTCTTTATTTTTACAGTATTGTAAGGTAATTTATGCAATGGCATTTAAGACTTGCATTAATATCATTATTGACAAATTGCTTATAATTAAACAACAAAGGACCTAATGGAACATTGTACTTATAACGGAACATTATAGAAGGTACGTAACTAAGTGGTATTTGGTTATTCAAAAATAAAGACCTGATCGCTTTTTTGAATTGGTATTGTAGGTTGTCAGTGGGATCACTATTGATGTAGGGGATAACAATACAAAAGTCTGGTTTCTTCTTATTTGTAGATTTACCAAAATTGGTTGGAATTGTCATCCTACCACACAAAGCTTCAACGTTAACTTTAAACTCATGTGAAGAATCACTTGAAAAATAAGTACCAAGAAAAAGTCTTTTATGTTGTTTGGAAAGTGAGAAATTTAGCCGACTTAGTTCGTGATAGTGTACGTTTCTATTAAGATCCGGTAAATTAACGACTGGACCATTGCGTACCCTATTATTACGTCTGGTACCTCTATTTTTGAAAGGTCTTTTAATTTTAAGTGAATAGTAAGGGATATGTGAGTTACCTAGACCTTTATGGTTTATATCGCTTATGATTCCATATCCTTTTATATTATCATTCAAACCAAACGGATAAGCTGTATTTAATAATTTAATCCAAAATAATTCTTTTTCTTTCCTTATGTTATTATTTAGCGAATCGCTCAGATTGTCAAGTATATGAATGGTAAAAAGTTTCGTAGACGACCAGGTTGGCACTCTGCAAAATGTTTGTAAAGTAATGTATCGTTGGATTCTTTTTTGATATGATAGCGGTGCTGACTGAAACGAGCCTTAAGGGTTCTTTTAGTTTCGCCTACATATTGTATACCACATTTAGAACAAGTAATACAATACACCAATCCACAACTGTTACAATTTGTATTACTTGTAGAATAAGTATTACTAAAATAGCTGGTGGAATTGCTTCTTACTATTCTTTCAAATGATATTAAAGGACATATCTTACAAGCTTTGTATGTGCATTTATTACCAAATTGATGAGTTCCTTCAAGGGAAGTAATTATAAGTTTAGGGCCAAGTTTACGAGAGGTAAGAGTAAGACGATGATGGTATTCTGTGTTTGTAGCAGGGCATAAATTCTCCCCAGTTCAGCCGCCCTTGGCCTTATGGGAAATCTAGAGTGGGTTGGACACTTCGGATATACCTGACATGGCGGGATCGAGGTAAAAACCTCTGCCACGGTGGTACGAGGGTCCCAGGGTCACCAAGCCTGTCACCCTTGCTAGCGCCAATCCCGCCGGGTGACCCTGTAGGACGGCCAGTATTGAATACGAAAGGTGTGAAGAAGAAGTGCAAATTAATAAATTTACAAGGAATACGAGTAAGTAAAAGGAGCACATGATTCTCCAAAGCCAACCCTCATTGTACCTGAAGCTTAGAAAATAATAATGTAAGAAAGTATATAATATAATTTGTGGGAATAGGCTTCTGGTAAATGTTAGTATCCACATTTAAGATAGGTAATTGGGGACCAGAATCTGGTACGGAATGGCAATTTTGTGAGAATCATATGTAGAGAATAAGTAAGGCTATTAAGTGAGAAAACACTTACTAGTAGTTTTGAATGAGAAGTAAATAAAGTGGAAGAGAATAACTCTTGATATGTTCAAGAGAAATTAATGAGGGCCCAAAAGTACGAGCGTATAGAAGAAATCAGGAAACTAATAGTATAGAAATAATAAATGGTTGAAGACGTGGTATAGCTAGAAAGCGCATATTGTAAATAAAATACAATATTCTGTAGTAACAGGAAAGAGAAGTCATGATATAGAGCTGCCGAGAAGGCAGGATATTGAACTGCCGCGAGGGCAGGGTAGTGAACTGCCGCGAGGGCAGGATAGGGAGCTGCCGCGAGGGCAGGGTAGGGAGCTGCCACGGGGGCAGGGTAGGGAGCTGCCACGAGGGCAGGGTAGGGAGCTGCCACGAGGGCAGGGTAGGGAGCTGCCACGAGGGCAGGGTAGGGAGCTGCCGCGAGGGCAGGGTAGGGAGCTGCCACGAGGGCAGGGTAGGGAGCTGCCACGAGGGCAGGGTAGGGAGCTGCCACGAGGGCAGGGTAGGGAGCTGCCGCGAGGGCAGGGTAGGGAGCTGCCACGAGGGCAGAGAAAAAAAAAAAAAAAAAAAAAAAAAAAAAAAAAAAAAAAAAAAAAAAAAAAAAAAAAAAAAAATGTATAAAAAAGAAGTATATAAATGAACAAGATAAAACAAAAGAATAGAACCATTTGCTGAGGACGGGGAAATTAATCCTCCAGTGCACTCAGACAACATGATTCCAAGTATAATAAACCAAAAGTATAACTGGTAAAGAATTAAAATTAAACTATGAGAAACAACTAAAAGAAAGTGTGAAAAAAGAAAATTAAACGAAAGTACCCGGTAATACCCAGGTAACCCGTTTCGACCCCAAAGTCACAGACGGGATTTTATGGCAAGCTGTGGAGGGGTCATCATCAGTGTGATGCCACAGCTTACCAAGTATAAAATGACTGTTAATTGAATAATAAATTAAACAAAATAAATATAAAATAATAGTGAAATTTTGAGGGGATTAAAGAAAAAAGAACCAGGTGTGTGTGTTACTGGGCTAGTAATAAAAAACCCGTGGCTATATTATCAATGAAGGCAATTAGACGCGTAGTTTATAGTTCAATTTTATTTGACCAAACTTTATGGTATAAGGAAGAAAGAAGGGAGAAGAAATCAGAAAGAAGATATTAGAAAAATTTGTCTACCCACTCAATTAGATGGTTTACGGAAATTAAGTATTTTTGTGATAATACTGGATATTTTCTGAAGCATTTGATGGTATTATCCTTGATGGCTTTATCGGGGTATTTATTATTTGCTAACCTATTAAGGAGTTGCTCTATCTTATCTTTAAAAAAGGATAGTGATGATGTGCATCTTCCAATTCTAATAATTTCTCCATATATACAGCTAATTTTGATATTAGTACTAATAGAACTGTCATACATAGGAAAACGAATTACTTCAAAACAGTAATCATCAGTTTTATTATATAAGTTAATGCTCCACATAGAATAAGGAATAAAAAAAATAACTTAAAGGAATGATTAACAGTGGTGAAGAGTGTCGTGCGGAAAAAAAGACGCATTCGCATGAAAAGAACAACTGACTGAGGCGGTGCGGTTGGGTGTCTGCTGTCTCTCTTCATCAGCCGTGTTCTATGTCTTTCATTTTCTTTCATTTTCGCAGTAAGCGTACTCTCTCATCAAAGTGGTGCAGTGTGCAAGCAAACCCGTAGACCACTGCACAATACTTACAGTACGATCATCAAATCCAGCTGAAGAACTAAAATTAGAGGTTCCCCTATAAAGCCGCGTCCGAGTTGGGAAAAGGTTGTGGAATTCCGGAATTCCACCGTTCGAGATGGGACACCGGAAACGTAAATGTTTTTCCGTCATTTAGCCCCAACCGTCGGGGCAAGCGTCATTTTTGGCTTTTGCAGTTGTCAAAAATATAATCCCACAACGATTCCACTACGGTATTTTTGCTTGTCCTAGCACGTTTCCGCGTCCATCTCGAACGGGGGAATTCCGGAATTCCACCAACTTTTTCCCAACTCGAACGCGGCTTTAAAGTGAAGGAAATATTGCTAAAAGATGTGTGAGCACCTAGTTGTAACCAAGAAATGCATATAAAACGAGGATAACCAGATGGATTCATTTATCATATATCACACAATTTAACTATTAGGTATCTGTCATCCAACGTCCAGCAAACTGGTTACACACCAGTTGGCGACCACATAGTGACCAGGTAGTAGAGTCTGTTTGTTGCCGGTTCTCGGAAACGCATGTAGCATAGAAGAACAGAGTAACTAAAAGAGCACTTTCACGCGATACAAATATTTATTTGCTCCTAACGTATACTTTAATATTTGTTGAATACTAAAGTATTCTATGGTAGAAGTAATATGCCCATGTTCCAATCAGCGGCAGATTAGATGAATGAACAAAATAAGGAAAATTGACGGTTAATAATGTAAATTTAAATACATCATCTAGAAGCATTAGTCATTGTGAGTTAAATACGGTAGTTTATTAGGCAGTGCTTTCTATTACTTGCGCTTCGTTGCGTCGCGGCAGAATTTCTGCATGCCCAGGCGTGTTTGCTAAATTATTGGTTCAGGCGTCGCTAACCTTGTACTATCTCTTATTCATTGCACACTAGCCTAATAATATGACTGAAACCCGAGCTGATTTATTTAAGAATCACAGCCGGACGTCGCAGGTAAGCTTTCTTTTTTATACCAAAAGTATTTTTAGGAAAAAATTGGGCAAGACAATTTACGTATTTGTTAATTTGTGCATGATGCATCAATTCACATGAGAATAAAGTATTTAACACAGTACCATTATATTTTAGAGTCTACGCGAGCGACGGGCATATGAAAATGTGGGTATCAGAAAACGCAAAACAGAAGAAATTTTAGAACGGAAACGTCGTTCCTCCGAGTGAGTCATTTATTACTTTTTTTCCAATGCTAACATTTTTAATTGCTCCTGCTGGGCCAAGTAAATTAAATCCTAACGCTCTGTTGAAACTCTTGCGTAAATTCTTATGGAAAAGTGTACTTGAATCATATTTTCAAGAGTAGTCTGTGCATAGCAAAAACGTTAATCAATTTAGCGCATTATTTCAGCTTGTTTAGGCAATCAGAAATTGATGACATTGAAAAGCCAAATGATGCCGTGTTTGACGTCAATAAACTGGCTTCCCTGCTCTCGGAAGTGAACAACAATCCTGGAGGAACAGACGATTCACAACAAGAAATTATCGATGAAGTAAAGAAGGTGAGATCGTGAATCATTTAGCAAATCATTATGGCTTAGCGCACAGTATGACCAGCGATGTAAATTTTTATTCTTTATATAAACGTTTCTACATATATATCTTTTAACGGTTCTACATATAAGTGCTTTTAACATGATATCAAGTTTGAAACAGTCGAGGAATTTCATCACCCTACAAGATATTTGTTTCAGTTCCGTGCCTATTTTCTGGCAACGAGATCAACTGTCCGAGAAGTTGACCTACACTCTGTGCTGGATCATTTTAAGCAAATCATATACTTGCATAAGTATGTTTAAACTTGGTTACGCTATTTGCTCATCCAAGTCAAGTAAGAATCGTTGCGAAATCTTCTCGGTTAAATGATATCAAATTTTTACCTATATACATTACATTGAATACTTTATTCCGAAAAGAACGAAAGCGATAATACAGCATACATAAATACACAAAAAAAAAACACGCAAAACAAATATTAGACAACAACGAGCCTTGAACTTATAAATATTCCTTGGTCACACCAAGTAGGAATAGGTTTATGTTTTCACTGCATGTCAACAATTACAGTCCATTGCTGCGGCACCATGTTCTACTTGCACTGACGCTGATTTCGTGCGGGACTTCTGAAGATGTGGACTGTTTGGTTGGTTTGCTTGCTCTGTTTGTTATTCTCTGATATAATGTTTATACCATGACAACGAAACCACGCATTGCAGATTCATACTGGCATTATCCCAATTGTTATTGATTTGATGACAAAGTCCACTGATATGGAAGTGCTTGAGCAGACAATTTTGATTACGGGAAATGTCTTAGGTATTCCTACACATTTTCTTTTGTTGAAATTTGGCAAATATATTTTCCTTTAGATTTTTTTTTTGTAAATATAAGTTCAGAGTCGTATAAGTTCGGTTTGCCGTTTCGTTGTTCTGAATTAAGCAGCTCATAGTTTCAGGTGACGATCCGGAACACCGGGACTATTGTGTCGAACACGATCTTCTTTACGCCATTGACTTGCTGAGCAATAAGTTTTCTGCGAGCCTTCCAGTACTACGCCTCGTCTCATGGATGACATACAATCTTTGCAAGAGCAAGGTATTTAAAATTTCTAACTTCCAAGTTGATATTCTTCGTTCTGTTTTTTTTTGTTGTGCGAATGTGTTGCAGAACCAAACAACGTGCATTCTTCTCTTTATCTTCTAAACTAATGGTAATTAAGGTATTACTTAATTATTACTTAATTACTTTCAGGATTCATCGTATTGCACGGAACTTGTGGTTGAATCCCTGCTTCCTTCGCTGCAAACTTACCTGGAAAAGGACGATCCGGAACTGCTCACAAACACGCTGTGGGCAATTGGGGCAATTGCTGAAGGCAACGATGAACTTGTTCAAGTTTTGCTCAATTACGACTTTCTGCCGCTGATTGTTGGGAAAATGGGGCACGTTCATGAAAAGGTGCGTTTGATTTATTAAACATAGCTAGGTCTGCAATGATAAGCATTAACGATGGTTTCTTTTTACCAACCAAGTGCTGGCCGCCGCCGGAATCGTCACGTAGTGTCATGTATGCCTTAAGATGTAGTCACTTCAGCGGAAATAGGGTAGAGCGGGCTGCAAGACACAGTGACACAGACAATATTGATTTTTTTTTCTGTTTATGGTATGTACATTTTTGTGTGTGTGTTTTGCAGGTGTTGCTCGGTGCAATTCGTGCAGTTGGTTCTTTGATCGTGGGCGATGAACTGTATACCACGTGTGTGCTCGAACACAACGTTCTTGAGTATATTGATAAACTTCTAGATCACAAGGTTCCAATTATTGTTCAGGTACTGCTTTTTAATACGTGTTGTTTTCTTTACTTGTTTCCATGAAGATATTGAATCCACACCTGCTGTAATTGTCCGGTGTTGTACCCAATCACGTGCTTATTTCGCGACCTTATTGTCATATATACCGGACAAATATCGACACTTCTTAAAGAAATACAAAATGATAGCTGTGATATCCTCATTATTGTTTAGGAAACTGCTTGGCTGTTGTCAAACATCACCGCTGACCACTCGGACCATCTTGAGCAGGTGAATTCGAATAAGTGTAATTTAACGCTGCTGGAATGTATCAAATTCCTTTTATTGAACCTCTTTGCAGATGAAATTTCGTTATTACTGTTATGCTTTTTGGTTTTTTTTTTTTTTTTTTTTTTTTTTTTTTGTTTTTTTTACTGGTATGAAATCATAAAAATGTATCTAATTATAGGTGAACTCCTCGGGCCTCCTTGCTAAGATCATCTCTTTAATGAGTTCGGCAAACTTTTCAACACAACGAAATTGCGCTTGGTGTATTGGAAATTCTACGCTATCAGCAAACAAAGACCAGGTAGAAATAACTTGAACGGTTTGCATTTATAATAGGTCTAAGGTACTGCTCAGAATATTAAATTCTCCTTTGCAGATGAAAGTGCTCATTGACGCAATGGCTGTTCCACAACTCGCCCTGATGCTGAAATTCAACGAGACTGATCTGTCAATCGTGGGTTTGCAAACATATATCTAAGTTTATCTACTCTTCAAACGCAATTAATTGTAATCATACAAAGGCTTATTGATACAAGCACAAAATACCGCTCCCTTCTCTAGATGATCCTGGAAAGTCTACTGGCGATATTGCGGTCTGCTGAAGAATTAACATATCAAGTCTGCGAGCAATTGGAACAATGCGGAGGTAAGTATTGGCCGCTTGTGAAGCAATGTCGTTTTCTATGGTACAACGTAGAGCACAAAAATAAAAAAACCCATCGCAATCACGTTCGACATATTCCTATTCCTCTTAACTGTCAACTTGTTCAGCTTTGGATCTGATTGAAAGTCTGCAAGTGCAGCCCGACTGCGGCAACGAACTGCTGAGCAGATTATCAGCCCGAATTATCGACGATTACTTTTCGTGGGTTTTTTATCAGCGGCACACATAGACAGAGAAAATTCATTCAAACATAACATCCTTTTCAATCATGATATCCGGAGTTAATTTGTGTCAACGGGTGCCGGCAATATATAAGAAATACTCGCGATTAGAAGTTACGTCCGGTCCTGTTATCTTCGTGAAAAAGCAAACTTTCAGGACTCCTGATGAAATCGACGCCTCTATGTCGTTCACTCAATGGGAACAAATTCAAGAGTCTGCCCAGCCTATGCATTTCTAAAGGAAATAATCTAGAATTTTGATACTTATATAGTTCTATGTGCGACCCGTGCTTATGCCTTAAGGTCAACCAATATTTTGTCATTTACTAGAACGAGTAGAATATTAGTAATAATTCACATTCTCGTATGGTAATTTAGTAGAAGTCATCACTATTTGCCCTGCTTGTGATATTTCATGATTGTCCTTAAGTTATTGCATATTTCCACACATTAGCTACCATTGAGCTTATTAGGGTTAATTAATGTTTTTGTTTGCCGGTTTCTAAAAAGGCAGTGTAGCTGGCCCTTTTTTTATAAGTTAGTATAGTCGAATATTGTTTTCTTTTTATCCGTTGTATATTTATCTACGATTGCACTTGCGTAGCACTTTCCTACATTCCGTTTTCTTTCTTTATAGACGATTTTTTTCCTTTTATAGCATTGATCTTATAAGCCAAGTGATATTGCGCGAACTGGTAAAGTCTTTATGCCGATTCTACTCGTACAACGAATTATGTTTTTACGCGTAAAAAATTATTTTTGTCCAGATGGGTTTTCATGTGCAGGCCTAGCTTGAGCCGTCTACTGTTTATTATTGTGGTATTATGATTGGTCTAGATGTACATTCCCATACTGTTAGATTTTGATTCACGATTTTCAGCTTGCTTGTAGTTTCTCTAGTTCTCACAGATGAAGTCCTCGTGATTTTATTTACAGTATTCGAGTTCATTCAGTTCGCCTAATTTTGAAATTAAGCCTGCAATTGCTTATTGAGAATAAAATTTCTGCGACTTCGTTGCAAAGGAATACATTTACAATACTCAAAATGTCACTCGAACTGTCGCAATGTCGGGAATAGGAACTACCGCTTGGAGCAAGCTTTGTTTACGGTGGCATCCCTACTTATCTAATTTGTCCTTCTAAAAAAATACATATTCTAAACCATCTCCACAATTTACACCAGCAGAGTTTCCCATCCGTGGAACGATCAACGCTATAGACAGGCGAGATGTCCATGAAGACAGGCTGAAGCGAACATCATAAAAGAAAATAATACAAAATTAAGCAGAGACCAATTCAAACGTATAGGTAGAGATAAGGAACCGAGACCAAAATAAATGAATTAAGCAGGATCGGATTTGACGATGTACTCGACACCTTGTGTTCCAACACAGCTCCACTCCTGTGTCTTCGGTGTACAGAAGTGGTCACCGTTTTTTCGCTTTCCACCACTAGAGTCTGCCATCAGAACGATGTTGGGGACACTGACGCCACAGAGAATCAATGACGGATTGGAGACGGTCGCAGTCTGGCTGTTAACGGAGCCCGAGAGCCTTCTCGGCATACTCGTGACCTCCCGGGAATACACTCTCTGGAGAAAGGCGATAGTCAGCAAACACCTCAGCAACGACCTGAAGTGAACATAATACACATTTGCTAAATTGTTGAATTAAGATTATATAAATTGAATGTTTAATGTCGTTATAAAAAACAAGCCTACCGTTACAATGCGCCTTCAGCGAGAATATATGAAAAAAGCGAAATGAATACAACATGTTCTTAGGTAAGCTTAACATCACTCCCCTACTCTCCCAGAGTACAAAATAAATACATAAGCTAAAATATCCCCACATCTCCACATTTTACACCAGCAGAGTTCCCCATTCGTGGAGCCTGCTGTGAACAGACAACCGAAACGGATCGAGATTGCTCTTTCAGAGCAATTGAGGTGAACCAGTTCACCTCACTGGCCCGAGCAATCAAGAAAAGCGCTGGTGAACAGTCTGCCCACAGTAGTTACCAAACAAATTACATATTTTGTAATTGAAAAACAAAACCCTGGCCACCCTGTTTCCATTGGAAGAGTCACCCTTCAGGACCACAAGGACCACCTTGTTTTTTTTGATGGGGAAGGACAATGTAGAAGGCGACGGTCGTGAATTGGCCGAGGACCTCCCCGTTATCCTCCAGCCGTCCAGAGTACAACCATGGAAACGTTGGATGGTGGTCGAACTCATCAATCAGCGACGACAGGTAGAACCTTAAACAATGACTTTTTTTACTGCAAGCAATCAGTCTCACATCCAAAGTGGAGATCAGATGAAATTATTTTAAAGAGAACATGACATACAACGAACCAAACACGTATATCATTTCGCTTCCTCAGCATTCACTATAAAAGAACGCAAACAATACCTGAAAGGTAGGCCTGTCTGCTGGGCGGTGGTAGATGACCATCAGGACGGTATCAATCAGTATCGGGTTCGCAGTGGGTAATCAGAACCCTCTAGAAAGGGTCTCTTGACGAACAAGCCGACTACGCGACAGGAACACGAGCGCTTCTGGGGAATCTTGTACTGGTCTTGCACTTATTGAAGCCACACCAGAGAATGTTCTGGTCCTTGTTGTCCAACAACGAACCAGCAGGAATCGGAGAGCTCTTGTGTAGTTCTGAAACAGTTTGTACACGTTTCAGAGCAAAACATTCCATAGCACATACAAAGGACAGAGTCATGTTTTAAATAAGAACTCAACTAAATCAAGATATTGAAAAAGTAGCTGGAATTTCCAGCAGGATTAAGGCAAAACAAAACATACCATGTTGAGGGTACGAACGATCGTCATTTTGCTTTTCTTTAGGTTAGGAGAGAGTACAACACGGCTGGCGACAGCGTAACCAGCCGTCCTTTTATGGTGCCGTTTGACGCCAAACTAGGATGATGACGATTAGTAAAAGAACTCACTGAAGAACAGCTCCCGAGGCTGAGCAACCGCGAGACCTATCGGTCACGTATTCTCCTCGTTTAAAGATCAAAGTACACACCAACACTTGATCAAAATTATTAAACTACGAATTGGAAAAGTTTGAATATATGTCGAAAGAAAGAAATTTAGTGAACTACTGATGAAAATTATTTTTCATACCAGACATGTGTTTTGTTTCTAAAGAAAGTAAGTAATTGGTATGCTACAAGTTACTATTTTCAAATTTCAAAACAAGGTATTAATGTGAACTGTGTTTTATTGATATTAAAATAAGGTACAAAGCTATAAGTTCACAAGGTGCATGAACATACTTAATTTAAGATCAATTGGTGAATTGAAACCAGGCAATAATCTAAAGAAGAAATTACCAAACATGAGAAGCAGATAAGCATAACATTACAAGAAAATACGGGCAGTGCAATACACAGAGAACACGTCAAAATGTTAGACCCTTGCGCTTGCCTGTCCATATGGGTACACCATATCGATAATCGGCCGCATACCAATTGACCGTACCCATGCAATGCAATTATGTCAAGAATGAATATCGCTCATTGGAAACTCGCCAGACGACCCATACAAACTACAATCATCGACGACCCCCACTCAATTCAGCCATGGATTTTTTAAAGCAAATATGTCATCTTTAACGAATTGATTAAGTGTCACCTACTATCCTTTACTTTTGCATTTCTATTTGAAAATTTTGCACGTTGAGGTAGATTGATGTTGTGCTCGATGTCTAACTGTTATTCTTTCATCATATTTGTCTACATTGTTATTATTTTCAGTTTTCAACATCGGCGAGCAGTCTTTGTTAATATCTGCTCATAGAGTTCACTGGAATACCGCTCAAGCTCACATTCGTCACGCTTTGGTAAAGACAGCCGTCAATTTCGGAGCTAAACCACTTTTTGTTTCCGATCTTATGCACTTGTTTCTGTGATACTCATTCGTTTGTCTTGATTGCTGAGACACTTTTGAATGAGGCACCGTGAACTTCTACTTCCACTAACCAGAAGCAGCAATTCACACTACCACAACTCTTCTTTCACAAAACTTATCCATTTTCCCTCCCTTTCAGAAGCAACTGCACTCCCATGATTCTCATATGCCTCCTATTCTTTTACAATGCAGTCACGGTTTCAATATACTATTTTTTCGTTTGTTTATAGAATGCTTTCATCGTGCAGCAAACTAAATAATAGCGCGTCAGCTTAACACGTTTTGAGACAGACGAGGATATTCACCACGATGCTAAGTTCAATAAAAATGAAAAATAAAATGCACGCTTTAATACCTTCTTCCTGTGGAAATTATACGGTAGTTTTTCTCAGGAGCTTTTAAGTTGTGTGATTTTTTACCAAGGAAACTTGTTGTAAACGGAAAGCGCGAACAGTATGAATTACAATAGATTTGCAGGACTGGCTTTTAATACTCTTCAATCCCAGTCAGTCATATACATCTAAGAAATAATCCTGGTGTGCTTGGTCTGTGCCAAAAATGATTGTTCATTGAGTATTGCATGTAACTATAATTTTAAAAAAGAAACGCCGCAAGCACATAATTTAAAAATAAAATTGTACATTGCTGAACTTGAATTAACGTACATCTTTATAATGAATACATTGAACGGTAGTAATGAATGCATCCGAATCTGTCAATATGAATCATTGTTATATATAAATGAACATCATTCGAGAAATGAATAGAATATGTTTATGCGGCAATTTAAGATTGCAATCGAGGAAGAAAGCAGATCCCATCTACGGATGGTCCCGTCTCCTGGAGCCAATAGCGCGCGGAGGCCGAGCCCGAGGTGGCGTTATCCCACTGGATGGTAATGAAGTCCTTGTTGCCGTACACAGCTCCAGACTAGAAGACACTGCGAGAGTTGGCGACGAGCAGATCCTCGCTGAGGACGTAGGTTAGTCCAAACAAAGTGTCACTCTGAAATGCACATTGTAACAGGTTTATGTTTATTGAAAACGTAATCGAATGTCACCCCAATATACACGGAAATAGTACATCACACTGGGGTGGCAAGCGAAGCAAAGAGGGGTCGGATGAAACCCAAATTATGTTAGCGCTATCCCACTAACAAAGGATAGCGGAACTAAACTACAATAAAAATATACGTCTATCCATACCATTGGCAAGATAACAAAGAAACGTTCGTACAAGAAATGTGTGTACATTATGTGGCCCTATTATTGTCTTTTCACATACGCAGATTATTTATATGTTAATGTAACGTTGGGACACATGCACCTATTACTGGGTAGCCAATTCCTGAATATATACTACGTACAACTACTCCGCATAAACGTTATGTTACGATATCACCCTTTTTTACTTTCATTTACCCCTACGGTTATTTTTAATGGCTTTAGTGGCTTTAGTACTTTCTCTTTTCTTTGATTTTCCATTTACAGTATTATCACCCTTTATCAACTGAAAGAATCGATGCAACTGGAAATAAATTATTATTATTATTACTATATTTTCTCACATCATAATGGAGAATAATCTTAGTTTTTCGTATGAAACATTCAATATAACTACAGCAGTATTGGAAGGGGAAGCATTGCCTGGTGGAAAACAGGAACAGAAAACGCACCAACCTTGATTTTCCCGTATCGCTCTTCTACTCTTGATGAGCCCATCACGCAGCCACACGATCATACAGTGCTCCTTGGACGATAAGGAGTCCGTCGTGGTAGTTGAGCTTCGAATAGACGGGTGGGACATCGGCACGACGGAGTTACAATATACGACCATCTGTAAATATTGTTTAGTTAGAAACGATCGCCAACAATACCTAATTTCATCTTTATAATACAAAAACTCTCACCGTGGGGTGGTCGTAGATTAACTGCACAAGGGCAATATTTTGCCTCCACATGCGAATTGCGCGAGGAACCGTAGTGCTACGGAGCTCGTCTCTGATCCAAAGGAGAATGTCAGTTCCACTTCGGATCCGAGACGATATTCCTTCCATATAATGGAAGGCGAATGGTCGGGATCTAAATCAATTTGATAAACACAAACACAATATAACTAATATAAATCGAAATAAAAATGGATGGCAAGAGCAGAATGTTATCATATTTTGTATCACATAACAAGGTAGCTCAGCAAACAAAGCCGACATGAAACGAAAAAGAGCACTAGTTTGATGCAAGCGAAATATACATCTCCCACTATTGCTTGATTTCAGTTCAAACATGGGCTGAAATAAAGAAATAATCAAGGAGCACAATATTAAAATCTGCTTCTTTAAAAGTGAAAAGCTATGGCTAAAAAGCTTAAAGCTTTTAAAGAAGTAAATAACACAGCAAAAAATGTAAGAAAGAAAGTATGGAAATTGCAAAACACAGAGAGCTCGGCCAAACGGTTGTCTTTCCACTCTGAACCGTCACCGCCCCTAGTCCCGCGTGGCTACCCGCCCCTAGCGACTTCACGGAGACTCGAGGGGCGGGTAGCCGCGCGGGACTAGGGGCGGGTAGCATCGCGAGCGGACGCGTCACGAGAGGCCATAGGACAAATAGCGTAGCACCTACGGTAGACATCCAATATTTAGAATACATCTTGCTAGCTGGAAATTGCGCTCCCGCATACGGTACCTTCACAACTGCAGTAACCAATTATTAAAATACACCACAAATGACAAGACATTAGCAGTAAAAAGTTTATTCCACAGTAAAAACAATACCAAACAATACAGTAAAACAACTTCAAACAATTATACGGGGGGAGTGTAATCCCATAACAATTAATTCGCTTCTTGCTCCACTCCTTTTTGCGTCAGAGGATCATCGCGGTGCCGTGCCAGGGAAGTCATCTGAAATGTAGGGGAAATTATAAATAAAAGCAACACTTAACAGTGAACACCTCCACAACGTGAACTCTCACTACACGCACTTGCAACTCGCAAAAACAAGTAATGTAGGAGTGAACAATAACACGAAAAATTGCCTACCTCGTCTGGAAATCGTCAGGTAGCGGAGACTTGTCCCACCGGTCGAACAAACTGGTTTTCACGCATCCTTCCCGCTTGCCGAGTCGAGAAGACGTCAATACTGAAAGGAATTGCATAAAGATGATAGCCAGTAAATAAACAAAAATATTGAAACAGGCGGAAAACGTATTCTGCATCAATGGTCGTGATCATCAGGACATAATATGTGAGCGAACAGCATGAGAGCCATGCAAAATAGTTAAACGTGTAAAGTAGAAATATGCTACTTTCAACAGCAACAAATATAAATAAAAAGCATGAAAAACAGAGCAATTCACAAAATCCGAAAAATTTCATCAAGTTTTTTTAGTATACCAATAGGGATTTACTAGTATCTTGTCACCGTTGATCTAGCATACATCTTTTCTCTTGCGGGAGCGGTTGCGTTGCAGGTGGGCGGGTGGAGGCGCGGGTAAGGGGCGTGCCGGGCGGGTGGAGGGGCGAAAAGGGGCGTGGCGGGCAGGTGGAGGGGCGGTGACGAACGTAGCATCTAGGACAGTCCCTTTGCACCATATCGATAATCTAACACACACCAATTGCCAGACGCAATTACTACGTTCGTCACCGCCCCTCCACCCGCCCGTCACGCCCCTTTTCGCCCCTCCACCCGCCCGGCACGCCCCTTACCCGCGCCTCCACCCGCCCACCTGCAACGCAACCGCTCCCGCAAAAGAACAGATGTATGCTAGATCAACGGTGACAAGATACTAGTAAATCCCTATTGGTATACTAAAAAAACTTGTTGAAATTTTTCGGATTTTGTGGTGAATTGCTCTGTTTTTCATGCTTTTTCTTTATATTTGTTGCTGTTAAAAGTAGCATATTTCTACTTTACTCGTTTCACTATTTTGCATGGCTCTTATGCTGTTCGCTCACATATTATGTACTGATGATCACGACCATTGATGCAGAATACGTTTTCCGCCTGTTTCAATATTTTTGTTTATTTACTGGCTATCATCTTTATGCAATTCCTTTCAGTATTGACGTCTTCTCGACTCGGCAAGCGGGAAGGATGCGTGAAAACCAGTTTGCTCGACCGGTGGGACAAGTCTCCGCTACCTGACGATTACCAGACAAGATGACTTCCCTGGCACGGCACCGCGATGATCCTCTGACGCAAAAAGGAGTGGAGCAAGAAGCAAATTAATTGTTATGGGATTACACTCCACCCGGATAATTGTTTGATGTTGTTTTACTGTATTGTTTGATGTTGTTTTTACTGTGGAATAAACTTTTACTCCTGATGTCTTGTCATTTGTGGTGTATTTTAATAATTGGTTACTGTAGTTGTGAAGGTACCGTAGGCGGAGCGCAATTTCTAGCTAGCGAGATTAATTCTAAATATTGGATGTCTACCGTAGTTGCTACGCTATTTGTCCGATGGCCTCTCGTGACGCGTCCGCTCGCGATGCTACCCGCCCCTAGTCCCGCGCGGCTACCCGCCCCTCGAGTCTCCGTGAAGTCGCTAGGGGCGGGTAGCCGCGCGGGACTAGGGGCGCTGACGGTTCAGAGTACATCCGTGCCAAGAATGAGTCTTTCGTTCCAAGATTTTTTTAATCACTCATTGGAAATTTGCCAGGCGAACTATACAAACTACAATAATCGACGACCCTCACTCTGGTCTGCCAATGGATGATGAGGGCGCGTTCGGGATTGCGAAAAGAAAGAAAAGAAATCAAAAAAGTAGTTCGGGATGGCCGGTCGGAAATGTAAATCTTTTCCACAGTACACATAGCCCGTGGGCACAGAGGCATTCAAATTGTCTCCAAATAGTTCCTGCGTTCGTTTTTGGCGGGCCGCCCAGCGAAAATAATGGCGAACCGCCTGTCCACCTGCATGGCGGATGTGTCAATTGCATAATTTTCGCTAGGCGCTTCGCTGTTTTGCTACAAATAGTGCAGCATCCCCTCTCGCCGGAGAGACGCAGACAGGGGAGCATTAAACCACGCTATAAACTACACGTTAATAATAAAACACATCACACAAATAAACCATATTCGTAACCAACAAATGATGTGCGAATTCCTTTATAGAGTAAAATAATAAGCAAACACAAATAAAAGCACAACGTTCAGTACAGAAGTTCCACGACATTGCTAAAAATTTGTGTCTCCTTCAACACTTGGCTAAATGCCTCTACCAATCAACCTAAATGCAAACAAAATAATCAACATTCTGAGCACAACTATCACAGTCCTACGTATACATATACCTAGTCCTAAAATAGCCACTTCAGACCAGAAGTTAGAACAACAACCAAAATAAAAATACACATAACAACTCAACAAACAAGTGAAGCACACCTATCGTATCTAATTCGAGCCCAAATTAAATATCAATAAACTGAGAGTTGCGTAAGATTGCGGTAAACGAATGTTATTGAATTTACAAAGTCTACTCCTAACGATCGGGACACCGCATAAAATGAGCACACGAACACTAATAAACATGTCAAATTTCGAGATCAGAGAGCTCACAAGGTAACATAATTTAAATTACTATTATAGAACACAATAAGGGGTAATTTAACACACGGCGGCTACTAAATGCCAACAGTTTCAGATAAAATAAATAATTAGGCTGTGCAAGATGCTCGAGTATTGGCAATCTGGCACGTAATAGAAGAATGTGATGTGGCCTTATGCAGTCCTGCCTGCTGGTGAAGTCAGACTTTCCAACGCTTCTCCGCCCATTCAAATTCAGATTTCTGAAAAAAAACGTAAAAGCAGAACTAGAATTGGAAACAGATAAGCAATTATATCATACATAATGCAAAATTCAGAAGTGCGCCTTAATTTCGCCAAAGTGTGCCACATTGCGGAATAAACAAAACGTTCGCTTGCGCCGCGAGAGTGGCAAAATGCGCGCTGTAAAGGAAACTGGATACCCGAGCGTCGGCTGCGCCTTAACGACTTAATGGAGTGTCAAAATTGTGCACATTGGTAGAACTCACACAAATAAACTATTAAGCTACCATGAAAAAAAAACATAAACAAACCTTATGCATATGGATATCCGCTAACTCTGTCCTCCGCCTCCGCCTGGTTCATGGTTCGCTTATTTAACTTTGCTTCATTTGGTCGTTGACCATCATACGTTTCCACCTAAAAACGTACACTTTAAACTGTAAATGGACATGGTTCAGCGTTTAATACTTTTTACCAACCGGAGGGACTGGGCGGTAACCGCACCGCAACCACATACATTCTTAACCATCTCTATACGTAAACGTAAATTGCACAAACTGAGCCGAAACCTCGAGCTTTCTAAGAAACTAGTAAGACAGTATGGATGTGGAATTAATCCTTTCCGTACAAACGGTATTAACGGTCACATGAAGCGAGAAGATTTTAGCTATTCCTATTTTCATATTTTACTTACGTATATTCCTTCTTCATCCGTTTGCTAACATGGTTTCGCCATTTATTCCTTTCTCCGTCCTCTTCATATCCATTACCTGAATGGACGGGCCAACCAGGCCAGATGCCAAGCCTAAAATGAAGACACCCTTTGTTTACCATAAATGTAGCAAACAACATGGAAATATACGGTGATCAACGAGGAGAAATAGGTAAAGAAAGTATAATGTATAAGTCATTTCATTGAACTCCAAAGTAACCGAACCAAACGTTTATTTTGTTTCTGAAATGCAGGCCAGGTAGAAACTCTGACATGTTCTTCATACACTTTAAAAATAACAACAACGAATACTTACACAACACAACAAAGCAAAACATATGATTGAAACAAAACTGAAAACTGAAAAATGCAAGTTTTTGAAAATCAATCGGCCCACAAATATAGTGTTCTGTGATGCACAATACTACAGTATATCCACACAATTTCCCGCTTAATTTTAACCCGCGAAGCGCCTACAGTAGTTTACTTTCGCCAGCGAATTAGGCAATGGAAATATTTTAGCTGGCGGGTTCGCGGGTAGAAATATTTTAGCTGGGCGGGTTCGCGGGTGCAAATATTTTAGCTGGCGACCCGCCTAAGACGAACAGAGTCTGCATATCTAAATATAAGTGGTCTCTGTGCCCACGGGCTATATGTACTGTGGAAAAGATTTACATTTCCGACCGGCCATCCCGAACTACTTTTTTGATTTCTTTTCTTTCTTTTCGCAATCCCGAACGCGCCCTTATGGATGTTTCTGCAAGGCTTCGACAATTCAGACTATCCTAATTGTAATCCACCCAACAGCGCAGTGGTAGAACGCTCGCTTCTGGTGCGAACAGTCATAGGTATTAAAGGGACGCGGTCACTGTTTTGGCCCTTATGTATACTTTGTGTGTTTATTATCTTCATAATTTACAACGAATAATGTTGGGGAAATGTTTTGCAAGAAATGCGGCAACAGCGAGTAAAATGATGACGAAAAATGTTGTCCTCGAACCAATACCCTAGTAATTGTCCAGCATATGGCCGTGCTGATAATGACTCGACGAACGTTATTCCATTAATTAATCGGTCGAATACCTCGCGGGTATTATAACATTTGGTTTTCTATGGCTAACTGTGGACCTTGGATCGGACGCAACTTTTTTAATCAATGTATTTCTCGCTGAAAACAGCGTTTTTCGTCGGATTTTTTCCAACACTGTGTTTTTCATAATGTGCAGTTAATAAAAACACAAAGTATACATAAGGGTCCAAACGGTGACCGCGTCCCTTTAATCAGCCGACCGCTTATTTATTTGCTGGTTGAAGATTTTCATCAACTGGGTCAATTAGTTTCATTTGGGCGTTTCTCGGCAGAAGTAGGTACAATACCGATTGAATAAGTATACTCAAGACCAAAGATCGAAGAAGCGAACTTATAATTCCTTTGTCTCTTTTGTTTTTGCAAAATCGGATGTCTTTCTATGTCTGTGTCTGATGAAAAAATGTTAATAAATGAAGTCAAAGAGGCAACTCTTGTTTATATTGTCATACATATAACATATGAACGCAAGACAAATGTTTTTTTTAGGATGGACCGTGCCCTCAGCCTTCCTAAGACGAGCGAAGAACAGTAGAAAATGGTTGGATAGAAGAACATCGGACGCGACTTTTCAAACCTTTCTTTTCATGTCTTGTTGTTTTTTTATTGGATTGTTTGTTGTGGGGCTCGTGTTGAAATGGGGAGTTGGCATTACTATGATCAGAAATACTACCAGTTTGGGGCAACCATGAAGCCAAGCCTGTGAAATGCCAAAGTCATGTTGAAAACATGCAGACAAAGTTGCTGCTTGACATGCGACACTTAAAATATGTCATAAAATGCGTTATTTAACGTAGCAAACGCTAACTTAAACAGTATGACGCTACAGTTACCTGCAAAACTGTTGCGACATGTAAATTCATTATCTTATCGCGCTCCGTGTTAAGTAGAGCGCGAATACTCATTTAAAATAAATTGTGAATAAAAGATAGCTGTGATAAAATGCGTTATTTAACGCACCAAAGCTAACTTAAACAATATGACGCTACAGTTACCAGCAAAACTGTTGCGACATGTAAACACGTTATCGCGCTCCGTGCTAAGTAGAGGGCGAATACTCATTTAAAATAAATTGTGAATAAAAGATATGTGATAAAATGCGTTATTTAACGCACCAAATCTAACTTAAGCAGTATGACGCTACAGTTACCAGCAAAACTGTTGCGACATGTAAACTCGTTACCGCGCTCCGTGCTAAGTAGAGGGCGAATACTCATTCAAAATAAATTGTGAATAAAAGATAGCTGTGATAAAAGGCGTTATTTAACGCACCGAACTCTAACTTAAACAGTATTACGCTACAGGTACCAGCAAAACGGTTGCGACATGTAAACTCGTTATCGCGCTCCGCGCTAAGTAGAGGGCGAATACTCATTTTAAAAAAATGCGAATAAAAGATAGCTGTTATAAAATGCGTTACTTAACGCACCAAACTCTAACTTAAACAGTATGACGCTACAGTTACCAGCAAAACTGTTGCGACATGTAAACTCGTTATCGCGCTCCGTGCGAAGTAGGGCGCGCATACTCATTTAAAATAAATTGTGAATAAAAGATATGTGATAAAATGCGTTATTTAACGCACCAAATCTAACTTAAGCAGTATGACGCTACAGTTACCTGCAAAACTGTTGCGATATGTAAACTCGTTATCGCGCTCCGTGCTAAGTAGAGCGCAAATACTCATTTAAAATAAATTGTGAATAAAAGATAGCTGTGATAAAATGCGTTATTTTGCTGATGACGCCCTGCCCACCCCCGCAAGTATTACGCTGATATTTGTTTATACCAGTTCTTGTTTTTTTCAGGACCTGTCGCTGCCAATTCCCTGTCGTGAGCAAATGGAACGAAACTCCCAAATCAATCTCAATGAAGAGAATGTGGAAAAGGATCAGCCCGGCTACATTAAACAGGTCAGGTTTTTGTTTCTAGTCAACATCACAATCATCGGACAATAAGAGAACGAGTAAATCGAATGACGCGTCACAAAAATTATGTTTATCTGAGCGGTAGCACTAAGCTCTCCAACAGGTAAACTAAATTCACAAGATGCCTTTTCTATTATATCGTTTAATAATCTGTTTATTTTTTAGGCATGGGACTACTGGGTCTCGTGGACCAAATATTTCTCATCTCTTGTTTCACACTCGGTTTCGCTCGAAAACTGTCTGGACGCCTTCTTCTCTCCAGATAAACTCGTCGGCGACAACATGTACAGCTGTGAAAAGTGCCGAAAGTAAGAGCCTTGTTTTTTTTCAGTTTATCTGACCGAGTTTGATTTGGTGTTTATCATGAGAGTAATCTTAAATTGTTTGAATCACTCTATATTAGAACATAGGAAAAACATTCTCCTTTCGTCTAGCTGGTTTGGAAACTTTGCTTAAAATTACGGGAAGGACATAATGTTCAGTGCACACAGCCCCCAAACAAGAAACCTTCCTTAGGAATAATTATTATAGCAATGTCTGTTTTAGGCTTCGCAACGGTGTCAAGGTGTGTCGGGTCTCCAAACTACCAGAAGTGTTGGTGTATATTCTGCTATTCAGGTACGAGTTCGACGATCACGTCGTCAGACCCCTCCTATGTGATGACCAAGGAGGCTTATGTTCTCTTCTACCAAAGAACGGCCAGCGAAGAATTGGAAGAGAAAAGGGAAAAAGTCTTCTCTATGCTACATCCGTCTACAAATCCGAGCTATTTCCAAAAGGTCAGTGTTTTAAATTGAACGTGTAGGTGGGGAAGTGCGTCACATTTCATGTGTCACTGGAAAGCGGCAAGAGCTATCCCATGGTTTGACCAATACCGAATTGATGTTGCTTGTTTTGTTCCACCTGACAAAATATTCCATTTATCTAACAACAAGATCGGTTGCTAACAACATATAAAATGTTAAGGTTAGACCCTCTTCGCAAGAGGTCTGGACTCTGCGCTTTTCCCGTGCCTGAAACACACGGTCCGGCCTGCTCTACATTACAAAACATTTGTTCTGTAACTTGGAAATCAAATTGAAAACTGAAAAATCTATTTTAGTCTAATTTATTCTGTTTCAGGATGAGGAGAAGTACTACATCTCGAAAGACTGGCTTGAACGCTTTGGAACGTTTTCGAATCCCGGAAAGATCAACAATTTCTCTTTCCTTTGCCCGCATGGCCATGTGCTTCCGAGGAGACGATATGCAATCCAACAATTGGTCACAACGATCAGCAAAGAAGTCTGGGAGAAACTATATGAGGAGTAAGTAAATAAAAACGGTAGTATTGTCCTCTGACAATGAGGAACGTTATTATGTTATTTACTTGATCTAAAGAAAAGTGCAGTAGAAAATAGAAATTTAACAATCATGTGTCGCAGCCCATCAGCTCCGCTTATCGAATCGACTTAATGAAGATTTGTTTAACGTATTTCTTGTTTGTACAGCGTATGATTACTTCAAGACTTTTATTCAAAACATTAAAAGTCAGCCATACTGTAGTCGTTACCCTATATATGCACTATCACATGCCTTACTGATCACACCGCAAAAATAATCACATCAGACCTATTGCACTAATTGTAAAACTACACAAATGTTCCCATAAAACAAATGTTTCACATTTTCCAAACAGTATTATCGTACTAAGTTTTTCGTACTAACAATGCATGTGAATAATTGAGTATGAGAGGCAGCAGTGAATTTGCTAGAGAACTAAAAAAGGAACAGAACCAGACATTGCTCACTTACTCGACAAGGGAATCACAACGGGAGAGGTTCTAGATCGACAAACAGTCAATTGGGTAGGTGAACATCGAGTGGAAGCCGTTCTACTGATGAAACAATTGGGATGGGAGGACAACATCACCACGGGGATGCACAGCCCTTCACTAGCCTGTAAATAAACGGTTGTTGGATTCTTCACCCGATTCTGGGATTATTTTATCATTTACGAAGAAAGATCAGTTCTCACCATCACAATATACTTCTTTGCTAAATGAGGGGCGCATAGTTGCCGCCGGCACTGACATCCCTGAGAACGACCTTGTCGGCATCAACAACCGTAGACACAAAAGCTTGCGAAGTCCTCCAAACAGCAGGAGAGTACGGCCTCGACGGCAAGGTGGTAGTCGATAGCAACACCATAGAACCGAGACGTAGTGTAGACCCTTCCTTCTTCCAAAACGCCTGAGAGTACGGCCATGACCGTAAGGCGGTAATCGAAAGCGTGGCAACAATCTCAGACCTAACGTGCACAACATATAATGAAACTTCAGTATAAATTGAATCCAAGACTAAACCATTACACATTTTGTAGAGAATTGGTTTTTCAGCTACTTTTCTCTAAAATCATAATGCTTACCACAAGAAAATGCGTCGCATGAACCCCACAAACATTTGAGTGTTTTTCAGGGTTGTTGTTGCGTGTGAGTGTTCACAAACATCTCTTCTCTGAATGGAAGACCATGTGTGAGTCGAATGTGTAGATCAATTTCTTTGGCAAAGCGCACCGTCACATCCTTCAAATGTGGGCACACTCGGCGAGAAGTTCAAGGCCATCGTTCGGAAATCTCATTCGCGCTGCACATTGTTGAACTTGGCCAGAATTCTGTAAAGAAAATATTCAAAAAAGAAATTTAAATGCAGAAAAATAAATATAGGAATAAATACATCATAATTGTTTAAGTTTTACCAGAAATAAAATGGAGAAGATCAGATGGCGGGCTATATTGTAAAGAAGCTGTTCTGCTCATAGTTCGCGATGTGTCCGTAGTTGATCCGGGTCCACCAATGTACACTTGGTTAGCCGGCCTCCACACTTGGACAGCCGGCCCAGGGCGGTAGTAGGACTCCTCCTGGAGAATCTGAACAAAAATATTATGTGAATAAAAACTATAAAACAGGAGAATAAAATGTCGATGCGGACAGAATGCGACACGAAAATGCAAAAATCAAGTCTGTAGTCAACATCGAATGTCCTTTATTACCTGGGTCACCGGTGTCCCGCGCCATGGTGAGAGTTGGGCATTGCATCGTATGGATGTTTGGAATGGGACATCGGGAAAATCCCTCAAGACGTTCCCACACAAACCGGGAAGAGGGTCCAGAGACGACTTTTGTGGTGGTGCTAAAAATGAACAACATTTACTAGATATTAGAAATAGGACACAAGGAAATTTCAGTAACAAGCAGCTTACCATTGCGATGTGCGGGTGACAAGCGAAGTCTTGTCTGTAAGGCGATTCTCCGGTAACATGGGGAAGAAATCAATATTGTTGCAGCTTCTGAAGTCATAAAATGAGTGGGATTCACAATAGGAGAACTATAAAGGCATCCAAAGGAGGAAAGGCTTCAAAAGGAAAATGAGGAAATCGTGTATATTTCTCATTAACTTGATAACTTAGTCAACAGTAAAATCATCAAAGTAATAATGGAAGGTCTATATAGAAACAAAGGAGTGGCATACTATATATTGTGGAATAAGGCACATAGAATTGGTTAAAGCTGGGACTGTCCCTGTCTTTATTCAAAGGTTAAAGGTTAAAGCTAGAAATTCCTACAGGGACAGTCTTAGCTTTAAACTAATAGTCCTTCAGAGATAGCCCTGGTTTTAAACTCTAAACTGTCAATAAAGACAAAAGAAATGGATAAACATGTATGTAAGAGCCAGGAAAACCAATCGGGCTTGGCATACTTGTTCGAAGTTGTCATTATTGTATCGATAGCCATATCACCCTGTCTTATCTCTGCGGGGCACACTCTCTGTCTCTGTTACCTAATTGCACACATTTGGCCAGTGCAATTGCAATGAGGACAAGAATGAATCTTTCGGATCAAGAATGAGTAAATCGTTAATTGGAATTTTGCCAGATGAAATACCATTTCTACAAACTACAATTATCGACGACAGTTCATCATTCAATTCCAATGTACCCAAGCATCAAATATTTTTTACAAGAAAAATTCAGTATCTTGTATTTTATCTGGACGTTTTGAGTGTGCCTTTTAACATGCTCATTCTATAGGAGCACAATATATCTCCTATCGCATTTGTATTCATCAAATCTCCTAAAATAGTTTCTTCAGGCGAACCCGTGCTCACTTTATCCGTAGTATAATTTATATTCACTTCTTCTATTCGTGTTGCTCTTGTTAGCTGCTCGCGGAGCTATGTGCGAAATATATGTTATTTATTCCTTTTAGTGCCACCTACATCGATATACTTTCAGTTTTCACCGTGTTGCTAGAAACCAGGCTGCTTGAAAGTTGCCATTTTTGATGAATTGCCATTTGGTGTTCGTCTACGTCCGATCTACGTCCGATCTTGAAGTCCGAGCTACGCTCCCTTATGAAGAGCCAATGGAGCTCCTTTCAGTTACACACCACTTATCCTCGTCATCTAAGAATATTTCCATGCGTGCTACGTCTAAGCAAAGAAGTCCACTTGTTCCTCACCTTTGCCTACCTACTGTGAACTGGTGACGAAATGTTACCATAGATTAAGTTGTTCTTTGCTTAATTGTAAATAGAAATTAAAACTGCTCAGATATCGGCGTGTGATATACTAATATGTACGACCTGACCACTCCAAATCTCTATGCAGATATCAACACTTTTTCATTTTGCAAGTGGCTGCCATTCAATTGACGTCTGCCTTGTAGTTCCTATGTAGTTTGTTAGCATATTGACCATTCACCATGGCCATGCCTTTCTCGGTGCATGTACAACTTACATTGAGACAATTTGTTGATCGAATATTATTATGTTTTTTCCCTGTTCTTCCGGTTTCTTGTTTCTTCGATACTTGGCACTTCAAACTGCATATAACAGTGGAAGGAGTCCGATCACGTCCTTGGATCGCAACTCTATGAATTATCTATGAATTAGAAGTTTTCTTTCACGTCATGTCTATGTGGCTCCATAATTCTAAACTGCTTGTCAATGTATTGTTCGAAACGTAAATGCTTTACTGACTATTATAAGCCGGTTTGGACCATATTATTCATACCGTGCCTCTAATTTTCACCAGCCTTTTGCACCACTATTTCTCGGCTTTCTGATTTCGGATGATTTTATTCAGTTTTGTTTTGTCATAACGCACCGATTTTATGTAACCGTTTCACCTCTAAGGTATCATGATCACAGAATTATAGGGGGTCTTTAATAAGTTGCGTCAAAACTATTGTGTAAATATTGCTGTAAATATTGTAAGATAGACCAACTACTTTGATTTAAAAGATTATCATACTAGGGCTTGAGTCTTTTTTTTTTCAAATCGCAACCTAATATTCATGACGATCGTTCAAAATCTCTATGCAGATATCAAACACCATTTCGTTTTCCAAGAGGGACATCTGCGTGTAGTTTGTTGTGTAGTTTGCGAGCAGTTGGTCATGCACCATGCCTTTTTCGTCGCCTGTACCATCTAGCTAGCTGGTTAATGAGTACTAATATCTTTTTTTTTCGCTTTCTTGTTTCTTCGACACGTGAAAATTCAAACTGTATATAATAGTGGAAGGGGCCTGATCACGTATTATTATTAAGAACTAGCTAAACTAATTATTAAGATCTAGGTAAACTTCATACAATTGGTTTTCTTTCATTTCATGTCGATCTTCTTGTCATCGCATTCGGAAATAGTAACGATTTGGGTACTATTTGAAAACGATTTGGTCCACATTACTCATACTCTAATTTTCATGAGACTTTTGTACTTTTGGCTTTTTTTTGGATTTTGATTTCGAATGATTTTATCCGATTTATTTTTCATGCCGCACATACTGATCTGTTGATATTGTGAGAGGAAAGTTTTAAGTTGTACACATCCGGCTTTTTGTTCAGCTGCTCATTTTGCTAGTTTTAACCGTTTTACAATATGTTTCATTCACTCGCTCTGGCCATCTATATTCCACGCACCTCCTACCTCCCACCTCATTCTGATCTGAATCTATTTCTAGATCTCATTTGCATTGATCTCATCTCCCAAAACAGTTTTTTTTAAAGCGAGTCGACGCCCTCTTCAAGCGCATTCTAAAGTTTATATTCAATTTTTCCATATGAGTTACTTTTGTTTGCAATTCGCGGAGCTATTTGCGTGATATACTTCAGTCATTCCTTTTAATGCCATCTACATCAAGACTAATTTCAGTGTTCTCCATGTTGATCGAAGCCACGTTCCTTGAAACTAAAAGGAATATATGTGACGGAAGATTGTTGCTGTCCAACACACCGTATTCGTTTCTACTTGGCTCCGATGCATAACAATCACCGGCTCCTACAACCTCCCAGTTTCTGAGCTTCTGTGGATAGCAGCTGAGATCGCAGACCGTGTTGCCTTTCTCTTTACCTTGATTTGTCGAAAGTTCATGTTCCTGTTAATGGCCAATTGTTTGACTAATGTTGAAAGTTTCAAGCTAATTGTAAGAGGCATGTTAGTTTTTTCTGTTTAGTGCGAAGGTACTACCTTTGCTCTCATAAAACGTTAGGTCTATTGGGGATGAGTGAGAGCTGTTACATGCAAGCTTGCTCATTTGTTGTAAAGACATATAATTTGAATTAGCAATTGGCTAAGGAACAGGTCCACGGTTTTCGTATATTTACATTTTTTTTCAAGTTTTTATTTGTAACCCTTCCTGTCCTTCTTTTTTTACCGAAAAACCACCTGGTGACTGTTTCTTGTTTCGTGACCATTTGTGACCAGTTGGTGAGGTTTTTCGTTGAGACGTAGGTCACGAAGAAGTCACCAAATGGTATGGTCAACGAAGGAAACCAGTGAACCGTCATCAAATGTTTCCCTTTATATTTTCGTGTTTTTCTGTTTTCTGGTTCCTTGTTTATTTGAATCTTGGCACTTCAAATTGCATAAAATAGTGGAAGGACCCTGATCACGTCCTAGGATCGCAACTCTATAATGATAAAGTGTTTGCCAAATCAAATACAGTTTATTTTCTTTCATGGCATGCCTATATGGCACCATAGTTATAACTGCTTGTCATCGCTTTACGCTCCCTAAATGAGAAAAACCCATGGAGCCCCTTTCAGTCTGCCAAATAGTTTGCTAGCAGTTGGTCGTACCAGCTTACATTGAGCTAGTTGGTTGATGGAGTATTATTGTTTTCGCGCCTTCTTGTTTCTTCAATACTGCGACTGTAAACTGCATATGATAGGAGTTTGGTCACGTCCCAGGAATTCAACTCAATAATTATTAAGTTCTTGCTAAACTTCTTACTAGTTTGCTTTCATCTTTATGTGCCTGGCACAATGGCGCTATGATTCTCAACTGCTTTTCATCGCTTTGTTCGAAATATGAAACATTTAGATACTATTTGAAGACTATTTTGACCATAGTGCAAGACAGCCTTTTGTACACCTGTTTCTCGGATTCTGGTTTCCGATGATTTTCTTCCGTTTTAACTTGTCATACTGCTCTTACCGATACCGAGAGGAAAGTCTTAAGCTGTATACATATAACAGCCGTAGGTCATTTTCAGCTCCCCTTTTCAGCTCACCAGTTTCTTGCTTTATCTGTGTTTTTTTTAGTTATCCTTTTTCATTTCCTCGTTTATCTGTATCTTCGCGCGACTCCTACAACATTCTTATTCATTTTTTAACCCGCCATTACGCAATTATTCGCTGACTTGCCTACAGATGCAACTTGATATATAGTTTAGCAAGAACCTTCCGTTCGATGGAGGGTTTATCGGAGAACTTTTAGATTGACATCAAACTTCGATTCGCTGCGTTTCTCAACATCAATAGATCTCTATCTTACTTTCATAATACAATTCTGAATTTTGCCCGTCACATCCTTTTGAAAAATTATATTTGTCAATGTTTATTATTGCCTCCTCAGAAACATTATGAAGGAACTCTTCTTAAAAAACGGGAAATTTTCCATGCTTATTGTTGGAATTTTATAATAGTGCTTCTACGTACCTTCTCTGTATCCGCTGTTGAACCGTTACAATTGCTAAAGTACGATGGGAAGGTGTTGTTTTTCATAAATCTTTATTTCAGGTATAACTTGGATATTTAATATTTGGAAATATGCCACGCCGCACTCCCAGCCCCGCCACAAAACGTAAGTTCATTTTTTTGTGTGTTGACCAACGTTTGTCGCCTGTATTTTTTGCTTCTTCTTCATTCTCTGCGTTTGCCTTGCTTAACTAAATGATCTTCCTTACTATTAGTACACGTCGACCATCTCATTTTAAACTGCTCATTAGACCAGGTTCTATTCCCGATACCTACGTACGTTTTGCAAACAAAAAAAAAACATTCAAAGACTGGTTAGAAGAATAATTCATACGCAACAACTGTATTCGAAAGAAATCATTCATTCAAAGCCTTTGTCCTAACTAGCTTTTCCTTTCTACACTTGACTATCCTTCCCTTTTTTTGCGTATTTTGTTGACATCTGAACATTTATTAGAACCAAGTTTACTATCTATTCGGTCAATAGAAAGGAACAGCGATTTCAGCTCTAAAACTTTCAGAAGACCGTGGAGACCTCCACCGTAGTTGCCGAGGACCTGCGCCCAACGGGGTCGTGGTTAGGCCGGCTATCTCGCTGGGTACTCCGAGGCGCCCCCGCAACGCCTCGCCGAACCCGGCTAGAGTAGCCCCTAACCCGCCACGCCCTGTCGTCCACCAGCAGCACACGGAAGGTGACTACGAGCTGGAAATAAAGGGGGTGAGTTCTATAAAAACTATAAATTGTGTCCAGTACACTTACACAATGTATTGTTAAACAAGTGCATTTCTCTATTTGCCGCAAAGTTGTAATTATTGGGGATTCTTATGTTTATATTCCGCTTTGCCAAAAGGATATATATCTTCACCGTTGTTTCAGTTCACCGGCTTGCCCAACGACATCCCGGATGCCTTCCGGAAGGCGCGCTCGGCGTCTTCGTTCATGGTTGAGATCATGAGGATGGACCACTCGGTCTTTTCCTCCATGATTCTCGACGCCAACACTGTGGCCGAAGCAGTAAGTTAATGAAACATTGTTTTTGTAACAATCGAGAAGAATGATTTCGTGGAACATTTTTCTTTTCTGTCCATGAAACATAATTTTTGTTGTGACTAGGTTCATGGTCAGAAATGTCCATAGGGGCCCAAAGGAAACGTCCGCGCTTCGCAGTCGGCCGATCCAAGTCGAATAAAGCCACACGCTCATTCAATGCCATACAGGCGGGGAAAATCAAAGCGACTCCCCCGTTGCCTAGCCAGAAGACTTCGAGGGTCCTTTCAGCTCGTCGTCAAAGACTATATGTATGTGTGAATAAAGTATTTTCAGAAAGTGCCAGCTGCATGTTTGTACCGAAACATGCAGTTGGCGAAGAGTACGGTGAAGGGCCTGGAGAAGAATGAGCAGAAGACGAAGGACCCAGGGGGGCAGATGGCCAAGCTGGCGGCCACCCTGACGTCGGTGAGGATTACTTAAATAAACTAACTAAATTAACGAAATAATTCGCCCGCTGTTCTAGACTTGAGACCGTATATAAATATATATATATATCATCCCGCTGTACTGAACATAAGTTTCTGTGATTTTTAAGTTACGCACCGAGTCCGTGATCGGTTTCTGACCTAGAACTGCAATATTTGTAGGGATTTGATTAACACAATTCGGCTGCTCTGGCACACCTTTTCTTTGATAAGCCGTTTGTTTGCTTGGCAAATTACACAAAATAATGGCGAAAAACTTCGCAAATTGTAAACAAATATTGGGTTCGCAAAGGACTTATGCATAGTTTGAGGCTGCGCGCTGCACGCCACTATACGATTTTATTTGTTAGACAGCAGGAAAACCGAAAAAAAATAGTGAAATTGGCCAAGATTCTAACGTATTTGTTTACTTTAGAACACAGTTGTGGATGCCCATGGTTGGACGATCCTTAACAAGAAGATTTCTGTGCAAGAAGACTGTCGCGGCGAAAAGGTACGGTCTGAATGTTAAGGGGGATTATCAACCCTGGTCATAAATTACTTCAGTCATAAATTTACTTAACCTAAGTACCTTTTTGATGGTCAAAAATTTATGACAGAAGTACATGTTGGTGAAAACGGCCTCTGAATGAAAATCGGATGGATTTGTGTCTTAGGTTGATATATCCATCTATGTATATCTTTAATCCCAAGTAACTGTACATTTCATTATCTAGGTGGTTCGCTCACTGACGCGCGGTGTGATCCCTGACAGACAAATTACCAAGATAGCTTAGAATTTACCACAGATTTTTTTTCAGGAATTTCAACATGGTATTCAAACCATATTCGAAAGCGAGAAGATAAAGCTTATAGTTTTTGTTGAAGGAATTAAGGAATTTTTTGACGCTTTCAAGAAGACAGCATCCTTGCTCAAGGAATTTGCGACAGAAAACAAGAATGTGAGCTTTTCTTTCATGATTTTGTCTTGTTTACGTCTTTTCGTTAGCGTGAAGTCCCTTGGGGTATGAACGGGGATGACGCACGGGAAAAATGTATTATCTTTTGCAGATGATCGTTGCGGTAATATCATTGAACGGGTTTTCGTTGGAAGAGAAGATTGAAGTGTGTGACACCTACTCTGTTTTCAATTGCCCTGCCGTAAGAGTCGTGACTGCCGGGAACCAAGTCATAAAGCCGTCTCCAATGGGTGCATGTCTGAAGAAAACCCACATTTTAAAAATGTTGAGAATGGCTGATCACACCTTTGGAATGCATAAATGCTGTCTGTGTGGCCGACTCGAACCACAATGGCGCTTTCTTTTTGCGAATTCCAGGATTGGAACTTTCTGCCAGCCCTGTGTTGTAAGTAATCTGCTTTTTTTTTGAATTGATGTGAGAAAGTAGAGTGGGGCCAAAACGGGTTGAGCGTTTGAATGGACTGTTCTGTGAAATGTCTATAGAAGAGGATGATTTTGAGGTAAAGGTTTATTATTGGGAGAAATAATGGGTTTAGAATTTTTCCTTATTGAAGTCCTTGTCTTAGTCCTTGTCCGTAGTAGTCCTTGGAGTTATCGGGAGGAGTGAGTAATCGCTTAGCGATAATGCTCTCTTCTCACTATACGATTTTATTGTTAGACAGCAGCAAAACCGAAAAAAGTAGTGAAATTGGCCAAGATTCTAACGTTGTTTACTTTAGACCTCAAGTGTGGATGAAGAACCGAATTTATACTCGATTCTCTCCGAAACAACTGACTTAAATTATTCTGCAGTCGGAACGAGTCACGATACTGCGGTACGGTCTGAATGTTAAGGGGGATTATCAACTCTGGTTTTTTTGCCTGAATGAAAATCGAATGGATTTGTTCCTTACAAGGAGCGCGCAGCGTTAAAAGATCCTCCCTGGAAATGAGCCTGTTATGGGTAAATAAAGCATGGCAAAGGGTATGTGAATATATGTTCCGAAATCTCTATGGACTTCTGGAATTCAGAATATGAGCCCCGAAGTTACCACATATTTTTTTTCAGAACAACATATTCCAACGAGGGATTCAGAATTTATTTGAAACTGATTCCTTGAAGTTGATTGCATTCGTCGCCGACGTTGAAGGATTTGAGAAAGGTCACAAAAAAACATCGTCAATTCTAAAGGATTATGCCAAGAAATACCCTAGGGTGAGCTTTTCTTTCATGATTTTGTCTTGTTTACGTCTCTTTGTTAGCGTGAAGCACAGTTCCTTGGGGATGAACGGGAAAAATGTCTTATCTTTTGCAGATTACCGTTGCCATAATTTCCCTAAACGGGTTTCATCGGGATGAAGTACTTGACGTCCGACAAACGTACGGAATTGTCGATGTCCCCGTGGTGAGAGTGGTGACTTCCGCAAATGAGGTCATTCTTCCAACCCCAATGAACCAAAGTCTGAAGAAAATGGAAATCCTTACACTGTTGAGAAAGGCGGATCCCCAGTTTGGGACGTAGTGTTGCGTGTGTGGACGTTGGGAGCCACAACAACGATATCTGTTTGGTAACAGAAGGATCGGAAATTTTTGCAGGCCATGCGTTGTAAGTCATATGTTTTTTTTTGAATTGATGTGAGAAAGGGTGTGCTAATATTCTAAAGGATAAAAACCATTGTCGGATTTCAGGCTCGATGTAAACGACTTGAGGAGAGCGCTTTTGTGCGAATTTGTGCACGTGACAACCGATGCAGCACCTTCGAACTGGCATGTTTTCAGTTTTGCACCGTCCGGGAACCGAGCCTGGAGCTTTATCGTTACTAGCAACAACAAACAATGGAACAAGGATCGTTTTTTGGGGTTACGCTTTAAAATAACAAGGCGTTGATTCCAGGTGCGGATGCATTAGAATAGTTACCGAATACGTTTTAGAGTGTTTGAGGATTTTTCAAGTATAACTGAGGCATCTTTTAACACTAGTCTTGCCGCTGTAATGAAAGGACCTCCTCCGTGGTAACATTGGAATTGCATAAATTATGGGTAAGCTAGGATCGCCCACAGAACCATGCCTAGAACTTTATCATAGTCTTTATGTCGATGACTCTTCACTTTCGATATCATAAGATATATAGGTATTTGAATAATTAGGCGTTAACTTTCGATACCATAAGATATATATATACAGGTATTTGAATAATTAGGCGAATCTAATTATTCGTTATGCTGATACCTTATTCCTTGTATAAATGTGTTTTATATAATAAGGGGCACGAAAAAAAAGGAATTAGTTGAGGCCTTATCAACACAAGTTATGATGAATTGTTTCCTTATATCTTGACGTTCATTTATATAAATATATAAATATATATATGTCTGCTATCGTTTTTACCAGGAATATAAATGGTATCAATAAAGTTGTCCATTGTTGTAAATTGTACTGTAAATTTATATTATTTTGGCAAGGAAGCTGTTTATCGCAAAGATCCACTAGAGATTCTTTGATTAATAAGTTAACCAGAGCTCGGCACAGCTTGAGCTTAAGTTCTTGACAATTCAACTATTTAATCTGTTTAAGCTTTCGGTATTACTAAAATTGCGAAACATCCAATAAGTATTTTCACTTTTGTTACCTAACTAAATTTAAGCAGAATTAGGTATTTAAGGTATTAAAACTTGTACTTTTGGAAAAGCACGAGTGGAACAAAACAGAACTCCAAAAAAAGTTTTTTAGTCAACACAAACCGACTGGTACCAGTCGATTAATACTGTACTAGATTCATAATAAATATTAGTACATTATCTATTGGTTGACATATGCTGTATTTGATGTGTTCAACCGGACCGTAACGACGTGGACACCCACTTCTACTGTTTTTTATTTAAAGGGCCACCGCTTTGAAACTATATTTATTATCTACTGGTAAAATATATTATATTAGCTTGATAAGGTAAAGCTCCTTTGGGTGGATTAAGATAAATATACACACTGTGTACACACAATATACACACAGGCAACATGTCATGCCTTTGACCGAAAATGAGTCAGCTACCGTATTTAGTGACCCGGTGGACCAAATCCTTCCAAACTTAATAGGCATATAATTAAGTCCCATCGATTGCTCCTGTAGAAATTTGAGACTGATTGCTCAACACTCCAAAAATTTGCACTGGTGCACCATTTTACCTTAAGAGTTACCTAAGCATTATAATTGACTGTAACTCGTTAACGGGTGGATATTTTTGTGCACAACTTTTGGAACAATTTTTTTTAGGTCTGGTAACGTAAAAATTGTCATTTGCAGCCCATTAGGTAACATGTCATGCCTTTGAGGAGCATATCCATACGTCGATAATACCGAAAATGAGCTGGAAAGCGCTGCAACATTATTTGTACACATTCAAGACTGGAAAGTGAAACGTTGAATCATAGCAATCAGGTTGACTTTATCAATTTGGTTTTAACACGTGCCATCAGTTGTATTAAATGTTGCAGCGCTTTCCAGCTCATTTTCGGTATTATCGACGTATGGATATGCTGCTCAAAGGCATGGCATGTTGCCTAATGGGCTGCAAATGCCAATTTTTACGTTCATGTTATTGATAAAATAAACCGGCCTGTTTGCTTAAAATGTATCACTTTCCAGTCTTGAATGTGTTCTAATAAAAACAACAATATAATGTTGCTGCGCTTTCCAGCAGAATCTACTGCAACATTTATTACAACTGATGGCTGGAAACGCTGCAACATTATATTGTTGTTTTATTAGTACACTTTCAAGACTGGAAAGTGATACATTTTAAGCACAGCAGGCCGGTTTATTTTATCAATAACACGTGCGATCAGTTGTTATGAATGTTGCAACATCTTCTGCTGGAAACGCTGCAACATTATATTGTTGTTTTATTGTCATTTGTCATTTCATTTCAAGACTGGAAAGTGATATATTTTAAGCACAGCAGGCCGGTTTATTTTATCAATAACACGTGCCATCAGTTGTGATGAACGTTGCAACATCTTCTGCTGGAAACGCTGCAACATTATATTGTTGTTTTATTGTCATTTGTCATTGTCATTTCAAGACTGGAAAGTGATACATTTTAAGCACAGCAGGCCGGTTTATTTTATCAATAACACGTGCCATCAGTTGTGATGAACGTTGCAACATCTTCTGCTGGAAACGCTGCAACATTATATTGTTGTTTTATTAGTACACTTTCAAGACTGGAAAGTGATAAATTTTAAAGCGAATTACCGGTCGGTCTCAACAAAAAAAATACGAAAAGAGGAGGAGTAAACAACCGTGCGTTTACCGCCGTTTTCAAAATGTGCATTTTTGGACTTTTACTAGCAAAATTCAAAATATTTTGTCAACATTTCGTCATTTGGATGCTTCGGAGTGTGTGATCATTTGAAAAGGCCATCCCTCGATTTTTCTGGGGCCGTGCTAGTATTAAAATCGGCAAATCGCCGGAAACGAATTTTCCCATACAAAATCGCAAAAAATGGTTGTTTGAGAACATTTTTATACAAGATGCACTTATTTGTTTGTGTTTTTATGTTTATTTTCGTTTATAACTTTTTTCAAACTATTTTTGGTGAAAAAACCCCAAACCGGGTGGTATTTCACTTTAAGCACAGCAGGCCTGTTTATTTTATCAATAACACGTACGATCAGTTGTGATGAATGTTGCAACATCTTCTGCTGGAAACGCTGCAACATTACATTGTTGTTTTTATTTGTACCCATTCAAGACTGGAAAGTGTAACATTTTAAGCATAGCAATCAGTGTGACTTTATCAGTTTGTTTTTGATACGTGCCATCAGTTGTAATATATGTTGCAGCAGCTTCTGCTGGAAAGTGCTGCACCAGAGACTACACCAGAGACATCTCCTAATTCTGGTGTAGCCCATCCTCCTTTTCTTCAGGTACGACCCACATCAAAAAAACAATCCAATAAAAAGCAAAGCAAGGCAAAAGGTAAAAACAGATGGCTTAAAGCAAAGGTCGTTGGGTGTCCCTGTCGCTTGGCAATTCCTGTTCCTTGTCCACGTCAGTGTTGGTAAGTGGACGGTACTTCTTAAAAAGACACATATTACTATATCGGAAAGGGTTGATTTAAAGAGTAAAGCAATCCAAGAATTGCCTGTTTGTATTGACACACTGTACAATTGTTATTAATGTTGGTTCATTGAAACGCACAAGATACAGCATGTTTTTATAAGCACAAAAAACGTTGAATTATATGTGTTTTCTAAAAAAATTTCCCCCAAACATGATGAATAGTGAATAAAAAAGAAAACTGAATACGAGATTTTTCGTAATGTTGTATACGAACCTGTTAGTTATTACAGCTAGTTCTCGCAACGCTCGTTAATTCACGCAGCAGTTCACATCTTCAGAAATGTAGGTTTGGCGAGGCACTCATTGAGCAGAACCTGTAAGATGTTAGTTAATATTAGAATGTCTTGTTGGCCGCGTGCCCATATTTTCAATTGTCAGGAATCAACTGGGAAGTCAAAGCATGCGCCATCTTTCCAAAAATGATTCGACAAAATATGCATGAGTAAAGCCACTCGTGTATTTATTTATACTTAATTGAAAAACTCTTAATCAAGGAGATTCACTCCCCAAATTCATGCCAGTTTGGCTCAATATGGATTCCTCAAGAGAGGAGAAATCAGAGTGATCGTCGATTGATTGAACGACCACGCGGCGAGAAATGGCTTAGTACTCAGTTGGTCTTCTGTTAGGTATTACAGTATATACCTAAGAATTATTATATGTGTAGTTTGTTACTATAATGTGTTTAGTTAATCACTCACAATTGCTCACTGATCTTTTCGTCCTTAGTGATCAGTGGAACACACTATGTCTTGCCGTTGGCAAATTATCTAATTGCGACTACCCGCAAGTTATTAGTGTTTATATTATTGGTGTTTGATCAGCACGTAGCCATCCGTATATAAAGGCTACGGCCTAACACTCATTGCATTATATCGACTCTTCTACTTCGTAATAAAACTATTATTCTACTAGTCGTACTCTTGGCGCTCAGATCTGTTTGTATCACAGAAGTCATATCTTGATACATAACAACTGGCGTTCAGGATTTCGAATCTTCGCTTCTGATTACTTACGGTGACGGGACGAGTTCCCATAAACCCGGAGTAATTCTTCACGTCGTTTGCTGCTGCTGATTACTTACGGTGACGGGACGAGCGCCCATAAACCCGGAGTAATTCTACACGTCGTTGTTGCTGCTGATTATATCGGTGAAGGGACGAGCGCCTATAAATCCGAATAATCATCTCCACTCAACTGTATCACTTTGGTCATCTACCCGCCGGTGAGGGACGAGCGCCCATAAACCCGGTTGATCATTTGTGAACTTTTGAGGTGTTGTTGTTTGGATAAAGGTGCTATAGGCACACAGGTCCATCAACAGCGGTTACCTTTGGGTATCTGTACCCACTGGTGAGGTTTTCATTCTTGAAACCAACACCCAGTGTTACAGTATATTCAAACGGTGACATTGTACAGTCTCGGACTGAACGGAGTTATCGCCAATTTTTTTAATTGACATCGGCAACATGAGTGCGCAGGACAACGAGGACACGCTTAAGGCTATCCTGGCTTCTCTGAAGCAACTTCAAGAAAGTCAATCTTTGACAGTAGAGCGACTGCAACGCTTGGAAGAGAGGAAGGAAGATGAATCTCAAGAAAATGTCACTTTCGAAAGAACGCGTGAAAGTGAACCTTTGACTGCGGAAGCAAGGGGAATGTTGGATGTGTTGTATAAGAACATCCCTATGTTTGAGTTCAATGTTGAAGATGGAACTAGTTTTTCGGACTGGTATGAGGATCATCAAGATCTATTGGAAGTTCAAGCTGAATGTGTTCCGGAGAACAACAGAATACGATTCGTGTTGTCTCGTCTCGGGCCCCACCAGGAGAAACAACTGAAATTGCGCTGTCTACCGAAGAAGCCAATGGATATGAGACTGGATGAGGTCATCGAGAAGATGAAGATTATCTTCGTCACCAAGAAGTCGTTATTCTTTTTTTTTTTTTTCGTCGATTTTCGGATCGAAGAAGGGTATCCCCGTAACAAGCGCCAACCGACTTCAACGTTGGGCTGTGTTCATCAAAGGCTTTGATTTCAAGATCGTATTCAGGCCGACCGCTGAAATGGGATGCGCCGACGTTCTTTCAAAGTTGATCGCGGATCAGAAAGAAACCGTCGAGGACAAAGTGATTGCAAGAGTCGAAACGGAGTTGTTCAGAGACGAACACTACCGTACTATTGCCGCCCTACCAGTTACCGCGAACATTCTGAGTGAGGCTACGGAGAAGGACAAGACGCTGCAAGCTGTCCTGAAAGCTCACAGAACTGGTAATTGGCCAACAAAATGCTCGAGAGACATCAGTCAGTTCGCCAACAGACAAACATCGCTGTCAGAATCTAACGGAATCCTCTTGTTTGGTGAAAGGATAGTCATTCCTGCCGCACTCAAGGGACGGATTCTTCGTCAGTTGCACCAGGGACATCAAGGAATTGTTCGAACCAAGACGCTCGCAAGATCGCTAGTTTATTGGCCATTCATTGACGAGGATATTGAGAACATGGTGAAGTCCGGTGCAAACTGCAATCGTGCTCAGAAAGCACCGACAAAGACCAATTTGGAATCGTGGAGCAAGGCTAGTGCACCAATGGAACGAGTACACGCTGATTTTGCTGGTCCACTTGAAGGAAAGTACTATTTGCTTGTCGTTGACGCTTATAGTAAGTGGCCAGAAATCGTTGCCATGGATCGCATCACGACGTCTGCTACGATCTCCAACCTGAAGAAGATTTTCTCGCAATTCGGTATGCCAGATACGCTGGTAACAGACAACGGAACACAATTCACCAGTGCTGAATTCGCGTTGTTCTGTGCAAAGAATGGAATCAGACATATGAGATCGTCACCATTCCACCCGCAATCGAACGGACAAGCGGAGAGGTTCGTCGACACTTTCAAGCGGGCGCTGCTGAAATTGAAGGGGGAGGGAAGCCCGGCAGAGAATCTTCAGACGTTTCTGCTATCATACAGGATGACGCCGTCATCTACAGTTCCTGAAGAAAAGTCGCCAGCTGAAGCATTTCTAAATCGAAAGCTGCGCACGTCATGGGATTTGTTGAAACCCAGGCCTGAGAGGAAGCTCGTCAAGGACGAACGTATGGAAAAGCAGTTCAACAAGAAACATGGTTCGAAGGCTACAGTCTTCAATCCCGGAGACTTAGTCTATATCTATGACTACAAAGTTCCGAGTAAGCCTACTTGGATGGAAGCTACGGTTAGTGAAGAAGAACGGTACTGTGATGTACGATGTGAGGATTGAAGGACGGAAGAACCTTATCCGCCGACATGCTAACCAGATGAGGCCAAGGACTGTCACCACCCGAAGTCGAGCCTATGACATCTTGCTTGATGCATTCGACATCAACCCACTGCCCCAGTCGAACCTGAAAAAGTCTAAGCCTATGCTAAGGACTCAACCGTCAACTGATACCACTGCTGAAACAGTTGAATGTACTACCGCACCGACGGTACCAGACGTTGTTCCGGATGATGAAGAGGTATTCCAAGATGCTGCCTCTACGCCGCAACCAGCTGTGACAACTACCCCGCCACTACGTCGATCCAGCCGTGCAAGGAAGACAACGACGAAGATGGATATCAACCCGTCAAATAAGCGTTACTAAGCCATTAGTATAATTGTCGTTTTCTTGTTTTAAGTATAACTTAAATACTAAGGTTGGAGGTGTTAGGTATTACAGTATATACCTAAGAATTATTATATGTGTAGTTTGTTACTATAATGTGTTTAGTTAATCACTCACAATTGCTCACTGATCTTTTCGTCCTTAGTGATCAGTGGAACACACTATGTCTTGCCGTTGGCAAATTATCTAATTGCGACTACCCGCAAGTTATTAGTGTTTATATTATTGGTGTTTGATCAGCACGTAGCCATCCGTATATAAAGGCTACGGCCTAACACTCATTGCATTATATCGACTCTTCTACTTCGTAATAAAACTATTATTCTACTAGTCGTACTCTTGGCGCTCAGATCTGTTTGTATCACAGAAGTCATATCTTGATACATAACATCTTCAAACTGGAATAAAGGGTCGGTCAGAGGTAAATTAGTGGGATTGTTTTCGGTTGCGGAAGCGCAAGCTTTAGAATCACCATAGTTTATGTTCAGGATGGGCATTTCTACAAAATTACATACCAGCCACAAAAAGGCACCCTAGGATGCAAATTTCTGCGTTTCTTGTAGTAGTACTAAGACAGTCGTTGTCAGACAGTCAGACAGTCAACCCAGAACGTTATCGTCCATATAATAACACAATCATGCTTCATCATGTAGGATGAAATTCAGGCAGTTTTAAAAGGGGCGGAACAGAAAGCGCAAAGGAAAGTGATGGCTAGATTAAACCCAGCTGTTAACTATAAGGGCAGCGACCCTGAACTGTATTTATACAGTCAACTCACACACATGTACTACACTAGTTGAAGCCTTTATCCTTAAAGCAAATGCGGCGCGAGGAATATCGCACAAGAATAATCGAACTGGAAAAACAGAGAAGAAGGACCTGAACAACCTAAAAAGCGGACAAGGGGTTGCGGAATCACGTCTGATTAAATAAGTAAACGTTTTAAAGCGTGTCTCCCGCCGGGCATTACAATAAGGAACCTTACTCACCCAATCCATGAGCATGTGTGACATGGGATGTGCGCATGACAGAGAACGGGAAACACAAGACGAATTCCAAGCACATGAAGAATCCCGTGTTAAAGGGAGAGGCCCATGAGAAAAGGTTCTCCTTAATTTACTTGCACAGAATGTCCGGAATTTCAGAAATATTACTGTGTAAACCGCATTGCGTGAAGCCTCTAACTCGCATAGTTATTCCCCGGCAAACAGGTCGGCTAGGACCTAGCCGCTAGGTACCGTAGTCAGCAACGTCAAAATTCGTCTTTTAAGGTTTATATCCGTTCATTTGCATTCTTTCTCTGCATAAGAATGGTCAAACGAATAAAGATCATTCCTACGACTATAAAGAGGCGTTTGCAATACAAGAGTGCCCTAAAAGCGAGAGAATTGATTCTGACTACGGTACCTGGCCGAATTCTTTGCCGGGGAATAACTGTGTGAGTTCTAGGCTTCAAGCAATGTCTTTGTATGTATAATCATTTGCGCGTAATGCATGTATGTAGAGAGAGAGTTGTGCAACGTAAGGATCACAAGCAGCCTATGCTTTTGGTATAAAATATTTCAAGATACAATAAGTAGAAAAAAGATACTTACAATTAGCACTTCTCATTGATGTCGTAGGTGAAGCCATAGCGCAAGGCTCATTCCTTCAGCCTTACGGGATACAGACATATGCTTTTTCATCCTGCACATCCTGCACCTGCTGCAGATCCCGTACAATAAACAATAGACAATAAACGTAAGAACAGTTCATCAAAAAACGTCAATGGAACTTTAAGTGAATAATTATGTCATATGTACTCGTTCGGATGACAATGGAAGATTCACTTAAACAGTAAATAAAGAAATATACCCAACAAACTAAACAAACGAAAAATGATACGAAAAATTAACGAGGAACAGAAAAAAAACTGAAAAAAAAAAATACGCTTTAGCGGCGAAACTCCATTATTTGTGGCAACTATTTGTTGCAACTACGGTATTGCAGCTGAAAATAATTTCTTGAGAGAAGAATTTGCGTGAGTGCGCGGCGCTCTATGCGGGAATGTACGCGGGAAAGTATGCGCTCGCAGTTGGGCGATCCAAAATGTCAAAATGGTGATTTCGGAGACATTGCTCCGGAAGCCCACCGTGCGGCGCTCTATGCGGGAAGGTATGCGCGCACACCGTGATCATGCGGGAAAGTACGCGCGCACAGTCAGATCATGCGGGAAAGTATGCGCGCATACCCAGAACGTGCGGGAAAGTCACAGAACGAGCGGAACGAGCGCTGTTCAATTAATAGGGTATAGCCATTAAATCACAGAGAGTACACGTATGTGTAATACAGTCATAGCGAAGTGTGAAGAATAAGTGAAAAGAGTAATTAGAGTGCTAGCTGATTACTCATATTACTAGTAGGCTAACACTGCCTGAGGCGTCTTCAGTTTATCGAGAGAGTATGACAGTTTTAAACAAGAAAACAATGCAGTGTGGTAAAGTGGCAAGGTGTTCGACTACAGATCGACTTGAGGGTTCGATTCCGCTCCGAAAATGAAATTTTTTGCAGTGTTTTAACGCTTTGCGCCGAGGCAATCTAAACTCTACATTAAAGTTATTTATCAGAAAAATGAGTTTGGAATTGATGATCCGTCAAGGCACTTAATGTACAGTATTATTTTATAATAATTGTCAAATCCTTGCCAAATCAAGCGTATATTTTCACAAGAGTGATTCATACGAAAAAATAACACTGAAAGCTAAAAAGTGATGTCATAGATCAGTTTTGGTACCGTGCATAATTACTGAAAATTGCATGGTTCACAAATACTGACAGAAAAGTGAATCTAGGACTGGTCAGTCAACAAGTCATGCGTGCATTTCGAGAGTAAGTAGCATATATATATAAATATATATATATAAGGTTACTGTAGAAATAGGCTCCACCCCTTCCCTTTAAAAGGGCACTGCCATGGGAAAAAAAATCAAAAAGTCCTTTTTTTATGGCTTTTTCTATCGACTTTAACCTTTCTGATTATGACACAAATTGTGATGTTTCTTCTTTCTATAGTTTTGAAAAGTTACGCATAGAAAATTCTCCTAAGCTGAACGCTGCATCGTTCCACGGGGATATAGTTTTAGAAAATCCGCAAGGCCCTACTGCTATAGGATTTGTAGTTTTTATTGTGCAACACGCTATCGATAAGATCTTGGAGAAATTAATTGACAAATTTAAAGCAAAAACACCACTAGATGAGCTTCTATCCTATATCGAAATGCGTCATAAATCTATGAGTGCTTTGAATAAGATATGTTTACTTACCGCCTAGAAACCGTAAGCAAAATACGGCGCTGGCACTCTTTGCCTATGCTCAAAAGGCTATGCAAAGTGCCGAGGGTGTCGAACTTGATCAGGGTCTTTCCCTTAAAATATCAATTAGACCCAAACAATTTTTGGGGGGCTCAACTGATGACGAGAATCTTTGCCTTCTTTTAGCAGTTGTGAGGGGGGTTGCTAGAGTCAACTATGAAAATACGTTGGATGCTTACAAATCCCAACCAGGGGGGCATCATATGGTAACTAGGTGTAGAAAAGAACTTGATCGTATAATGTTAAACAAAGATTATGTAAGGGAGCGATCCTTGCATTGTGCCTCTTTACATATCCCCAATTTCGCGGTAGACTCAAATAGACTTATGGATATACCTGACTTGGCGCACTTGAATAATAGGACAAGTTCTGTTCGGTTTTCCTTGTACGATTATTACACCGGCCATTTACTGTATATGCCGCAAGGTAAATTATTAAAACCACTAGTTCCCATCTTATACGATGGTATTCACAAACATTTTGAGCTTTTACCAGATTCACCTCGAAAGCATTTTAATGGAAAAAAACGACCCTGGTTTGGACACTTGTGTCCTTACTGTGGTGTACTATTCAAAGAAAAATCTAGACACTTGCGATGTATTCACAAATGACTGTGGTAGCTTTGGTGATTGTCCTGTAGTTTTTGGAGAGGAAAAAACTTCTATTGAGTGTAATATCGATTTTAAAAAAACACATGTTATTCAGCGCACTTGAAAAAGGGCAAATGTCTCTGTCATAGGTACAAATGTAAGGATTGTGGATTTTTGTAAGGATTTTTGTTTTACAGTGGAAGTGTACCAAAAAGCAAGCGCATGTGTGCGGTAGAGACTATTATTGTGCTCGTTGTAAGAGATATAGACACAAAGATCATAAATGTGGTTGGGGTCCGTTGGGTGTATAGGAGAGAGAAAAAGAGGCAAAAAAAGCGGCAAACTTTCGTTATATTTTTTATGATTTTGAAACTAGTGTGAATACCATTGATGAACAGGGAGAAATTGCTTGGCGCCCCCAACATATTGTTACACAGGCCATTGCAATGATGGTATGCGATCAATGCTGTGATTCACAGTTTTGGCCTAATAATGTCACAAAGAATCCCTCTGATGGTCCATGTAAATGTTTAAAGGTACCAAAGCTTTTCTCCAGTACAATTTTTGAGCCCAATTTGGTAATTGACCAGTTTTGCACATGGCTCTTTTTCACACCTGACATAACTAGCGGATATACGGTGTTTGCGCACAATGGGTCTAGATTTGATAGTCATTTTTTGCCAAGCTGGTTGTTAAAGAAGGGCATAACTCCCAAAGTGGCTACAAATGGTCAATCTATCATACTGTTGAAAACTGAACGCGTTAAGCGTAAGGAGGCATACACCCCCATTGACAGTATTTTACAAAACCATGCGATCCTCAAGTTCAGAGAATCAGTAAATTGCGTATCATTGATTCATGTAATTTTATTCCGCTTCCTTTGAGTAAATTTGCATCCACTTTTGGATTGTCCGAAGCAAAAGGTTATTTTCCAATTTTTGCAAACACTGAACATTTCCTTAATTCCACTGAATGGCCTGAACTACAGTACTTTAATGCTGCCAAAAAGAGTGAAAAGGAGAGGTCAGATGTAATCAAATTTTTGAATGAGATGAAAGAGCAAGGAATCCCTTTCAATTTGGAACAGGAAATTTGTAAGTATTGTCTGCAGGACGTCCGTGTGCTAATGGAAGGTTGTTTAAAGTATCGCAAATTCTTTATTGAAGCATCCCGTCATGACTATTTGCCAAAGATTTGACTTTGGCTAGCGCATGTCTGAGCACATTCCGTATCTATCATAATGAACACTATATTGACGCGCTTCCTGAGAATGGCTATAAAGCAAATGAGCGCTATAGTGACCTTGGTGTGAAATAGCTGGGATGGTTAAGTAAAAGGGAAGGGTGGTCAATTAGACACGCAGAGAGTGGTGGGGAGAAAGAAATTACACTACGTGACGGGTCACGATTGCGACCGGACGGTTATTATGTAGATTATAACGGTAGGGAGGTAGCCATTGAGGTAAATGGACATACGTGACGGGTCACGATTGCGACTGGACGGTTATTATGTAGATTATAACGGTAGGGAGGTAGCCATTGAGGTAAATGGTTGTTCCTTTCATGGGTGTCCAAATTGTTTCCGTTCTACAGTAAGAAATCCCACGGTTGATAAACCATTTGGAGAGTTGTATCGTGCAACAATAGCACGTGCAAAGAAATTGGAAAAAGCTGGTTTTAGAGTAAGAAGTATTTGGGAATGTAATATTAAGAATGAACGTTTGACCAATAGTGAGATGAACAAATGTATGACAAATTTCAAGTGTAGAGGCATTTTGGAACCACGCAAGGCCTTCAAAGGAGGTAGGACACAAAGTCTTCGAACTATAGTCGAGCCAAAAGAAGGCGAGGAGATCATGTACTTGGACGTTGTAAGTTTGTATCCATATGTATGCAGCACCATAACTTATCCCTTAGGCACTCCAACTGTATACCGTAGTCCTACAATAAATGATGCATGCCCAGTGAAGCGTAGAGATGTCACAATCTAACCTTACATACAGGGGCTTGTATTTTTGCAAAGTTTTACCTCCCCGTGATCTTTTCATCGATTGTAGGAATTGTCACGACTTCAAGAGCTCGTGTAATACTCACTAGGCTACTAATGGAATTGGGTCCTGAAAAAATGTTGTATTGTCACACTGATTCTGTCATGTGTTTGGCTACTGAGAATGATCCTATAATTTCCAATTTTTTGAAGAGGCATGCAGGTAGCGATTTAGGACAACTGACTTAGTGCAGTACCCGAAGGATATAAGGGGTGTAAACTAATTGCACCAGATGCTAAACAATATGTTTTACGAATGAAGCATACAGGTGTTGACAGTAGTAAGGACACATATATGCACATTTTGAAAATAAGAGGAATTTCACAAAATTATTCCACAAAGAATTTGTTAGATATAGATGCTCTCGAAAAACAGACAATTGTTCTTTGTAGCGATACGCAAGATTCTATTGAACCTCTCTCATTTACATTTGATAGGATTGTTAAAAAGATGGGCGCTATAAGTAGTATTACCAGCTATAAGACTTATTTGGCTAGAAATTGTAAGGGCACTCACGTTGATTTCAAAGTTTATCCATATGGCTACCAATTTAAGTAATCACGTTTTAGTTATCCTTCATTTCATTAATTAGCAATCTCTTGATTATTGATGTTTTTAATTATCTTAATTTGATTAATTTCGTTTCTATTTCACCGTTTTGTTAATACAATTTTTAAATAATTCTTTTGCAGTTATGCCATATTTTGATTTGGTACCTACTGAAATACTTTGTAAGATTATATCTTATCTGCCTGAAAAGGAGAACCACGCTTCAATACGTCAGGTTTCCAAGAGATTCAAAACAACATCTGATTACCTGGCCATCAAAAAAACGACACCAATCAAAGATAGAAACTACGATTTTCTATTTGTGGAATATACAAATACAAGTTGCCGAATAAGTCTGAGTGACCACGAGCTACGACGAAAGACCATTAACATTGTGAAGAGTGATTACGATGATGATGCTCACTATTGACTGGACTGTGGACTACTGCGTCAAACCATAAAAACAACGACCCTGTATTGTACTACAGTTGGATTTATTCGCAAAATATTGGAGTTGTTTGCAATATGCGAGACGACCGTAAAGGTTTTCGACGGCGTTGCAGAAATATTTGAGAACTTGATACGTATAACACTCGTCACTCACATGTGAACCATAACACCCCTCTAGCTGACTCGACGTTAATTGCTACCTGGTGCGTGGAAAGCGGAGGAAGTCTCTATGTTGACACGAGCGAAATGACTATAGATAATGTACTGTTATTCGACGACTTCATAATGACCCGCGCACAATTCGGCGGGTGGTCTTCCGCCGACCTACAATTCGTAATTGCTAATAATGACCAGTCTCCGTACGTAATCTAACACGCCCTCTCAAATACAATACAGCAGAATAAGATGGGCACTCCTGGATCACAGTAACCATTAGGTGTGTGCTTTTTTATTATTATTATTATTATTATTATTATTATTATTATTATTATTATTATTATTATTATTATTATTATTATTTATTATTATTATTATTATTATTATTATTATTATTATTATTATTATTATTATTATTATTATTATTATTATTACTTCTTCTTCTTCTTCTGTATTCTTCTTCTTTATTATTCTTCTTCTTCTTCTTCTTCTATTCTTAGCTGAGACGAAATATTCTACATATCGCAAGCCGAACCAGGCAGGCCACTTACTTGGGCAAGAAATTTGCGGGTGGACCGGGCACGATGCGCTGGAACGGCGAGACGATTAATAATAAGGTATTTTCTTTTATATGTATATATTTATGTATATTTTTTTTCACTAATAATTACTGTGCTTATTATTAACTCTTTATTCCATAAAAAAATTGTGCATATAAAATACAAACAAGAGAGATAAAAACACTCACAGGCTAGACACATTCAAGAGGTCTAGCTTCTTATGTGGTGCTAAATCATTATTGATTCAAGCTACAATTAGTATGCATATATATCATTATTGATTCAAGCTACAATTAGTATGCATATATGTGTTAAAAAATTTTAATAATAATATTCTTCTAGGCAACTTTGCTGTCCCTTGATTGCTATGTGGGTAACACAAAGTACTCAGACGAAGCTGATTCGAAAACAATCTTCGAAATGGTTCAATGTGGCTACTACTCTGCTGTGGTAGAAGTAGGAGAAGGTGACAACATGTATCGTTTAACATGTACAATTATAAATTGACTTACCTGTGAATATAAATTGATTTGTCAGCGGAGGCTTTTACTTACAAAATAGGCATTTTGACTTAGAGTGGGGTCAAAACGGTTCAGGCAGCTCACGAGCCGGCTCGCCGAAGGGCGGCTCACGGGTTGAGCCGGCTCGCCTTTGACTCCCATACACGGCTCAGGGGGTGAGCCGGCTCGCATCTGACCCGCGCTTACGGCTCACGGGCCGAGCCGGCTCGCCTTCAACCCGAACACACGGCTCACATGCGAACCGGCTCACACAAAAATTCGCTGCTGTACAAAAATTCGGTGATATTCGGTGACGCAGTGATATATTTTATTAACTGGCATGTTTTCAGTTTTGCACCGTCCGGGAACCGAGCCTGGAGCTTTATCGTTACTAGCAACAACAAACAATGGAACAACCATCGTTTTTGGGGTTACCCTTTAAAATAACAAGCCGTTTATTGTACAATGTCATTAGTTTTCTTGCCATTTGCGCACAGCCGTCCTTCTCTTACACTGCTCATTATTTGTATCATTCTCTGAATTCTAATGATATATCTACCCTACTTATATTCCAGGTGCGGATGCATTAGAATAGTTACCGAATACGTTTTAGAGTGTTTGAGGATTTTTCAAGTATAACTGAGGCATCTTTTAACACTAGTCTTGCCGCTGTAATGAAAGGACCTCCTCCGTGGTAACATTGGAATTGCATAAATTATGGGTAAGCTAGGATCGCCCACAGAACCATGCCTAGAACTTTATCATAGTCTTTATGTCGATGAATCTTCACTTTCGATATCATAAGATGTATAGGTATTTGAATAATTAGGCGTTCACTTTTGATACCATAAGATATATAGGTATTTGAATGATTAGGCGAATCGAATTATTCGTTATGCTGATACCTTATTCCTTGTATAAATGTGTTTTATATAATAAGGGGCACGAAAAAAAAAGGAATTAGTTGAGGCCTTATCAACACAAGTTATGATGAATTGTTTCCTTATATCTTGACGTTCATTTATATAAATATATATATGTATGTCTGCTATCGTTTTTACCAGGAATATAAATGGTATCCATAAAGTTGTCCATTGTTGTAAATTGTACTGTAAATTTATATTATTTTGGCAAGGAAGCTGTTTATCGCAAAGATCCACTAGAGATTCTTTGATTAATAAGTTAACCAGAGCTCGGCGAAGCTTGATCATAAGTTCTTGACAATTCAACTATTTAATCTGAAGTTTTCGGTATTACTAAAATTGCGAAGCATCCAATTAGTATTTTCGCTTTTGTTACCTAATTAAATTTAAACAGAATTAGGTATGGTTTTAAGGTATTAAAACTTGTACTTTTGGAAAAGCACGAGTGGGACAAAACAGAACTCCAAAAAAGTTTTTTTAGTCAACACAAACCGACTGGTACCAGTAGAATATTCATAGTAAATATTAGTACAGTATCTATCGGTTGACATATGCTGTATTTCATGTGTTCAGCCGGACCGTAACGATGTGGACACCCACTTCTACTGTTTTTTTTATTTAAAGGGTCACCGCTTTGAAACTATATTTATTGTCTACTGGTAAAATAGATTATATTAGCTTGATAAGGTAAAGCTCCTTTGGGTGGAGTAAGATAAATATACACACTGTGTACACACAATATACACACAGGCAACATGTCATGCTTTTGAGGAGCGTATCCATACGTCAAAAATACCGAAAATGAGTCTTAGCTACCGTATTTAGTGACCCGGTGGACCAAATCCTTCCAAACTTAATAGGCATATAAATAAGACTCATTAATAGGCATATAAATAAGACCCATAGATTGCTGCTGCAAAAATTTGAGACTAATTGCTCAACTCTCCAAAAATTCGCACTGGTGCACCATTTTACCTTAAGAGGAACGCATTATAATTGACTGCAACTCGTTAACGGGTGGATATTTTTGTCCACAACTTTCGGAACAATTTTTTTGGCAAGACTGGAAAGTGAAACGTTGAATCATAGCAATCAGGTTGACTTTATCAATTTGGTTTTAACACGTGCCATCAGTTGTAATAAATGTTGCAGTAGCTTCTGCTGGAAAGCGCAGCAACATTATATTGTTGTTTTTATTAGAACACATTCAGTACTGGAAAGTGATACATTCTAAGTACAGTAGGCCTGTTTATTTTATCAATAACACGTGCCATCAGTTGTGATGAATGTTGCAACATCTTCTGCTGGAAACGCTGCAACATTATATTGTTGTTTTATTAGTACACTTTCAAGACTGGAAAGTGATACATTTTAAGCACAGCAGGCCGGTTTATGTTTTGTGATGAATGTTGCTCTTCTGCTGTGAAACGCTGCAACATTATATTGTTGTTTTATTAGTACACTTTCAGGACTGGAAAGTGATACATTTTAAGCACAGCAGGCCGGTTTATTTTATCAATAACGCGTGCCATCAGTTGTGATGAATGTTGCAAGATCTTCTGCTGGAAACGCTGCAACATTATATTGTTGTTTTATTAGTACACTTTCAAGACTGGAAAGTGATACATTTTAAGCACAGCAGGCCGGTTTATTTTATCAATAACGCGTGCCATCAGTTGTGATGAATGTTGCAACATCTTCTGCTGGAAACGCTGCAACATTATATTGTTGTTTTATTAGTACACTTTCAAGACTGGAAAGTGATACATTTTAAGCACAGCAGGCCTGTTTATTTTATCTATAACACGTGCCATCAGTTGTGATGAATGTTGCAACATCTTCTGCTGGAAACGCTGCAACATTATATTGTTGTTTTATTAGTACACTTTCAAGACTGGAAAGTGATACATTTTAAGCACAGCCGGCCGGTTTATTTTATCAATAACACGTGCCATCAGTTGTGATGAATGTTGCAACATCTTCTGCTGGAAACGCTGCAACATTATATTGTTGTTTTATTAGTACACTTTCAAGACTGGAAAGTGATACATTTTAAGCACAGCAGGCCGGTTTATTTTATCAATAACGCGTGCCACAGTTGTAATGAATGTTGCAACATCTTCTGCTGGAAACGCTGCAACATTATATTGTTGTTTTATTAGTACACTTTCAAGACTGGAAAGTGATACATTTTAAGCACAGCGGGCGTGTTTATTTTATCAAAAACACGTGCCATCAGTTGTGGTGAACGTTGCAACATCTTCTGCTGGAAACGCTGCAACATTATATTGTTGTTTTATTAGTACACTTTCAAGACTGGAAAGTGATACATTTTAAGCACAGCAGGCCGGTTTATTTTATCAATCAGTTGTGATGAATTTTGCAACATCTTCTGCTGGAAACGCTGCAACATTATATTGTTGTTTTATTAGTACACTTTCAAGACTGGAAAGTGATAAATTTTAAGCACAGCAGGCCGGTTTATTTTATCAATAACACGTGCCATCAGTTGTGATGAATTTTGCAACATCTTCTGCTGGAAACGCTGCAACATTATATTGTTGTTTTATTAGTACACTTTCAAGACTGGAAAGTGATAAATTTTAAGCACAGCAGGCCGGTTTATTTTATCAATGCACGTTGTGATGAATTTTGCAACATCTTCTGCTGGAAACGCTGCAACATTATATTGTTGTTTTATTAGTACACTTTCAAGACTGGAAAGTGATAAATTTTAAGCACAGCAGGCCGGTTTATTTTATCAATAACACGTGCCATCAGTTGTGATGAATTTTGCAACATCTTCTGCTGGAAACGCTGCAACATTATATTGTTGTTTTATTAGTACACTTTCAAGACTGGAAAGTGTAACATTTTAAGCATAGCAATCGGTGTGACTTTATCAGTTTGTTTTTGATACGTGCCATCAGTTGTAATATATGTTGCAGCAGCTTCTGCTGGAAAGTGCTGCACCAGAGACTACATCAGAGACACCTCCTAATTCTGGTGTAGCCCATCCTCCTTTTCTTCAGGTACGACCCACATCAAAAAAACAATCCAATAAAAAGCAAAGCAAGGCAAAAGGTAAAAACAGGTGGCTTAAAGCAAAGGTCGTTGGGTGTCCCTGTCGCTTGGCAATTCCTGTTCCTTGTCCACGTCAGTGTTGCCAAGTGGACGGTACTTCTTAAAAAGACACATATTACTATATGGGAAAAGCTTGATTTAAAGAGTAAAGCAATCCAAGAATTGCCTGTTTGTATTCACACACTGTACAATTGTTATTAATGTTGGTTCACTGAAACGGAAAAGATACAGCATGTTTTTATAAGCACAAAAAACGTTGAATTATATGTGTTTTCTAAAAAATTCCCCCAAACATGATGAAAAGTGATTAAAAAAAGAAAACTGAATACGAGATTTTTCGTAATGTTGTATCCATTTCCGAACCTGTTAGTTATTACAGCTAGTTCTCGCAACGCTCCTTAATTCACGCAGCAGTTCACATCTTCAGAAATGTAGGTTTGGCGAGGCACTCATTGAGCAGAACCTGTAAGATGGTATTTAATATCAGGCTGTCTTGGTGGCCGCGTGCCAATATTTTCAATTATCAGGAATCAACTGGAAAATCAAAGCATACGTAATATTTCCAAAAATGATTCGACAAAAAATGCACGAATGAAGCCACTCGTGTATTTATTTATATTTAAATGAAAAACTCTTAATCAAGGAGATTCACTCACCAATTCATGCCTATTTGGCTCAATATGGATTCCTCAAGAGAGGAGAAAGCAGAGTAATCGTCGATTGATTGAACGACCACGCGGCGAGAAATGGCGTAGTACTCAGTTGGTCTCCAAACTGAAATAAAAGGTAAGTCAGAGGTAAATTAGCGGGATCGTTTTCGGTTTCGGAAGCGCAAGCTTTAGAATCACCACAGTTTATGTTCAGAATGGGCATTCCTACAAAATTACAAACCCGCCAACCCTAGGACGCAAATTTCTGCGTTTCTTGTAGTAGTACTAAGACAGTCGTTGTCAGACAAGTAAAAAGTTAATAGTGAAACATCCTTATGTATCCTTAATAAGAAAATTAAAAAGTTAATAGTGAAACATCCTTATGTATCCTTAATAAGGGTTCATTCATTGTTATTGTATATACTGAAACAATCAGCAAAAACCAGCTGCAACCCGAACTATACATAATTCAGCGCAAATTATTGAATGCCACATTTACACCCTTAAACCATCGCACTTCTTGAGGCTGAACCTCCCTTGCGCCCGATATTGTGTATATTTCTTCTTTTGTCCCCGCTATTTCACTAAAATTTCCGTTTTTATGCAATATACAATGCTTGCAGAAAGTATCCGTCAAAATGCGCCATGTCAATTCAAGTTTTTTTTTGAACTGTATACGTTGAAAAAGCGTCATGGTTTTAAATCAGTTACAGTCTTACATTTTTCGTATTTCCCTCATGGTAATGACGGGTTGGTGCATCAAAGCGGGCACCAACTTGAAGTAGTTGTATGTTGAGGCACATGTGTCTAAAGAAGTGATTTTTTAGAACCATATTGAAATAAAACTGAAATAAAAAGGCATTGTTATTATCTTTGGTTGTAAAGTTTTATGAGAGATCAAATAAAACTGTAAATTATCAAGTTAGTAATTTATGCGCTAGTAAGACAAACGGGACAAACGCCAAAAAAAAGACAAACCTTTCTCGTCCTGCCATACATAGGAATAAGTGACGATGGCGGCGGCATTTCTGTTGGCCATTCGAATTGTGCCTTCAGCGGTTTAGCACATTGCTCAATAAGTAAAAAAATATCAGATAACATAATTGATTATTGATTATTAGTTGCTTACCTTTTCAACCAAAACGATGATATTTCGGTTGTCTAACTGCATATAATGTAAATTCTACGTCCTGAGCCTTATTTCGTCCACAATTTAACAATACCCACAGTGGGTGGTGTTCCCCACACTGCTCCATATTACTTGTGAGAAGAATACATCCGGAGCACCTTGAAATAAAATGTTAACAACTTCGAAATAAAATGTTGACAACTTCGAAATAAAATCGATTCAGGCTTTCGGAGTTCCTGACTTGTGTCTTTGTTATTTTCGGGTGAAATTTTTTACGTGAGGACAAATAAAACTATAAGCTACGCAATCTAGGCCAGCCCAGAAAGCTGAATAAATAACAAAAAAAAAGGAATACACACCTTTTCATCCTTCCATGGGAGTAAGCGGTTCACGGAAGACGTCTGCTGTTGGCCATCCGAATTGTGCAATCAGAGTACATCCCATGCTCAATAAGTAAGAAATACCGGATGTCATAACTAACTGATTAATGGCTGCGTAACCTTCTTAGCGTAAATTTAACGGGGATGCTTCAGTTAGCTTACTGCAAATAATATAAATTCTACGTCTTTGTTAGATCTCTTTCGTCGAATTATAACAGTACCCACAGTGGGTGGTGCTCCCCACACAGCTCTAGTTGTCTTAGTGGCCGAAAGCATCCGGAGTAGAGTTTCCATTGAATGCCTTTCTAAATAACACAAAAAACGTTAATCATTATAGTTAATCATTTACGAAACCCAATATAGAAAGGAACTTGAAAATAGAGAAAAGATACACCAACGAGATTTTAGTCGCTCTGCTCTTGCCCAGCACTGCGGAGAAGCAAGAACTAATCGATTTTAACTTTTTTTTATAAAACAACACCAAAAACAAAAACATGTTCAGTTGCCTTTTTTTGCTTTTGGATGGATTTTTTTGTATAGGTGATTTAAAAAAGATGCGCCCTGAGTACGCTAAAATTACGTTGGCCAACATAATTGAGCGTACCACACCGGGAGACTTGTTTAACACTGTCACAACATGTCACAGACGTTTCCAGCAGGAACGAATGTTACACGCTAGGTGCTTTATTTCCGAAAAAGTAAAGCACGAAAAATATTTTTGGAAGGAGACTCAGGTGCGCTAAATTAATTCGGCCGAAATAACTTAGCGCATCCAACATAACATAGCAGTGTGTCTGCGCCAAAGAAGTTTAACACGAGCACATTAAATTAGCCATTTCCAAATAGACTAACGTGAAGAAAATAGAAAAAAAACGAGTGAGGCAAACTTGATTAATTTGAGCGCGCCAAAACGCATATCTTCCGCAGCTTCCAGCAGAAACTGTGGAAAGATTACACGTATTGAACATTTTTTGGAGGCATTTTTTGGATGTGCTTTAAAGATAATTAACTTATCTGTTTCATTCCCGTTGTTAATGCATTTTCATTGTTCATCGAAAGGAAGAAATCGTGCTGAATATGTAAAACTTGGTAAGTTTATGATAAAGGTTGACATTTGCTAAACTATTACAGTTGCCTATTTTCACATGTCATTAAATACTATTAATAGGAGAAAAGCGCGGATAGTAAAAAAAATTAACATACCACTATACAGGTCCATTGGGCTGGAACTCGCACCTACTTCCACCTAAAAACATACGCACCTGACCCACCCACACCCACTACACCCCCTACACGCCCTACACCCCCTACACCCCCTACACCCCCTACACCCCCTACACCCCCTACACCCCCCCTACACCCCCCTACACCCCTACACCCCCTACAACCCCCTACACCCCTACACCCCCTACACCCCCTACACCCCTACTACACCCCCTACACCCCCTACACCCCTACACCCCTACACCCCCTACACCCCCTACCCCCTACACCCCCTACACCCCTAAACCCCCCTACACCCCCCTACACCCCCTACACCCCACACCCCTACACCCCACTACACCCCCTACACCGCCCCCCAAGCCCCCCCCCCCCAAAAAAAATCCCCAAAAGAATCCCCCCCCCCAAAGAATTCCCCCGCCCCCAAAGAACCATCCCCCCCCCCTCAAAGAACCATTCCCCCCCCCCCCTCCCTCAAGAACCATCCCCCCAAAGACACAGTTTAGTGCCAACAAGAAAGTTATTGATTAAAAAAAACCTATTTACAGGAATATTAACTGAGAGTTTAGCGCCAACAAGAAAGTTAATGATAAAAACAAACTATTTACAGGAATATTCACAGAGAAGTTAATGTCAACAAGAAAGTTAATGAAAAGAACTGTTTACAGGAATATTCACAGAGAATTCAGTGCCAATAAGAAAGTTAATGATAAAATCAAACTATTTACAGGAATATTCACAGAGAAGTTAATGTCAACAAGAAAGTTAATGATAAAAAAAAACTATTTACAAGAAATATTTACAGAGAGTTTAGTGCCAACAAGAAAGTTATTGATTAAAAAAAACTATTTACAGGAATATTCACTGAGAGTTTAGTGCCCAACAAGAAAGTTAATGATAACAAAAAACTATTTACAGGAAATATTTACAAAGAAGTTAATGTCAACAAGAAAGTTAATGATAAAATGTGGCCAAAAAATTAATGATAGAAAAAACTATTTACAGGAATATTCACAGAGGTTAGTGTCAACAAAAGTTAGTGATAAATACATAAACTACAGGAATATTTACAGAGAGTTAGTGCCAACAAGAAAGTTTCTTTGATACAACTCGATGGACATAATCAGTTCGGCTGCCTCGTAAGCTTCTGGGCGCTACGAACCTGCACGCTGACTCCTCGTTGTAGACCTTTTCACTTCTCATCAATCAGGTGCATGATGGTGTTTGGCCCATTGTTTGGTTGACACGATTGTCTTATGTCATTCCGCGCCATTGGCGACGCTCAGTTCACATTGGAGCAAATGTCACGCGAACAGTGAATCCAATGTTGATGATCCGAACATGCGTCACATTAGCTTGTGCCGACGGGTTTGTAACGAACGATGAGGAGGATGCTGTTGCAAGAAAAGTAGAATCGCGAGGTCTGTGAACCACACAGAACAGACACAGAGCGCACTGTCTTTTCAAATCTTCATGGCGATCAAGGGTGCACTCGGTGCCCAACTTTCCAACTTGCGTATACGATAGCCACCATACCAATTCTTGCTCTCCTTGGATGGAATAGCATATCTTTGATGACAAGGATAGTAGATTTTTCGCTAATACGCTCGATGTTGGCATTGAATGAACAGGCGTTGACCATAAACAAACGAAAATAGGAAAAATAGTAAAGTAGGAATTTTTTCGTGCGGCAATGAGTTCTACATCAATATCCGATAGCTCACGCAACTCAGGTGGGAATAGGGCATTGGATCATGAATCGAGTAATACCCAAATACAAGGGCTATTAGCAGATCGCGAATTTGGAAACGAAAAGCCACTTTCCGAATTTAAAGGGAATGTCTGCCCGGTTTTACATGTTGGGCTCAACTAGCTTACATTTTGAAGATAAGCAACGTGAAAATAAAAATGAACAAAAAAAAACAATTCCAAATACCTCTAAAAAATCTTTCAATGTGGAATTTCGGTCATTTGCTCAAAAACAGCTATTTTTACAAGAAACAGACCGTTGAATTCACGAGGCTGTTAAAAAGAGATAAAAAAGAGTGCCGGGTTATATCAACCGAACCCGCAGAAACGGTGCACCGACGTACGGTTCATTTCTGAAGCCGAACGAACTGGCCTTTAAACTTCCCGGAGGCCAATTTTCTCGGGAAGCCGATTTATCTCCGCCGGTTTACCCAGCAACCAATTTTTACACCTTTGACGGGGTGGAGGGGTTCCGGGCCGGGATCGAACCAACGACCGGTGGCCTGGAGCAAGGCGCTTGCCACTGCACCACGCCCCCCTGACGATGCTTTTAGTCAGCAATAAAAGAGGAGGGCGGATATAGAAACGAGATGAAAGGTACATACTAAACCGCGTTATAGCGCGATTTTTTCTACGTTATTTTGTGGCAGCGCATTGTTGAATGTTGAATGTGGCTTTACAGAAGGAGCTCAGGATATGTAAATCCACAATCCAATCCCATGAAAATGTGGTCAATTTCCGTTGGTAGTTTTCACAACCTCTCGCTTATCATTGATTTCTGGAGATGGCGTTCTCATAATTCGCAGAATCGCAGAGCGCATGCACACAATACAAGAAATTTACGTCATAGATGTTCTCTCGTGAACCTGACCCTTTAACCTCGTCTGCATTTTTGTCAGATGACACGGAACATGTCGGCAAAACATCTACCGACGTTATCTTAAAGAATTACGCCAATGTGCTAGTAATGAACCATGGCCTGCAATTGTGTCACAATTTCGTTCATTACGAAACGGACTAATCGTTGGTTCCCGTATATAAACTAGCACTATCGCAATATGCCGCTCAGGACATACTTTGTCTACAGGAAACATGATGTGTGGGACATTAATGATATCATGCAAAGTAACAAAATCACCGGTGAGCTCATCTTCACTGAATACAACCAAGGGTTCGGGCAAGTTGCCCAAAGATAAAGCAGCGACGATGCTGGACAGCAGAGAACTTGTTTTGTGAAACTGTAGAAATTTCAAAAGCCACCGTAGCAGATTTGTCCCTAAGAAACAAACCGGCAATGTGCGCCGCTTGGGTTGCCGGTGTTGCAAGGAGCGGCGAGCTTCAGACGATCAATCGTCCACAGATGTAAGCTAGCGATGTCACCATAAAATGAGGCACCTAACTAATTCACATGGAAGGGAATGGCAAGGGAGGAATTTCCCCACTGTACGACCCATGAGACGTATGAGAAGTTTCACCTTGGGAAGAAACAGGATTTAAGGTTACAACCCAACCATCGTCGGCTACTCATTTCTCACTGAAATTGCAATACTGCAAAGAGCAGTGGAACCACACATGTTTTATAATTCTAAGCATGGATTTCATGAAAGAAGGCAGATAGTCGGAAAAAAACTGTCATTTTAATTGCCAACTGAGGCAAACGCAGGAAGAATATGCTTTGGTGAGAACAGGCTGGTTTCCACTCTGCATGTCGCGTAAAGAAGCAAGTGAGTACATTCGCTCTACCAACTCATGCTTAGAAAGCGAAGTCCGAATTTTTCACGACGACCAAAGCGATTTGATGAGGGAGAAATACCGTATATCGTTTTAGCTGATCAAAAGTTAACCTTCGTCAACTACTACTGTGACCTATGTCGAAACACTTCCAACAGAAAAGGACATGCCGCGTTCAAGTTAATGAGCAAGTTGATCCTTTCTCGGGAAACATGAATAAAATTGTTGCACACCAAATCCTACGTCGGCAGGGTGCCGGATTTTGGGCTCGAACCTCTACGCAGAGTTGATGTGATTGAAGATTCACCTTCACGCGAGCTTAATATAGGTGACTTCCCGGAGGAAGCAAAAGGAAATCAGCGAACAGTAACCAAATATCGAACAGTGACTGCGAAATAGCTCTCCAAAGCAAAGTCAACAATGAAGTATTGGCCTGCTGCGAATCACCGAACTACATGGTGCCTTCCTACTACTAAACCATTCCCAAAAGCTCTGAGGAGATTATGGCGCCGTGCTGAATGAAAATGTTAAGGAGATTTATGAGTAAACACAACTATACAAAACAAAGCGCCGGCATCTCATTGCCTGTAAAGCCGGTAGTCAGCAACTGCCGTAAAGCCGTTAGTGCTAATTGTACAATGTACCGCATAATCGCATTGCTACATTGCCGGTAACCGCAAAAGTTGCCGCACGCCCAGGAGCACCGCAAAAAGAGACAAAACACAGAAAACCACAGCACGGTGACACCACGATGACTGCAAAATGTTTGCGTGCACCGCACGGTGGCAAAAACATAGCTTCACCAGACTGCAGATGCATTTATGTTATTGTGATCAACGTTAGTTCTTAATCGCGAAACGTGAAGAAAAGCCTCGCACTCGAAATCCTACGGCGGCATCGGGCCGGATTTTGGACTTGAACCTATACTCAGACAGTTCATGTGATTGAACGTTCACGCTCACTGAGCGGCAACCTGGAGAAACAGCGATCGAGCAAAGCATGTTGAAATAACGTTCCAAAACAGATTTGACACTGACATGTTGACAGTGACAAGTGCTGTACTCTACGGTTCCATCCTTCTCGTAAATCATTCCAAATGCAACTGTGAGGATTTTTAGGCTCGGTGATGACGTCCGTCGACAAGAGAGAGACGTTAAATTGAAGACGCCAAACAACAACAAAAAAAAAACAAGTTAAATGCACCAGTCAGACGCAAGTTTAATTTGTTTTTGCTGTCGGAAGACCGGAATGTAGGATAACTCTAGGAAAACAATTGCCAGGAATCGCGTAGCTTAACGCGGATGCAACAGCACCATAACCCTGCAGTATGTACGTCCGTGTAAACAAGCCTGACGAGTTATTATATAAAAAATAAAGAATCACAAGTGAACAGCTGGACTAACAAAACCAAGCCCCGGCATCTCATTGACCATAAAGGCGGTACTTCGTCTGCCAAAACACGTAGACAACAAGCAACAATAGGAAAAAACGGTAGAAAAGTCTCTTCTCGTCATCCTGTTTTATCAGCCGGTAGAATTCATTTCACACGGAATATGGGCATTGAACGCCCTTCGTGAATCTGTACACGAAATGATTGTGGACAGGATAGTAGTCACTAAAAGAAAAAAGCAAAGAAAAAAAAAGAAAAAAAGGAAAGTGATGCAATGAGAGAGAACGGAGAGTGTGAGAAATTGCTCTATGAGAGGCTTACACTCTTTTTTTTTAAAGATGTAGATAAAAAATTAATCAATGAAGGGAAAAAGCAATACATTGAACCAGATAGGAAACCGAAGATATATAACAAACTAAACACGAACCAATTAACGACCTTTGCGGTATGATCAAACCATAAAATAGTTTGGAGAAGACCATACACCAACTGCTATTGTCAATACCCCAGCGGAAACCCTAGTTCTCAACAGCAAGACCATCATTTGAATTTTTCAAAAAAATTAAAATAAAAATAAAAATAAACAAATAAATATGTATTATGTTCAACGACGCATCACGACGGTAGTCATGTTATAAGGAAGCATTTTAAAGGGAAACTTTAAAGGATCTCAATTCTGAACTAGCCAGATAATTAACTGCACAAGGTCCCAATTTTCTGTGACGGTCATTAAAATAAAAATAATACACCGAGGAAACTTGGCCCTTGACCGAAAGAGGTGGGCACCACTTCTCTTTTCATAAGCCGAAAGTTACTGTAGAGATACAAAAAAAATGAGACGATTGTCTCCTTTGAAGACACATGGCAAGGCGTAGGCCAAAAAAACAAACCTCGGCCTACCACTTGCCAAAGCTATGGAAGAAAACACAAAACAAGCGGAGCGAGAGGAGCAAACGAGCGGAGCAAAAATATTACATGTTTTGCAACGTTCTCGCTCTTTAGAATAACCAAAAAATATATGCGCTCTAAGCAAGCGCCTGCTTTGCTTTGACGAAAATAAAGAGGAAAAAAAAAAAATAAAAACTGGAAGCAAAAAAAAGTCTTCCCAAAAAAGCCTGCTTCTAGCATCAAAAAATAGTATCAAGTAAGCTTCAGAAGCTTCAGAATACAAAAATATGAACACAATAAAAAAGGAAACGCACAGAATATCCATATACTTCGCTTCAAGACTTTGTACCGGATCAGTAGGACACCAGAGTATATTCCACCCAATCGAAGAAACGAAAGGTTCTACGTTGCTCCCGTTCTACGTTGCTCCCGGTGTGGTTCCGTTTGCACCTTAAACTATATAAAATGGAACAAGACAGTTATATGAAAATTCTGAAAAAAGAACATTACTATAGCAGCCCGTGAAAATTACAGAAAACAAATGAGGAGAAACAGCTGGATGTTATTTTACTAACCGGAAATCCTGTTTCTTTCCAACTACACGATTCGGATGATTACAAGCGTATCTCCGAGGAAAGCGCTTTCTTTGGTTCGGTGACGTTGGACATCGAATGATGTTCGGCATAATCCCGATCGAACCATGCTACGACATTCCAAATATTTCCCTGAAAGTTAAGATAGGTAAGAATTATGTTTCAGGTAAAGTTCAAGTGCTAGCGAGAACTTTAACCAGTTCTCACCTTCATTCTTCAACGATCCATTCTAGTCTTCCCTACGCGAAGATTGAAAACGCTTCGAGTAAACGAAAGGCACAAAAGCTCCTAACATCTGGAACAAGATGCCACGTTCGTTGTCTCGTGCACTAGAATATAAGCATATTGTTTACACTATGTAATAATTCAAGATTTTCGTCATGATGCCACCCACATATTGCTTGCTTAGTTGGATACACTTACAGAGTAAGTTGATGACCGAATAAAACACAAATCACTAGAACAATCCTAGGCATATTTATACGACAAATCCCGAAAATTATCCGCACTTCCTATTTATTACCTTAAGAACCATATAAGACCTAGGGCTAGTCACATTTCATATTTATCTGTCGGTGCTTACCTTAAGTTCACGTCGAACCAGAACGATGTAGAGACCAAAATAATCGAGGGCGCTCACAATCAAAGCTCTTCACAGTCCCCCAACTTTCAAGTGCTTGTTGCGGACCTGCAAAAATTGAGTCATTGATTGGCGACAAAAGACAACAACTAACGCTTTGTATTTATAAATTTTATATTTACCTTTTATTATATCGATCCGTATGTGTCTATTTGTCCGTTTTGCGATCCAGTTGAACTTCACTCGTGATGTCGTTCGCGTTACCTCAGAATTTGGTTTTTTTCGCAGCACATCGGGTCACTGCAATAAAAGTGACTTATGAGAATAAGGGTTAACGTACTAGCTCCATTCGCAAAAGCACTTAGTATTTGCAAACAATGACTAGGATACGCAAAACAAACCGCTAAATTTGTCAAATGAGCACAGGAAAACGCCGGATATTCATTCAGGAGTGGAGAGTAGAGCACTACGCGTAGAAAAGATTCAGGAACATTGCTTCACATTGACAAAGCAGAATACTTCCTGCAAGCGACCAATTAAGCATATATGTATAGATATAACACAATTATTGGCTATTATCTTACTTCGCATTCTCAACAAGGCACACAATGCAAGAGATGGGAACATACCTTGTGTTTGAGCAGTTGGAACCGAGCTGAAGAAACTCGCTTTTGAACATGGGCAGATGAGCCATAGATCTGGCATTGTCGTGCTGCATTTGGACGGCAACCGTCGAAAGTTGCTCCGCACTGGCCTAGAAATAATGGATAAATGATCTATAAATAGGATATAACCAACGGGCTAAGAGCTTTTTTTTCTATAATATATTTCTTCCATTTCGTTCTCAGTGTCCACAATATTAGTATATTTGCATGTTATATAGACTGACCGTTTCTCCAACTTTCGTTCCAAAAAGTGCTCGTCCATTTCAAACAAACAGCTTATACCCTGCGGATGTAGCTTTCCAGTCTGCTCGTACAGTGAGTAGATTGACCTCAGAAAGGGCTCCCTGAATTATATTACTTAATTCGCATTATCCTCAAAAATGCTCTCACACTAACAAAGATCTTGTGAATAAAGTCATTATACAGCAGACGACTAGTTCACATTTAATATTTATGTGTTGTAGACTTACCTTAAGTTCACGTCATACAAAATCGTAGAGGACAAAAAGAACCGACGGCGCTCGCGAACAAAACGATTCACAGTCCCCCAACCTTGAATTGCTTGTTGTAGTCCTGCAAAAATTGAGTCTCTGATTTACTGTAAAAGAACACAACTAATGTTTAGCTTTTATATGTCTTATATTTACCTTTGCCATATCGATCCGTATTAATGACTCTTCATCCGTTTTGAGCTACTGTAAGAAAGAAGTCTCGAGTCCGAACGCGTTGACATCAAATCATATTTGAAGCCCACAACTCAATCGATGGTGTTATGCATTTGGTAAGAAACCTTCATGCCGAAACTCTGAAACAACACATAAACACATGAACTTGGCTTGGTAACGACCACACTTTTGCAGAAATCGCCCGTTGTAGACAACAACTTATTTTTGTTCTAGTCTGAGAGGTTAAGACCAAAGCAAACTTTATGGAGCTGAAATGAAACAGAAGAATTACCTTTCCGAACAGTCAATAATTTCCAGAAAATAGGACACATTCATCAAAACTTCTGGTGCAAGCCAATCCTGAAACAATGGATCACAGTGCACGTAGCAAGTCATTCAAAATACATCTAGCTGGAGTACCCGCACTTAGTATGGTTGCTTTTACTTCTCTGCAGTTAACGTGCTCAATCTGATTTGCTACCACTAAAAAACCTTACCGTTTCAGTCCAGCGCTGATAAACAGGGAGGCGGCGTCTTCACTCCACATTTAAGTGCAAGAATTGGGTGATAAAGCAAAGGAGAATGAGTAAAGGATGAAAAGTAAAGCGCAGTGAACAACAAAGAAATGAAAAACAGCTTAAAAAACAATCGAAATCCCTCCCAAAAGGATGGCGCAAAGAAACAAATTATGAAAGAAAGAGACAATACCATTATGTAAAATAGATGAGCATAACAAAGAAATCTACGAGCTACCAAGGGTAATAAACGTAAAACAAATTAAGAATCAAACAATAAGCAAATAATCGAAACAACTGCTTGCATTTGTTAGTAGATCGTCTTACAACCGTTATCCAACTTCGTCGACTAACAAGTGCAAGTACAAGAATCAAATTCTTAGTCATGGCTCTCAAAAATATTGAAACGCTAAAATAGATAAAACTACAACATGTTTCCATTGCCTTCCTCTTTTTTGGCAAGCAGTATATTCTTTTCTGCCTTTTTTTGTTAGCATACTTAGGCAGCCTATATTTTTTCTGCCATTTTCTTCTTCTTATTTTTTTTTTATAACAGTTCAAGCAGGATGTATTTTTTTTCTGCCCCTATTCTTCTTTTTTATAAGCATGCTTTTTGCCTAAAGTGACAGTAGAGAACCTAGCTGATCTACTCAGCGTAGCGGGTCAATCATCACAGAGCGTACTGTAGCTTCACAGTTGTCCTTCTTTCCCAGCGAAGGAATATGAGTCCAACGGTAGTGCACAGCATTCATACAAGCTGCAAATGAGAGCATTGAACCTAGTGCTCAATTAACACGAGCTCCACTATTTATTGATTGTGCTCTATAAAAATAACAATGCACGCCCACATTCAACTCAGGGCGGCTCACCTTGTCGTGGGAACCAATATCCTCGTTGTTATGCTTAACAACAAAGTCGAGCGGAGGACGCGCAGCATTGAGTTCATGCGGCCGTTGCCGAGCCAGTTTGCCGAGTTCTGCTTCTAAGGCTCACTTTTTCTGCTGAACTAAACCAGAATTGGAATTTAAACAGTCATTTCCGTAAAACTTAAATGAACCCTCGGATTTCAACGCAACGGAGAACCAATTATATATGACACGAGACGAAACGTACCTCGAAGATGGAACATCAGAATGTGGCTTGAAGCTCACGCACACCCACAATGCTTGTGTCCAGATTTCTATTCCAAATTATCGACCTGAATCACTTATGTAAAAAAAAGAGAATACATCAGAGTCAACGTCCGCTAAAGTAGTCACCTTTAAAATGCTAAACATTCTAAATTGAAATGTCAACCTACCTTGCCGAACACCTCAAACGCACAGCACAATCGAAACGGAAGGGCAAGTGAAGTTTTCCAGCCAACTCGTAATTGGATGTCAGTGAAGGCGGAAGCTAGCTGGCTGAATTAGAACACTGTAATGAATCTCCCAGCGAACTGAAGGACAAATAAAACTAGTTAACTGAATTGCTTCATATTGCTAAATTACCAACCATGTAAGACTTACCTAGCATCGATGAAGGACGCCTTCTTGTGCAGTGTTCGCCCCCACGAACAGTTGCCACAAGGAAGAGATACCAATCGCTTCTACCAATAGCTGCTTGCGCATTTGTCCTTCCATCCGAGATGCTACCTGAATATGCAGTGTGAATATTAGGAAACATAACACGTTAATCAATACTTGTACAACGTCCCGGCTCGATACAGTCAACTGTTTGTCAAGAATGTGAATGTATTATATTTCTTACCGTTCCGAATTCCGTAATCCGTAATCCGAAAGAAGCCGTTGCTAATATGCTCGGGTATCGCTTTGACCTGGTTTACAGGGTGGAATTATAACAACACTTGCCGTCAAACGACTTCGAAATTTAACTGACGCGAGCATCAAAAGGAATACATAATCTAAAATGAAGGATCTATTAAAAGAACAAGTGAAGAACAACGTTCATTGTAGTTGAGCTTTTCACTGGCTATCTATTTATATTTGCCACGCGATACGGCTTTGTTTTTGATAAAAAAAACTAACGTCGTATTCGACAAGCATGGGCTGGAACATCGGAGATATTCTGGCGATGATCATAGCCAAGACTCACATATTTAGCACCAGCTGGCGAAAATGCATCACATTTGCAGGAAGGCTTCCTAAACTTAACAACGTAATGATAAATTCCTTGCAAGAATGAAAGCAAACATGACCAGGAATTGCAGAAAATAGGTGTACTAGCTTACCGCATTCACCTTCTGGCAGACCACCAATTTGTAGATGGTTCGTGTGTGTGTGTGTACCTTCATTGTCCCGGCCCTACTCCGCACCATATAGTGTTTCAAAACCAACCTTCGAAAGAAAAAGAACATGAATTCTCAACCACATCTGACATCTTGAGTGCCAGCTGGCGAAAAAAATCAAGTATTGAGGGATCATAAAGGACATAAAAATTTATTTCAACACATTTAAATGACAAATTTCGTTGTCCTATTTGTAAAGGGACCAACTGTCAAGCAAAGATATTATTTTAGCTATGCATTGATTGGAATTAAATAGGTTGTAAAAAATACCTTGTCTCATCCTTCAACTTTGTTGTTTGGGCTCTCAAAAACATTCTGGGTTGATCCTCGCATGTCACAGCTGTCTAATGGTAAACCAGGCGCACCAACAAGCTCCTCCGGTACAGAACGTTCGCCGCCACAAACATTTTGTTCCAGTGAGTGAAGTCTTTCCAAGATTCCCCGATATGATGGATAATGTGAACCTGCATATTGTGTTAATATAAACCAAATAATTTTAAGCGTCATTCCCAGCAAAATGTGCTTCCCTGATTCCTAGCGTAATGGTAAAAACAAGAATAAAATATAAATACCTGCAGCGGGGAATCGTTGCGCAACACGAAACGGCGTTGACTTTAGCTCAGCACATATGGGAGCTTTATATTCTTTTTTTCTGACTCAGACATTTTTTTTATCCCGTCATAAGGGAACTACATATTGAACTCAATAGAGTCATATGTTTTAAGAGTCATCATGGTCAGAAGAAAAAGAACAACGAACACTCGGAAAGACCTGAAAATAGTTTCAAGTGAGCCTATTCAAAACGTATTCAAATATTTTAGTAACCTTCATTTGACGTGCAGTGTCAAGTTGAAACATTTGTTGACATATGACACGCATACATGTTATTTTCATGTAAAATAAGTTGTTCTACAGTTACAAGGCATTTATAATTAACCATCAGACAAAAACTTGAAAATTTAATTGATAAGGAAGTCAAAAAAGTCAAATCACCTTTAGACAAACAAAAACGACCGCAGACGAGTGTATCTAAGTACATTCTCTTTGGCGTATTCTCATTTCTACTTGGGCACATCCACGGTATGCGTTCCGATTCTTGTAGGCCCACGAATCAGTCGCATAGGTCTTGTGACTCCCGAGCTCAATAGACAACATCCTGAACAAGAGTTTTTTTATGAACAAAAGCAACCATGGTTTGTCTTCTACAAACAGTGGGCATACCATGGCCAAGGCTAGCCAAATATAGCTTACAATGCACCGCAGCGTGGAGCTGACAAATCGACCACGACCCAGAGGTACGAGAAAAAGGAGGTAAGCAAGGTAAACCAAACAACCAAATTTACCTTGTGGTAACTCCCGACGAAGAAAGGTGCATCTGCGTGCAACCTCTTGGATAGACTGTGATAAAGCTAGCCTGCCTTCCATCAAAACGTGCAACTGAACATGTTGTCAAGGCATTCTCAGCATTCACTATTCTCCATTCTCCAAATTGCCGTTATTGATCTTCTGAAATTATGAATGACTGAAAACTTGAGTCTTCCTAGGTTTACTTACGCAAACTACTCATGCAGGTATTAAGCATGTCGATGGTTTAGCTAACAACTTGGCAAAACATACGGCCTGCTAAAGGAGGTAAGTAGTGTGACCAAACCTGAAAAAAAAAACTTTTTTACCTCTGAACGAGATTTATTACGATCATTTTTTGCAACAGTTGCCCATCGAGAAGCTCCAGAAGCGTCATTGTGTCGGAACTGCTCATTCCCGCTCATGCATGACAGCAACAAGAGAGTTATCTGTAATGACAATAAATAAGACTACATTCAGGGAGAAATTGCGAATAAACGTAGGAGCACGTCAGAGGTTGTGCTTTTTAGTTCAATCGAGAGTTTATGTAGCAAATTGAGACAGTTCGCCAAGGGCAATAACAACTTACCACAATTCGCACAATCCAAACTGGCATCGGTTCGCCAACATACGCTAATAGACAAAGGGCATCAATGCAACATGTCCGATTGCGCGTGTTTTCGATCCGAGTTCCTCAGTAGTCAACAGTACTGACAATGTCACGTAATACGCGCTGACGAGTACCTAAACTAACCGATTGTTTACAACGATATCAATGGAAAGATTACATTACAAATGAATACAAATGAACTTTCGAGGATGCCGTAATTCGCAAGGGACGCTGGCTTAAGTGGAGAACTATAATCCCCACCGGGAACTCAAGGAACTTTTTTTGTATTGCATTCAGAGGCCGTATTCACCACTCACGGGGAATTTGTCCCCAGGGACAAATAATCCCTGGGGACAAAATCCCTGAGGGATTTTATCCCTGCAGGGAAAAATTCCCTGTTCCCCGAACTGCAAACCGATTCACACTCATTTGGGGAGATAGGGATTTTTTCCCTACAGGGATTAATAAACTGTGCGGGGAAATTAAACTTTAAACGGGAATTTAAACTATTAGTGCACCTCTCCATCTGAGCAAACTCCATTTTCGTATCTTTGAGGGAATTTTAAATTTTCAGTGAATTTCATTTTATTCTTGGTCAGCTAAGAAATGAGTGAGTGCCACGTCCATTTTGTCATTTTCGAAAATAAAGGACGGAGGAGGGGGCGCTAGCGTTGAATCTTTGAAAAGATCTTTGGAGCGTTGCGTTCTATTTTTTTGTACTCGTGAGTTGCAATCTCATTTTCAGCGAATATAATATGAGACTTTTTTGCAGGTATAACTTAATTTTAGAAAACCACTTACAACCAATATAAGAAAAAAATATTGAGTATCTAATAGTGTACGAGGCGTAGCCCCATTGCCTGCTCAATGTTTAAGTTCCTAATCAAATTTGGTCAATTTTTCACAGTAAAAATTGAAGCCCGTTTTGTCTATAACTTGCACTATATTTTTTTTATAAATTAAAAACCTTTTAACAGGGCAAATTCCCGTAATTAAACATTAGAAAAAATCAAATAGAAACCGTAAACATTAGAAAAAGTGCCCAGGGAATCATTAGACCCCGAGCCAAAGGTGGGGACAGATTCCCTACTCCCTGACAGCAATTGGGGAAACGGGGAAAAATGGTGAATCACTAATTTGTCGGGGAATCATTCTCCAGGGATTAATTTTTTGAAAATTGTCCCCAGGGAGCGATTCCCTGCAGGGAAACGGAGTGGTGAATACAGCCTCTGATTGCATCCTTGCATTTCAACTATGACAATTAAACTAGAAAGAAATGAAGCTGCCTTACCTGTCACTTTGGGGAGCATCTCCTTCCGGCACATCTTGTTCCCCCAAACATTATGTCCCGAACGAAAGGGTAACACTCCAAGTGCATGCCGACACAACGGGATCCGGAGCTGACGAAAAAGGTACCTGTACCATAGTAATGTTAGCAATCATACGTTCGTTTAAGTAACTCCGTTACTTATCAAAATAGGGTTCGAGAGTGCCTCGTTTAATGCTAAAAACAAAAATTAATGAGTTAAATACCTCAACATTCACAGAGAATCGCGAAAAGACGCATGTCTTTAGTTCTGCACATACGAACAATACGACGAACTGTGCGGGCAGTTCATGCAGAAAATCCTGAGCACAGCGTAAAGACAGCCTAAATGCAATAAAGGGACTAATTAAGCAGATAGAGGTAACAAATTTACTGACTTTTGAATTATTTATTATCCTCAAGGGCAGGGCGTAAAATCAGCATACCTACTGACCGAGAAGTTGAAGCGCAACCAACGAAGGAACCGTAAACCACATAGACAGATGACCCAGACGGACAACAACTGACGAATGTTGCGCTTTATAGGCCTAAAAAATAAATTACAAATGTTCAAAAACGACGTAACGTGGATTATTAAAACACCAGCCGTTCGAAGAGCCCAACGGGCTCTTCTCCGACTGGAGCAAGCCGATTGTTACCCTACTTAAAAAAAAGGAATTTCTACAAAGGTAAAAAGACGTTCATTTACGTTTATGTGGAAACGTATAATGTGACTCGGGACTGCAAGGTTTTTGCAAGTCATTCAAATTTGCTATTGCACTGGCTCTTCTATCTCCTATCTATAAGATCCTCGCATAGCTTAATAAGCCAGCATAGCTCAACAGGTAGATCGTTGGACTATGGATCGATTGTTTGTGTGATGTTGTGGGTTCGAATCCCACCCGAGGCAAAGGTTTTTGTATTCAACTGCGATCATATATTTATGAAAAGGTTTCGTCCCGTACACACAAAACGACAAACAAAACGATAAACAAACTCTTATCCTTTATATAATAAGATTTTTTAATCTTTTTTTTTTATTTTTTTATTTTTTACATGAGTAATTTCCTCAAAATCAATTTCGACTGTTTTCAAGTTCTTTTATGTAGGCTTACCTTTTGTCCAACTTTTGTCTTTTCCCTCCAAGAGATCTCGACTCCGTTTCGAACGCCAAGATTGAGTCCGGCAGACGCCTGCAGACGACATGTGCAGTGAGTGCACAAGTGCTCCCTGAATTATACTAATTACTAACACGCATCATCAAATCAAAGCCCAACATATTGTCAACGCTACCCAATAAAACATCTACAACAGAGGACTAGTTAACACTTAGTATTTATCTGTAGGAGCCTACATTCACATCGAAAAGGAACTGTTCATACATGTTCAGTTGACGCAAATAAATCGGCAGCGCTCACTCGCAATCAAAGCGCATCGCAGTCCCCCAACTTTGAAGTGCTTGTTGCAGACCTGTAAAAAGTGAAACAATGATTTACTTGAAAGACCGCACACGTCATTTACCAGTTATATGCATTATATATGCACCTTTAATTATGTCGGTCAATATGCATGGAACTTCATCCGCTTCGAGCTCCAGTTGGCAAAGAAGGTCCAAATCTTGCATTTTGGTTGAACCCTAATGTGGATTTTTAAGTGATCTCCATGTCTTCACTTTAAAGCTGAAGGAGCATAAGTACATACACTTAGTTTGGCAATGGTCGTAGTAGGTGCAAAATCATCAGAGTTCAACAAGAACTTTTTCTAAGCATATGTTTGCATAAGTCTTTTAAAACGAACATTTTCCAACGTGAAAGAGCCACAACGGTCGAGCCGAAAAACGCGAACCACAGCGTTGTATAAGAAATAGTCGACGGCGCATCAAAACACTTCTCAGTCCCCCAACTTTGAAATGCTTGCTGCAGACCTGCAAGTGATACTGCAAGTAAATGCATGTACTTATTTGGAAAATGATCACAGTATGTGCAAAATCATCCGAGGTAAAATAAAAAACAGAGTAACTTTGTCTGAGCATATGTTTGTATAAGTCTGTTGTAACAAACCTTATCCAGCGTGAGAAGAGAAGAACAGAAGAATTGCAATCGTTATGAGTGGATTCTCCCAATAGGCAATTACCACCAGCAACAGAGCATATTAATCAAAACTTCCAGTGCAAGCCAATCCTGAAGAACATCGCGTACATTGCAATCACCTTAAAACATACCCACATTAGCACGGTGCTTAGTTCGCAAACATAGCAAGCACGAATGGCATACATAACATGATTATGAGTTACCAGTAAAGAAAAAACTTACCACTCAGTACAGCTCTTTTACATAGGGAAGAAAACGTGAATCTTTCAACTCTTCACGTGGACAGAGGACCGAGATGTTCTGGCATTGATCGTGCTTCATTTGTCAGCAGCTGGCGTGCGCACTCCTGCCCTTAACATAAATGATAAATGCTCTGTAAAAAGCTTCCAACGAAACAGGTTTTTTTTCAGGAACTAAACATCTTTTTTTATCGTTTTTATTTTTGGATGAGTGGTTTTAGCAATATCAAGTGCGCATGTTTGCATGTACTTATGTATATGTAGGCTTACCTTTTGGTCAACTTTCTGCTTCACAACGCTCGAGTTCGTTTCGAGTTTCGAAGATACGGCTTCCAGACATGGTCTTGTAGTGAATCCTCAGAAAGTGCTCCCTGAATTATCTTCATTATTTACTCGAATCATCAATCAAAACACAACATATTGTCCACGCTTCCTAAGATGTTGTGAAAGAAGTCATCTTACCGGCAGACGACTGACTAGTAAACATTTAGAATTTATCCGTCGTAGACTTACCTTTAGTTCACGTCCAACCACAACTGTTCATATTCGTGTGTCCAGCTGAGACTGATGAAGAATCGACGGACGGCGCTCACAATCAAAACGCTTCGCGGTCCCCCAACTTTGAAGTGTTTGGTGCTGACCTGGAAAAGTTGCGACAATTATTTACTGTACAAGACCGCAAACATCTACCATTTATATATATTATTATATTCACCTTTAGTTATGTCGATCAATATACTTGGAACTTCATTCAGCATTGCCAGACAAAAATCACGTCCAAATCTTGCAATTTTGTGTAAAACGGAAGTCGTTGTGTAGCTTTGCAAGACATCTCCATGTTTTCACTTTAAAACTGAAAGAGCTAGGTACATTAGTTTGGCAATGGTCGTAGTATGTGCAAAATCATCCGAGTTCAATAATAACTATGTCTTAGCATATGTTTGTATAAGTCTGTTAAAACTAACCTTTTCCAACGTGAAAGAGCCACAAGGGTCGAGCCCAAAAACGCGAACCACAGCGTTGTAGTGAATAAGAAATAGTCGACGGCGCCAACAATCAAAACACTTCTCAGCCCCCCAACTTTGAAGTGCTTGTTGCAGACCTGAAAAAAGTGATACACTGCCTTACTATAAAAGTCCACAACATATGTTTAGTATTATGCGACTTATGCATTTACCTTTGTTACATCGATCTGTATTCATGACTCGTCATCATTTTTGAGATCCAGTAGGAAAGAAGCCTCGGCCGCGTTGACAGCAACTCAACCGAATGACGTTGCGGCATTTGGTAAGAGACCTTCCTGCCGTCACTTGTAAAGCTGAAACAAGATAAATGTATGAACTTGTTTTGTTATCGACCACACAGTTTGCAGAAATCATACGAGTTCAATAATAACTTATTTTGTCTTAGTCTGAGAGGTTAAAGCCAAAACAAACCTTATTGAGCTGAAGTGAAACTGAAGAATTGCAAGCATCCTGACAAGAATCCCCGCACAGCGAATTACCACCAGTAACAGGACACATCAATCAAAACTTCCAGTGCAAGTCAATCCTGAAACAATGGAAATAGATCATCGTGCCATCGCAACTCATCTTAAAAAACAACTAGCTCGAGTACCCGCAGCAGCATGGTTGTCTGCAGTTAACATGCACAATCATTGGAAGCACGAATGGCACAAATAATATGATAATGAGTTGCCAGTAAGGAAAAAAACTTACCATTCGGCTCAGCTCTGATACATAGGGAGACTTTTCAATCCACATTTCGGTTCAAGAATTATAGGAATGGACAGTGGATAAAGGAACAGAAAACAGTAAACAGAAACTATCAAAATTGCTCTCAAATATAAATTAAGAAGTGGTACAAAGAAGCAAAGTGTTACTACAAAATAAACTTCGCTAAATTAAAAATACTATTCTGCTTAGTCAGCGTTATCTATTGGAACTTAATAAAGACAACTAAAACTACTAAAGCGAAACGAGCGTAATAAGTTCAACTAATAACTATCATACAAGAAGTAAAGAAGTGAAACAACTGATAGTATATCTTATGGTTAGTAAATCACAATACCAGCCGCTATTCAACTCCATAAACTAAAAAGTTAAACCCCTCATATTTCTCAAAAAATCTTGAAATGAAAAATTACAAAATATTTCCATTGCCTTCATTTTTTGGCTGGCAGCTTATATTTTTTCTGCCTTATTTCTTATTATTATATAATCATATTTCAAGCAGCGTTTATTTTTTTCTGCCTGTCTCTTATATTTTTTGTAATAATTATTTTCTGATTAGTTGGAGTAGCGAACGTAGATGGAGCTGGTCCACTCAGACTAAGGAACTCCATTCGTTATTAATCGAAGAACATGCAGCTTCACAGTTGAAGCCTCTATTTCTTCTTGCTGCAGCCTCTAACATGTAGCCTCTATTCCTTCTTGCTCGTGTCACTAAATATGAAGCAGTCAAATTTGGACAGAGGTCTGATGAGCTCAATCTTTACATTACTAACACAATGTTCAAATTATTATGCTTACCTCTCAGTGGACGTTGCTCCATTCCGAAGGAAAATCTTCATTGGCCAGGAGCTGTCGAAAGGGTCCACTTCAGGCGAAGACTGCAGCGAAGAAACATAGGCGAACGGTTGGGCACAGTACTCATACAATCTGCAAATAAGAGAGATTCATTTTGAACCACGTGCTAAATTAAAACGAGCTCAAGTTAGCTAACCACTTTTTGGAACAACATTCGTTTGGCACTGCGCCGTGGCGAGATAAAATATTTGGTGGCACATATGAGATTCACAGAAAATAAGTTTATCTACAGTTGCAAGCCATTTAAATTTAGCCTTCAGGCAAAGCCTTGAAACTAAAAGTAATACATTTGCAAAAAAAGGCAGACCACCTTACAAAAACGAGTGCCGCAGACGAGTGTATCTGAGTACATTCTCCTTGGCATCTTCTCATTTCCACGTGCTTGTAGACACTGTCCTCCACAAACATTCAAGCATTTGTGGCTTCCTGACCATGTATTCAGAATCCTAAACAAGAATATTCATTATGAACAAGAGCGCCCATGTTTGCCTTCATAAATAAAGGGAACAACGAAATTTACCTGTCGCAACTCCCGTCGATGATTGGTGCATCAGCGTGCTTCCTCTTGGCTATATTGTGATAAACCTAGTCCATCAATCCTTGCAACACGACATCAGTAAACGGTTGGGCCATTCGTTCTTCTTAATCCTAAGAAGCTTTTCATAAACAATTAAAATTATTTTTGTTAGGAGCTGTGCGCAGTGCAAGCGGTAGTTTATCCAACAAATTTAGACAATTTGAGGGCAAATAACAACTTACCATAACCGCGCGATCCAAACTGGCAACGGTTCGCCAACAAACTCTAATAGAGCAACGGAGCTGTGTTGACAAGCATATTGGTGAAGGAGTCTTCTGGTGTATTGTTCGCCCCCACGAACATTTCCAAAGAAGAGTAGGTACCAATGACTGCTTGCGAAACCTTGTTTTTCCGCAGGTATTTCTGGGTTATTGTACTGAAATAGAAGGTTATTGTAAAATTCCGCAGCACAATGCACGTCAACTGTTTGGCAATAATGTGAATGTATTTATATTACCGTTTTGTGATCCGCAATCCGAAGCAAGTCCTAGTTAGCGTGTTCGATCTCTTCGACCTAGTGTACACGGCTGGAGTTCTCACGGCATTTGGCATCAAACGACATCGCAGTTCAACAGGCAGAAGAAACAAACGGAATGCTTTATCTAAAATAGTAGGATGTATTAAAAGAAATGTTGACGGAATTATTTTCCACAACACTAATTAAACTAAAAAGAAATGAAGCAGTCTTACCAGAAACTTTGAGGAAGTACTCTTTCTGGTACATTGCTCCCCCAAGCAATTTTTCCCGAAAGAAAGAGCGACTCCAAGCGTATACTGAAAGTCCACGCGATCCGGAGTTGACGAAAGATGTATCTGTACATAATAGTAAGCTTAGAAATCAGACAAAGTATGTACACTTCACGCAAAGCTTTTCAACGACGAAAGGAGGCCAGCGGTAGGGTAAAGTACTCATACAATCCGTAAATTAGAGCTCTTCTTGAATAAAGCAATTAAAAGGTGCTCCACTGATTGCTTGCTAGCTATCTGTGAGAAACCAACGCACAGCCGTAAGAAATTATTATGTTTACCTCATTTTGCATGTGGCTCGGTCCGAAAGGGCAGCTTCAGTAGGCAATGGTTGTCAGAATGTCGAATGTCCACTTCAAACCAGGACTTTCAGCGAGAAAGCAGGCGAACCAAAAAGCACCACGATACTCATACAATCTGCAAACTAGACAGATTGAATCAAGTGCCCAATTCACACAACCCTTAGTATTTGGTTGTTAGTTATCTTTAAAAAAAAACAATGCAGACCGACATCCTAAATGTTTTTATAAACAACTTAATCAAAATTATTTTTGAACCAACACATTTTGTGCTTCATGCTCCCTCGGCCAACTAATTATTATGAAACATATTTTTGCAGGAGGGAACTTAGTACCTGGGTTCAACTCTTGGACAAAGCAAAGTACTCATGCAGATATTAAATTGACGATGGGTTAGCTAACAACTAGGCAAAACATACGATCTTGGTAAAGGAGGTAAGTAGTGCGCCAAAACTGAAAAAAAAAATACTTTCTTTACCTCTGAATGAGATTTACTCCGATCACTTTGTGCACCAGACATACTTCGAAGCGTCATTATGTCAGGCAAATCAACTGCTCATTCCGGCTCATCCATTCCAGCAACAAGGGAATGCTCTGAAATGACAACAAATAAAACAGAATTCAGGGAGAAATTTCAAATAACATGTCAGAGGCAATGCGTAATGCAATCGAGAGTTATGTAGCAAATTGAGACAGTTCGCCAAGGGCAAATAACAACTTACCATAATGCGCGCGATCCAAACTGACTGGCATACGTTCGCCAATAAGCTCTAATAGATAGAGGGATGATAGGGACCAGGATAGAGCAAGGTAAACTGTCCGACATCAGTAGTTATCAGTACCGTCACACCGGTTACGTGCTGAGTAGCAGTATCTAAATAACGATATCACTGGAAAATATTACATTACACATGAACTTTCGAGGATGCCTTGCGTCGGCTAAAGTCTAAAGCGGAGCATTGTAATCTCGCTGCGAACTGAAGAGAGAATAAAATTAGTTAATTGAGACGCTTCCTATTGTGTGAATCACCAACCGTGTAACCCATATCAAGTTGTATTTCCAAGCATATTGGGGAAGGAGGTCTTCTGGTGTATTGTTCGCCCCCACGAACAATTCCAAAGAAGAGTAGGTACCAATGACTGCTTGCGAAACTTTGTTTTCCGCAGGTATTTCTGGGACGCTACCTGAATATGAAGTATGAACATTGTGCGCCAAAACACTTCACTTTAGTCAATGCTTTACTGGGAATTTTTGTGCAACGTGATTCAGCATTATGTAATTAAAATAAAAGTGGTTGATGTTAACGTACTTATTGTCACGGAATACTTCTCTACATCAAGACGAAGGCACCAGCTCTGGACATGATCACAACTGTGCGGGCAGCATGGATAATGTTCTCAGAATAACAGAAAAGTCCTTCTGAAATAGAAGGCTGTTGTAAAATTCCGCAGCACAATGCACGTCAACTGTTTGGCAATAATGTGAATGTATTTATATTACCGTTTTGTGATCCGTAATCCAAAACAAGTCATGGTTAGCGTGCTCAGGCATCTCTTCGACCTAGTGTACACGGTTGGAATTTTCATGGCTTTGGCAGCAAACGACATCGCAGTTGAACAGGCAGAAGAAACAAACGGAACGCTTTATCTAAAATAGTAGGATGTATTAAAAGAAATGTTGACGGAATTATTTTCCACGACACTAATTAAACTAAAAAGAAATGAAGCAGTCTTACCAGGAACATGGAGGAATTACTCTTTCTGGTTCTTTGCTCCCCCAAGCAATTTATTCCGAAAGAGCGACTCCAAGCTCATGTCGAAACGTCATGAGATCCGGACCTGGCGAAAGAGGTATATGTACACAACAGTAAACTTAGAAATCAGACTAAACTAGTAATCGTTTAAGAAACACCGTGTTTTTAATACTGTTCTAGCATGTCATGATTAACAAGAAATAATTCGTTAAATACCTCAAGATTCGCACAGAATCACGAAATGACGACTGTCTCTAGTCCCACAAACGGATAAGATGATAAACTGTGCGGGCAGTTTATGCATAACGTCTTGAGAGCAGAATGAAGACAACCTAAATAGAATGATAAAGTAAAATGAATAAGACCGAGCCACGTCATATTCTCGCTTTTCTCAATCTGTATGTATTTAAATTTACCGTTTCTTGAGCGAAAAGCAGCGCAAGGTGTTGATATACATGAAGCTTGTGCAACAATTCTGAATCGACAATGCACACGGCAAGGACTCGGCGATCTACTGAAAAATGACATATGAAATGACATACGCAAACCTTTTTCGCTATGGACTTCGTGTGACAATTCGTGTATTATATTCCATCAGCGCTAAAGATACGGACCACGACATCGAGATGGTCGTCCTTAATAGGAAGTGCAGCTATGAAAATATAAAAAATTTCACCTTCTAAAGTAACAATATTCAGTTCGGTTCCACCATGCTGCTATCTGCTCCACTAATGTTTGTTTCGATCCAAGACATTCCCGATCCACCTTGAGTACCGCGCCGAAAGCATCTAAATTCACACATGTTTGAAACGATTCAAGTTTTGGCCTATATAAGCATGAATGCAACCTTGCTCGAGTGAAATTATGATTAAAAAACGTGATGAGTGAAAATAGAGTACATCAGAGCCTGTCCGCAAAAATATGTAGACAACCAAGGAAACTATCGAAATGGGAATGAACAACATACCAAACGTATGCTTGGAGATCGCGCGTCATCTACAGGTTCAATAATTCCCAAAGCCAGAGTGTAGAACATCCGTTCGGATCCGCTTTACTTGAACGCAGTAGAACAGAATCCGCACGAATGTTTGTCGGAAGAGCAAATGCTCACATTCCGAGAACCTTAAAAATAATGCAATGTAAATAAATATCAATCGCAAAAAAAGGCGGCAATGACAGTTTTGTTACAATTTCAAGAGGAAAAAGATGTGGATTTCAAGAACACAGCATACACAGCATAATGTATTTGAGGATACCAAGAAAATAAATCAGGCATTTGATGTGTGTGTGGTAATTGTAGTTTGGAGAATTGATGTTAGGCATGGAAAATGCCAGCAACTGGTACAGTGGAGGGATTCATCCTTGGTACGAAGGCAATTGCATCGATTGAATGGTGCCTTGCCATATCTAGTAAGACATTAGAGATAGTGTGTGTGAGTTGAGTAGACAAAGATAATCAGAGCCTCCGTTAATGAATCCCGAGCATTTTCCGAGAAACTTTGCGTTTCCGAGGATTTTCCGCGGATTCTCCGAGTATTCTCCGAGAAGATTCTCGGAAAAAGCTCGGAAACTTTGAGGTTCTCGGACCGAGCTCGGAAAATAGGCGGGCCGAGCTCGGGAGCTTTCTGTTTGTCCGTTTCCGAGCATTTCCCGCGGATTTTCCGAGCATTTTCCGAGAAACTTTGCGTTTCCGAGCTTTTTCCGACTAAAAACCTACTAGGAAACTAGTAAAAAACTAGCTGGTTTTTCCGCGGAAAATGCTCGGAAACAAATATCATAGGCGCTGCTGTCTTTGCCAACACTGACAAGTCTAATGTCATAGTGTTCTTGTTTGTTTCTGAACAGAAGGTTTTGAGTGAAAAACTTGGAAGCTAGTTCTACCATGGTTAAAACAGAGCCAGAGAAAAGTAAAGTAAACTGTGGGAGAGGCAATCCTGTGTATAAGTAAAGCCAGAAAGAAAATGTGGAAGAGAATTTTTTCCTAGTGAAATAGCTTGAGGAACCTTTTTCCAAATTAAAATCTATTTGGAACTACCTCTTCAAAAGGGACAGACAAATGCTTTGCTGAAAACCCCTAGAAGATATGCGATAATGGAAAGCAACAAGGGCAAATGTATAAAATTAAAGTGCTGAATCGTATAGAATTCTTTTACACGATTCAACACTTTCCGATGTCATGAAGACCATAGCTTAAAATATTCCGTGTCGAGAATAGCATCAGACACAGTCAGAAGAAAAACAGATGGAACTACAGATGAAGATGCAATAGAAATAGTTATAGTCGTTTGGGAAACGCATAAGAAATTAACCACGACAAAAGAAAGCACACGCAGAATATGGAAAAAGAACACTGAAATTGCATCACTTATAGCAAGCCTAAGAAGACTTGCTCAGCTATAGACTCACCAGAAGACATATGGAAGTAAAGAGAAAATTAAATGCCATGTAAACGAAAAGAGTGGTGGTTGTTGAAAAAAAGAGGTAAGTGAACAATCCATCACGGTTTCAACCGGAAATAGACTGGGCCTCGTTTTGATATTATAGGCGCGCGAGAACTTGCAAGACTCAATCTGTGGTATTCAAGAACAAATCGATTTAGGACCGAACATCAGTTGCAAATCCAGCTTCTATCTTTCGGATGATGCAACGTAGGCTGTTCAACGCTCTGTGTACAGTAACGCACAAAGAACAGCACCATAATTTTGTTGGATTCGTTACCGACAAAAGCATATAAAGAGCGTGAGCAAAACGGCTGGCAGACTAGTAATTTAAATTAAAAATATCAACAAGTTCTTCCACAAATCAAAAAATACGGTCGTTGTAAAAATATGTTTCTTCCAAACACCATGAAATCTCGTCCTTCATAGGTCGGCGTGGAAATTGACGTTAAGCCGTCAGGAAAAAGTAGAACAACAGTTCAGTTCAGTTGAACAGCGAAAAATGACATCCGCACGAAGTCATGTCAAGGAGCCAAAATGCTTCCATTCGGCGAAAACCGAAAAAATTACATTTAGATGTGATATTGAAACAGAATAATAGGAACACAATGGGGACTGTTCCGAATACAATACAGTCACTCTTGAGAACCAAGCAGGACGCATACACGCATTATGGAAATGTTTAATTTCCGGGACCATATTAAATAGTAAATAGGTCGTTGTACATAAGGAAGTGGTCAGAAACTACAAGACATAACATATTTCCAAAGAAAGATATCATGTGTGAGGTGTGAAAAGGTCGTAGAAAATTGTAGTTTGTAGCGTGTTGATATTGGGTCATTAGAGATAGTGTGTGAGTGGTAAGACAAAGATAATCAGAGCGCTGGCGTAGATACCAACACTGACAAGTTAAGGCTGTAGTATTGTTGTTGCTAGTTTCTGGACAGAAAGATTTGAGTGAATAACTTCAGTCTTTTGCTTCTTTCAGCTAGTTATACTCGGAACTTAGTCCCATTCCGTGGTTGCACGCCCATTTCCGTATAAAACAGCGCTGATGTACAGTGAATTGTGAGAGAATACTGTTGAGCTGAAAAAGGCAAAACTTTGAAAAGGTAAAGGCAACGAAAATGGAGGTAAATGAAAGATTTTTCAAATGAAATACCTCACAGCAGGAAAGTTAACAAAGCAGATTCTAAAATGTTTTTGCATTCTGTCAGCACTCTTTTATTACGTTACGGGTTCAGAACAATAGTTTTCTAAAGTAATGCCTCCTATCAGAACCTTCTCAGTATGTAGAAGGTTCTGACAAGCCGAGTTTTCGGCTTGCCAGAAACGTTTAAGGAGTTGTAAGAACTAAAGGTTCTACCAGCGTTTTCAACTCTTGACATAATTCCCAAGGAGTTATAGTTTCTGGTCAGATTTTTATAGTTAACTACCTTCTGGCATAACTTTTTCTGAGAGCGTTATAACAAGTTATTTTTACCATTAATAAAACTTTAAAGAGAGATTTTATAGAGAAATACCATTGTTTCAGAGCCTCTTGTGTGAGCAGGTTCAGCCAAATGGTTTCTACCACTTATAAAATTACCGAATGTCGACTAGGCGTAGAAGAAGCTCTGATCAAAAAAATCCTCGTCTGCGACAGGGTGGAAACGAGATCTTTGTTCTACGTGGTATTTACATTCAATATACACTAACTTTAATACGAATAAGTATATTTACTAATATACTTTCATATTATTTCATTTTTATATCTTTACTTTATGATTAATCTTTATACTAGTATTTGTTACTGTATTTTTACGTGTGTCCTCGTAAATCGCGACCTTGCGCGTGAACACTGCTTACGGATAATATCACTATTAATTTGATCTGACAAGGTATGTCCTCGGTAGTATAGTGGTGAGTATCCGCGTCTGTCACATGCGAGACCCGGGTTCAATTCCCGGCCGGGGAGAAAATTTTGTGCAATTTTGCTCTCTGTGCAAACAATAAAACTCAACGAATGCTCCCAGTGAAACTAACACTTGGAGGCTACTCACCTACACAAATTTCTATCTGTACACCAGTCTTTAGCCCTTGCGCCATGTTTTCAGGGAAACCCCAGCACAAGTTCAATTTTATCCAAAACGAAATAAAAGATATTCGCTTAATAGGTAGGCCTGCATTCGATTTTATTTTTTCGAGTTTGTAGGTAAATAAATCTTGATCAAGTGAATGTGTGTACTTTGATCTTTAAACAACTGGAATACGTGGCCATAATGTATTGCGGTTGGTCACAGTGCCTCGGGCTGTTTTCTTAATTGGCCACTTTTGCTAATTGTCATCATTCCCGAAAGAGTAATTTTGGCGCCAAACAGCGGTATAAAAGGACGGCTGGATGCACAAGAATCATCATTCTACACGTTGCCTAACGCCATGTTGCCGCCAGCCACAATTATCGCCTACTAACCAAAAAGGAGGATCGGGTCGGAGCCTAAGCATGGTATGTTTTATCCTTTTTATCAAATTGAAGTTCCTGCTACTTCCAATATTTTGGGTTTTGTTTGTAAAGCTAAAGCCGTCCTTCAGAACTTATGGCGCTTTACTTGTTGTGTGCTATTGACGACTCTTTTGACCATAAGCTTATAGTACATGTTTCAGAAGTCACTTACAAGCCCCGCGTTTCCTGCGGGTTTGCGGCGGGATGACGAAGAAGCAGGAAATACACGTGTTGTGGTTCCAATCAGGTGGGCGCAGTGCTCGAGATACGCCTTCTCAACTTTGCGCCTTGTTCACTTCCTTGACCTCACCTTCTACAACCCATGCTAGTGGGTTCGACTACTTCCTGCTGACTATCGCCACTCAACAGGTAAATATTTGATGAATGGTTTGTGCTTTCATAGTGGATGAAAGTGGGGATGTGAAAATGATCTACAAGCGTTGTGCAGTTCACTCCCCGTTGTCTTTATAATAAATCATTTATGTGATCTACCATCCGGTTAATGTGATTTTTGGTACTGAAAATATCATTGTTTTAGGCTACACCGTTAGCCAACCACGTTTGACCGTGCAGTCACCATCACCACTTCCGATGCCGTGCACCAACTGGGAATGGAGGATTGTGGGTGAAACACTTGATGAAGATCGCCCTCAACAGTGTCGATCCCTCCACGATCTTCTAATGGAGGGCTCTGCTCCTCCAATGGATACATGTGTTTGTCGTGTTTTTGTGGCCTATGCTTTGTTTTTCAACTAAGACCCGTTTGTTCCAAAACAGTTGCGCATGCGCATTTACTACCGTGAGCAGAGTGTTCCGTGCGGTATTCCTGATTGCTCGGGCCAGTGAGGTGAACTGGTTCACTTCAGCTACTCTGAGAGAGCAATCTCGATCCGTTTTGGGTGCTCTGTTCACAGTGGAGCGCAATACCTCGAATAGGTTGTTTGGTTTTGTAAGGATGTGCATCACTCGGACAGGGAGGTGATTTGATATCACCTCCGTTACTCTGGGAGAGTGATGCTAAGCTTATTTCAGCAGATGATCTATTCAGAGTGTATTTCGCTATTTTCTCTTTCTTTTCTGAAAATGTCGTCTTTTTTGCTGTTTTTTTGGCTAATGACTAAATAGGAAATTCGAAACGAAATTGTAAACGATATTGTAAACGAAATTGCAAACGAAATTGTAAACGAAATTGTAAACGAAATTGTAAACGAAATTGTAAACGAAATTGTAAACGAAATTGTAAACGAAATTGTAAACGAAATTGTAAACTAAATATTTAATTATGCTCAATTCAGGTCAGATCTGAGGTTCTCTTTGTTGTCCTCTAGCGCCCTAGTATTCCCCGAGACGGAATGGAGGACTGCGACGTGGCTAGCTGGCCTGATTGCCCTTGGATTCCCCAATGTGTCCCGAGTGGTGCCCCAACCGGTTGGATCTTAGCCGCCTCTATTCTATCACAAAGAAGAAATATGGTGCTGTGCCGTAAAGGTATGGACGCAAATTCATGTCTTTTCGTATTTGCGGCAACTGAGAAAAGTTAGCTTCTTCAGTATACTGAATATCCCTTGAGTTTCATGCCCTTTACATGTCAATTTTCTTCGCATGCCAATTTTTGTTTTGTTTTAGGCGATGTCATCCAGATGCGTTTTGTCGACTTTGTTGGACTCGTGCTGCGCCGAAGGACCTTGCCGTAGGCAGTGATCTACACAAGACGTCCGTACCCATGTTCCGAATTGGGATAGGAAGGATCACTTCTCTACACTCTCGGTTGTGAGGATGTGGCTTCAACATGAGGATAATGCGACTAAATGGCTCATGGTCAGTAGTTACCCATATAATTTCTTGTGAAATACTGCGGCAAAAAGCGACCAAGTGATTGCTCTCAATTTTTCACGTGGTTTCATCCCATACGAAGGAAAGTTATACTTTCTTGTGGAGAAAAGAATTGTCTACGAGAAAATGTTAGGTGTTGTCCCGGATCTCTCAGAACTTGTATTTGTATGAACTATACTTCAGGTCGGACGTTGGTGCAGTTGCTGCGGACTATCGTCCTTTTCTCGAGATTGTGCACCCCGTACGTCTGCAGCATGTGCATATGAACTTCGCGTGTCTCAATTTTGAAATCCTGAGCTCTTCATGGTGTCATGTGTGTCGTCCCCCAATGTCTTCCTGAAAAAAGACTCTGTCAGTGTAAACATGTTGTGCGGAGGCCTAAAGACAGTGGTGGACCTCTGTCGGAGCTAAGGTAAAGATACATTGTCAAATACGTACCGATGGTCCCGCTCTTGTGTCCTATTCTCTATCTCTCGTGTACTCTACAAGAGATCGTCCCTTATTTTGTTTCTATGATTTCTCAATTATTATGATGTTCTCTTCAGGTCTGAACTTGTTGTGATGGTTCTTATCACCGTCGTCCTTGAAAACTGAAAGATGGTTCTCACCGCCTGTACGACAGACTGGACCCACTGGCGATGCGGCGATGATCCTTTCAAGCTCGTCCTATTGGACGACCCTGTCAGTGCACATCGTGGAGCCGCGCAGAAAGATGATAGTTTGTCGTATATTTTCACCTTTGTTCATGAACTGGTTGCGCGAATGACTACCGTGAACAACGTGTCCCAATCGGTGTTCCTGAATGCTTGGGCCAGTTCACCTCAGTTACTCTGAGAGAGCTATCTCGATTACTCTGTTCACCGTGGAGCGCAACACCTTGAATAGATCATTTGTTTTGGTAGGGATGTGCATCACTCGGACAGGGAGGTGGTTTGATATCACCTCCGTTACTCTGGGAGAGTGATGGCTTGCCTTAGCACATGACCTATTCATGGTATTTCGCTATTTTTTTCATATTTTTGCTGCATTTGTATTATAACTGTTTTGTTCTAGTTATAACTGTATTGTTCTAGTGGGTGAGTTTTGACGAGATTGCTGTCGTCTATCGCCTCTCTCCCGTGCTTTCCGGGAAATCCGAAGTATGGCGACGCTCTCGGACTTTTCATGAACATCTCGGATCTCGACTGTGTTGGTCTCCAATCCGGAAGTTTTACACTACCAACATCGCCTTGGTGGAAGCCTCTGTTGATGGAATTATGGTGGCCGCTACCTTACAGCGAAGCAACAATGGAGCTGTGCCGGTCATTGAGGTATAGTTTAGAAAAAAGATTAAAGCTCGGACTGTCGGCAGGGCCCCGAACTGGTATTCACCAACACACATGGAGCCCTCCATCGGCTCATGAGCGCTCTGAATCTCTTCTGCTCTCGCACTCCCTACGCACTCCTTAGCTCCCTGGGGAGGCCAGGGAGGGCTCCAGTGTTGGTAAATACGGTCTGTGGTCCATCTTTGATAACGGAATGGGTGACCAGCAATGATCCATGAAACCTGCTCAAGGTACCACCTGGTACCGATTTTATCACCCGGTTGTTGCAAACAGCCGTGGTGGTGAGGATCAGCGCTAGCAACTGCACCATCGGCTGGTTGAGATTTATTTATTTTTCTCTTACATATCTATAAGAGATGTTTGTATTATACCCTGCTTGTTTTTCATATGATTTTTACTTCAGTTCTGGAGACTGCTTCCAACGCTGTTGGCGATCGCCTTACACCAGAGTTTGTATTCCCCGGGGAACTGGAGGACTACGACAAAGTGCTCAGCTAATTCATGGACATCTCATGTCTACAACGTTGATCCCTCCAACCGCGTCCTGATGTTGATCCTGAACTCCACTCTCTCGGGGCAACCTGTGGAGCTGTGCAGGAGTTTTCCAAGAGGAATTGGATTGCTCGGGCGAGTGTGGTGCTCTATTTCACCTCTGATACTCTGGCAGAGCAATCTCCCATCACACCGCCGCTCCCTAATGCCACCTTTTTGTATAGGTAGTAAAATTGTCCATGATGTTATGAAGCATGTTCATCTATCATGTTCATCTTTTGCTGATGTCTCTTGTCGATATATGCAAACTATGTATACACGAAAATGTTATTCCATTTGTCACAAGCATGTGTATGTAAGAAGAGAGATTTTGAAGATTTTGAATGCCGATGCCGAAAGTTGAAATGAAGGACCTTTTAGGTGTTGAATTCCGCAAGTATATTGCAAGTTCCCAAACATTAGACGAAGTGCAGCGGGATGTATGGACCTTCTGGAAACAATTAGTAAATGAAACACACAATCATGAACCGCTAAAAACCAATGAACATATATATATAACTATTGGAGTCACTACATATTTATTACAAATTACAAGATATCAAACTACAAGATATGTGGATAGTATGGAGAGCTTAGGGAAGAATGATAGAGAGGTGTAGGAAGTTATGAGCGAAATGCAGGACGAGAGATGAAAACAGTCGTAATCGTGTGCTCTAATAAGTAATCCCATTGAAATTATCCAAAACGCAGATGTAATCTTTTTTTCTTTGAGAATCTCCTAGGGTCGACTAGGCCCAACATGATCCGGAGTATGGCGAGGTTCTCGGTCTTTTCATGTACATCTCGGATCTCGACTGTGTTGGTCTCCAATCCGAAAGTGCACCACTGATAACGTCGTCCTGGTGCCTCTGTTGGTGGAAATACGGTTCTGCCAGTTCCTTGATACTGCTCATGGTTAACGGCTCTGTGATGAGCTTGAGTGACCAGCGCCGAAAAGGAAGAAATTCCCGTCGCCCGAAGTACGGTAGATGCCTGGAGGTCCCCCTACCCTACGGACTCGAAAGACAAGACCAGCAGAGACCAGTTTCTCTTAATAAAAGGTTCTATCAAGTACTCGTGTTCAGGATTTGGCTATTAAATTATACTCATAGTGTATTGGCGGTCCTGCGGTCGTTACCGCACCAACATCTTAATGCACCTTTTGGTTTACGAGCTAACTGTAACTACCCCACGAAATTTCTTCTTTGATACTACGACTCGTTGATTCAATAAACATTTATTATGAAGCATATAAAAGTAAGAACCTTATAGCTGCAAAACCTTCATAAATCTTTCAAAGTAAAACGATCGGTGATATAATACAAATTTACTAAACGATAAAACGTGAGATAAAACTTTGCTGTTGAATTTATTAGTGGCAGCCTTCAATAGCCAGAGGGATATGAAGAATCACGGTCCACGGGCATTGGAGATCTAAAAAACATACACATATGGCTGTCATATATTTGAGAGTCTGTTTCTAATGCTCATAGCTTCAGAGCTCATCGAAATGTTTATGTCAACTTAGGGAACCAATGCGAACCCTGCATGGCCTGTGCGTGATGATTGAATTTTGAAGTGGTATTCACATAATACACAAATTACTTGCAAGGAGTGAGGGCTACACTCACCCGAGAGTGGTCTGCTCGACTGGCTCAATAACTTCAGGGGCCAAGTGGACTGCATTATAAGCGTGGGCTTCAGTAGGTTGAGCCATCTTCTGAGCGACATCCTTGGCTTGCGCTCGAGCAGCTTGCATCACAAGGGCACCCTTTGCAAAGTATTCATTTGCGGCATCCTCATTGTGCATGCACCTGAAAAGATGGGAATTTAGCAAGTTACATGGCTGCCATCAAATTAGCGTCAAGGACACTGAGATATCATTTAGTTAATTAGCAATACCGTAATACAAACTAGGATAACCGATCTATTGTTTAATTGGTAGAACACTTGCCTGCGCTTGTTCTCATTGTGAGAAACTTGTGTAGATGGGGCACCATATGGGCCGGGTGAAGGAACAACGGTGGCAAGGGCGACAGCGAGAACATCACTGGCATGTTCAATGGAGTAAGCGGGCACATCAGCCGCGGAAGCATGGGTGGTCTGCGGGACTGGAGCCCCAGTGGCGTGCTTAATAGTAGAGTATCCGGAAGCAGCAGGCATATCCGAAAAGGGAGCTTCAGTAGTTTGCTCAACGGGAGCCTCAGTGGCATGCTCAATGGTAGACTATCCGGGTGCGGCCGGAGCGCGAGTAGCCTACAACATAAATTTCAATTAGATGATTAGAAATAGGAATCCTTTGTTAGGCAGCAAGACACGAGACGACACTGAGTGACACTTGAAATTTAACGTAAACCATGTTGCACAACTCATCCAACTTATTATTTATAAAGCATAAATTAGTCTAAATACCTCAGCAGCTGGAGCCTCCGTGGGGTGCAGAATCGTGGAGTATCCAGAAGCAGCGGGCACATCAGCAGCGGAAGCCTCTGTAGTTTGCTCAATGAGAGCCTCAGTGGCGTGCTCTATACTGACATATCCTGAGGCAGAGGCGTATGTGATCTAGAACATAAATTATAATTAGGAGTTTAAATAGGTACCCTTCATTTACTAGAAAGTTAAACCGGCTTCAGCGAGGGCTTCGGAATATCTTAGTCTAAATATAATCAATTAAACGCAAATAATATTTAAAAAACATACGGGAATATCAGCAGCAACATTCTGGTTTGTCTAATCCACGGGAGCCTCAGTGGCGTGCTCATATCCGGGAGGAGGCGGGGACTTCAGCAGCGGAAGTGGTTGCTCAATGGGACCCTCAGTAGCATACTCAATAGCTGAGTGTCCAGAACCAGTGGGCATACCTGCAGCAGGAGCTTCTTCATCGCGGACAGTTTCCATGTCAGGGGCAGATGCAAACGGGGCATACTCTATCAGAGGACTGGCTTGATCAAGAACCTCTGTAGGGACGATTCAGAGATGGACTGCACGGGTGAATGGTCTCCTGAAATGGTAAACGTACATTATATGAAAAAAGAATAAAGATTAAAAAAGCTTGTTTTCTAAAAAAAATGATGTGTTTTCTCTACTCTAACAAGATCATGATGGTTAGTGCATTCAAAACATAAAGTTATCTGCTTTTTAATAATGCACAAAAGCATTCGGAAACAACACTAAGAGAGTAGGAAGATCCAGAACAGGGGCTTTTCTGTCCGCCACTACACGCTTCCGGCGCAAATCCTTTCTTCCGAAACTGCTTGCTCTCCACAACTTCAGTCTACCTGGGTTAGGCTTACAAATTTGATGCATGCAGCTAGGTTTCAAAAGTCAATCAAAGTAATATTACCTAGTCAACACTGTAGCGTGGGTGGGCCAAATCCTGGATACTTGGGTCTTCGAGTAGATGTCCAGCTCCATATGCAAAGCCTCCTTCTGGATAGTATCTGCCGCTGGGAGCTTGTTGTCAGGAGTTACCAGATCAGATCTGACAACATGTCGGGCAGGGTGTGCAGGTAGGGCAACTGGAAGTTAGGAACAATTAGTCATGCCTAATCAAGTACTAGGCAAACGCACAGATCGTATCAGAATTCAAGCAAGTACAGAGCTTGAAAGAAGAAAAACTCACAAGTGGAAGTCGCCAATAGAGCAAAACAAACGACAACAGCTCCTTTTGAGGTGCCCATCCTGAAATATAAGACTAAATTTAGTGGATAAAAAACGGGCCAGTTCAACAAAACGCTTTAGAAAGAGAGTTTGTGCATGAAGAGACAGCGTGAAAGAGACTGTAAGGCCAGAACTAAGAACATCCATAACAAGTAAGCAGCCTAAGCCTCGAAGTTCAGCGACAAAATGTGGCAAGTATTAGCTGAAAATGAGGTTAATAATGGAGATCAAGAGAAAGTCAGGCAGAATTACTATAAAAAAGATAACCTGAACTAATTGTCTGTTCAAGAAGTAAGTAGCGTTATATGTTGTAAACAAACTGAAGGGACGTGAGTTTCATCCCTCTTAGACAACCTAATTTCGGGCAAAAATTCGTCCATAATTTGTATTTTTCATTCCCAAAATAAATGCAATTGCCTCACCGACCAATGATCATGCATGCAATTGCCCTATGCCCCGGGCCATGGCGGTATGAAATTCGTCAAAAAATCAAACAACAAACAAAAATTACTGACCAAATTGTGATCAGCTACAATTCAACGAATGATCAGGGAAAAGTTTTTTTCAAGGTAAAATTTGAAGACAAAAAATGAAGGTAAGATTATCAGCAACGCTAAAATTGTGATGCTCCAGAATATAGACGGTCACAAAGTAGTTTTCATGGTTGGATGAACAAGGCATCCGGCAACCGAATACCGTCTATTTAGCGACCACTTTTACGACTACGTTGTTAGGAACCGTCGCCAAATGGTTACTTCTTTTGGTTTCATTCAAAAACCTTTATTGTTTGTGGAGACGAAAGTGAGTATTTAGAAATGAAAAAAGGAGCTGGAATTTCCAGCAGGATTAAGGCAGAACAAAGCATACCATGTTGAGGCTTCGAACGATCGTCATTTTGCTTTTCTTTAGGTTAGGAGAGAGTACAACACGGCTGGCGACAGCGTGGAGCTAGTAGATTTGTGCAGTGCTATTATTACGTTACCAGCCGTGATTTTATGTTGTCGTTTAACGCCAAGCTGACTCTTTTGAGGATGATAAACATTTGTAAAGCAGGTCAATAAAGAAACACTTGATCGAGATTACTAAACAACGAATCGGTCGAAAAAAAAAAGAAATTTAGTGAACTACTGATGAAAATTATTCTTCTTACCAGACATGTGTTTTGTTTCTAAAGAAAGTAAGTAATTTGTATGCCACAAGTTACTATATTCATCAATAAAGCTAAGTTCAATAAAAATGAAAAATTAAATTCACGCTTTAATACGTTCTTCCTGTGGACATTATACGGTAGTTTTTCTCAGGAGCTTTTAAGTTGTGTGATTTTTTTACCAAGGAAACTTGTCGTCAACGGAAAGCGCGTACTGTATGAATTACAATAGATTTGCAGGACTGGCTTTCAATACTCTTCAATCCCAGTCAGTCATGTACATCTAAGAAATAATCCTCAAGAGTGTTGTTCTGTGCCAAAAATGATCGTTCAGTGAGTATTTCATGTAACTACTTTCATTTTCCAACAAGAAAAATAATGTAAACATATAATTTTACATTGCTGAACTTGATTTAACGTACATCTTTATAATGAATACATTGAACGGTAGAAATGATTACATCTGAATCTGGCAATATGGATCATTTTTATGTGTAAATGAACATAGTTAGAGAAATGATGACAATAAGATGTTTATTCAGCGTTTATGATTGAACTCAACTTGAGAGAAGCAGCTTAAATAAACTGATGATTCCGTCTCTCTGGAACCAAACACGCTGAAGGCATCGCTGTAGGGTACGCTGGCCCACTGTGACTGGATAGTAACGTGGTGGTTGTTGCGATCCTGCAGACGCTGCCAGGGGTGGCGGCGCCCACGGCCTCGGTAAGATCAAGCCCTCCGCAGAGACAGGTCATGCACCGTGTCACTCTGAAATGCATATTGTAACAGGTTTATGTTCATTAATCACGTAAACCTGCATCACCTAAGCACACGGAAATAAGCTACAGCACAGTCTAGCTAAAATACAATAAAATACAAAATTCACCATTTTAAGATTGTCCTCAATGTGCATATTTCTTCGGGTCATTCAGTCTCCCTGGAGAACTCTGAACCTGACCCGCACGGTGCACCGCAGACTTTCCCGCATGGTGCGGGTTTGCAGGACCGCACATGCGGGAAAGTCTGCGGTGCACCGTGCGGATATGTCTGCAGGGGGAAAAAATTCGAAAAATAATTTAATGCTTGTTTATTGTGTAATTTAGCATATTACATATGTGTCATGTAGAACACTTCACATAACATATATTCTATGAATAAAGCCTCATAAGATATAAGCACATGGGTGGAATTGAACCCTGACCACTCATCTGTAGTCAGCGCCTTCAACCACTCAGCCATAACCGCACATGTGGCAAAAGGACGGAAAGGCGGAGACGTCTCTCCGCTGGCAGTCATTTCGACTATGTCCTAAGCGTTTTTGGGAGGCAACTTTTTTGCGTGGCGGGTTTGTCTGCAGGAAACCATGCGGGTATGTCTGCGGGAAAGTCTGCGGGTATGTCTGCGGGACAGTCTGCGCCTAGCGGTTATGTCTGCGGGAAAGTCTGCCGCATGGTTGGGCGAACAAAAGTGTCGCAATGTGTAATTTCAGCGAGTTTCCGCATGATGGCAGAGTATGCGGGAAAGTATGCGGGAAAGTCTGCAGCTCTGCGGGAAAGTCTGCGCGCACGCCACACCATGCGGGAAAGTATGCACGCACGCCCAAAACGTGCGGGAAAGTATGCGCCGCACTATGCGCCCCAGAACGTAGTAAAACGAGGCCCGTGTGGACGTTATGCCACTGGTTGGCATTGAGGTCCTTGTTGCCGTACACATCTCCGGATTGGAAGACACTGCGAGGGGTGGCGAAGAGCAGAGTATCCCTGAGAACGTACACTCCGCAAGGATAGTCCAAACAAAGTGTCACTCTGAAATGCACATTGTAACAGGTTTATGTTTACTGAAAACGAAGTTCAATGTCACCCAAAATGTACACGGAAATAGTAAATCATAGCGGAACTAAACTACAATAAAAATACAACAATATCCCTACTAATGGCAAGATAACAAAGACACTTCCATACAAGAAATGTTCATCTCTTATATTTTCTCACATCGTAATGGAGAATAATCGTAGCTTTCAGTATGAAACATTGCATATAAAAACATATTTTTCAGTATTGGAAGGGCACGCATTGCCTGGTGGAAAACAGCTCAAAAACAGAAACGTGCACAAACCTTGATTTTCCCTTATCGCTCTTCTACTCTTGATGAGATCACCACGCTCCCAGGCGATCACAGCATACATGGCTCCTTGGGGTGGGTTCAGTGCTGTGCAGCAGTTGAGCTTCAAATAGATGTGGCGTTCACGGCGTGGCTGAGAAACCAGAACGGCAGAGATGCTCATCATTGTACCAGCTGTAAATAACGGATGTTAGGGAAGCCTGCCAGAAAAAGATTGTAATAACCGTTTATGATTAAAAATAACGCACCGCCTTCTGGAAAAAATGGCAACGGCAACGTTGACTCCTTCCTAGTGTAGGGATCCCTCGACAAGCATTTCATGCAGCAAGGCTGCCACGTCACGAAATTCTGCAGTTAACGGTTCATTGTGGAACACCGTTCTCGAATGGAATCAACATTTTCTCAATATACGAACATCTGGAAATATGGTTTTGTTAGAAACGATCACCAACATTTACCTAATATCATCTTTATAATACAAAAACTCTCACCTAAGGTCTCCACAATATTGTCTCCACATTCGATTTCCGGGAGTTGAGAGCTGGTCCCTGACCCAAATTTCCACCTCTGATCTTCCTTCCATATATAATGGAATGATAGACAATGGGCGGGTTCTAAATCAATTTGATAAACATAAACACAATACTGATTTGTACAAAATGAAACTGAAATCAGAATGTGTGTGAAAAGAAGAATATTGCAATGTTTTCTTTTGAAAAATTGATAGCAGCTCAGGAAACAAAGCGACATGAAAAATGGATGAAACAAGTTTGATGCAAAGGAAATATCCATTTCACACTATTGCTTGAGTTCAGTTCAAATCCTGAAATCAAGAAAAACTCAAAAGAAGAGACAAACATACAAAATGTTCTTTTGAAAGACAGGGCGAAAAATCTTTAAAGAAAATAAGCACAGCAAAACATTGTATAAAAGGAAACTACGGAAATTGCAAAAGACATAACACAGAACTCGGCCAAACGGTTGCCCGTGCATATGGGACAGTCCCACTACACCACCTCATCGATAAACCCACACAGACCAATTGCCCGACGCAATTACATCCGTGCCAAGAATGAATCTGTCGTTCCAAGATTATTTAAATCACTCATTGGAACTTTGCCAGGTGAACTATACAAACTACAATTATCGACGACACTCACTACTCTGATCCTCCAATGAATGATGTTTTAAAAGGAATATTCATGCTAATTTTAATTTAAAGCTTTTTATACCGTATCTGGTATTTGATTATGGGTTTTCAATCGGTTTATATCAAAAATTCTCAACTGATTTTGCCTTCATCTAATTTGTGAAGAAAAAAATATTCGGCCGGAGCATTTGGATCCGAGAAGTGGGGATCCCGTTGCCGGTTATTTTGGAGAAACGTGATTCCGATCTTCTGTGCTTGTTTTTGTAACTTTCCATATCATTCCCTTGGCTTGGCTCCTGAGACACTGTTGAATGAATGCAGTGTTTAGTAAATGAGCTATGCTTCCACTAAGGAGCCATTCACACACTATCACAACTTTTTATTCAACCTAGCCCTTTTCCTTTCCTTTCAGGAACTTGCAAGTCCGTTCACACGATTCAGATTTTCACATGCTTGTAATTAATGCCTTGAAATTACGGTTTCCATGTACTATTTTTTTTTTGCAGAATGCTTTCATCTTGCAGCCAACTAAGCTAAGTTCGAATTAGTTTCCCACTTCACTGGACCAAATATTGTTATTGAGTGAAAGGTACTGCTCAACTTGCTAACCGAACGGATTTCTTTATGTCATGTTTGTGCTATGAAAACAAAATCTATCCGCCAGTTGATATATAACTCATGAACATTTGTCGTACTGTATTTCCTAGCAGCAATTCAAACAAAAAATTCTCAACTGATTTTTCTTCAGCGTAATCGCTGGGTTTTCTTTTACTGACTTTCTGAGGCGAATGTTGGTCGGCTTGGTGGAACTTTATTGAAGTGTGTTAAAAAAATTCACAAAATTTGAAACCCAGTTTATTAGTCCGTCCTCTTTCATTTATACTGCAAAAACTTGATCTGTGTTTGAATGGACAACTCGCACCTGTCGCATTTCTCTCACTAATTTTTGTATGTTCTTCAAAGTTTTATATCCACGATTATATTATGATCCTGCATAAATAATAAATAATTATATTATGATCCTGCATAGTCCGCGATATAAAGTGTCATTATTGAACCTTAGATTAATTATTCAGAGGCATGTATCGTTTACTTTTTGCGTTTTCTTTGAAAATTGTCTATGTCGAGACAGCCTGCTGTTGTGCTCAATGTATAATTGCCATTCGTTTTTAATATCCAACTACATTGTTATTATTTTCAGTTTTCAACCTTGGAGTCGTGAACTTCTCAGTGACTGTCGACCGGAGCACGATCAAGCTCACAGTTGTTCCCTGATCATCAAGCTATGATCCAGACAGGTGGAAGCCCGGAAGTGTCGGGCTCCTGTTGCCGCTGTTGCCGACTAATTCGGAGAAAAATTATTCCGCGCTTCTGCGCTTGTTTCTGTGGTGATCCAACTCATTGGGTTGTCTTCATAGCTGACTTTATGTTTCATTCAACCTAGCCATTTACGTTAATACGATTCACGATTTTCATATTTTTTGATTTTGCCTCGTTTACAATGCCTGGAAATTACGGTTTCCCCATACTGTTTTTTTTTTGGTTTGCAAATCCTTTCATCTTGCAGCAAAGCTAAATGCCAGCGGTTGCAACATAGTGCTCGTGATTTTGAATGTCCTATTCTGATTTCACTAATCTTGCTTAACAAACATTTTCACATATCGCATTTGTATGCTCTAAAACAGTTTCTAGAGGTTACTTCCTCCTTTTAACAAGGTGTTTCCTATTGTTGAAACTTCCCAAGCTCAGAAAAAAGGATGCGCCATTTGATATATGCTAATTTTCAATGTCTTGAATTTCCAAGTTGATGAAGATCTTCTCAAACAACTTTTCTTTTCCCAAGAGGTAGCCAACCAACGACGTCTGCGTTGTAGTTTGTTGTGTAGTTTGTTAGCATATTGGTCATACAAACGGCCTTGCTCGTTATATGTACAACTTACGTTAAAAAGTTTCACTAAAATATAAGTATGTAAAATAGTACTTGCACACTGCACACTGTGTGTGTGGAAATGGAAGGAGCTTGGTGGGCCCCCAGAATCACAACTCTATAGTTATACTGATTTTACTATACTGCATATTTGCTGTCACATCATGATATGTATGTGGATCTATGATTCTAAACTTATGTGATCACTTTGCTGGAAATATGACAGCTTTAAGTACTATTTGTAAGCAATTTTTTTCGTCCCTATTCCTCATACCAAGTCTCTAGTTTTCAGCAATCCTTTGACCATTCTTTCTCGGCTTGTTTCTGATGATACTCTTCATTTTTATTCTGTAACACCGTTCGCCTGATACTACTTTTATTGTTAGTGTAAGTTTTATGCAACACAATCCTTTTTCGGTTCCAGCCCCCCCCCCCCCCCCCACATTGCTTGTTTTGATCCCGACAAGATGAAGCCCAGAAGGTTCGGGCTCTCGTTGCCGACAATTTCGGAGAAACATGATTCCACGCTTCTGCACTTGTTTCTGCGGTGATCCAAATCATTCGGTTGTCTTCACATCAACTTTTTGTTTCATTCAACCCAGCCACTTCCTTCGTTTCAAAGCTTGCACCTCCGTTCATACAATTCACGTTGTTTGTAATTCTGCCTCGTTTACAATGCCTTAACATATATCACGGTTAACATATGCTATTTTTTGTTTGCAAAATCCTTTCATATTGCAGCAAAGCTCAATTCTAGCGGATTCGTTTGCCACTTTCGGGACTAAGTAGAGATGTGTTCTACAAGCTGCCGGTTGATATTGAATGTTCTTGTCCTTTCGTCATTTCTTGCTTTATATCACTGATTTGTGTTAAAAATGAAAACATAGCCTCCAATTGGCGAAGTGACCATGGAAGCCCGTTCTCCTGTAGTTCACGCAGCATTATACGATTCGCTCAACGTTACCCGTAGCTGAAAGTTTGAAATCCTTCGCTATCCGTATGTTGGTTCGTAGTGGTGGAATGCCCTTCCACAGAAAGCGTACCACCTTTTATCCATTTCTTCCTTTTGCAAACCGTTTAATCATGGATTGACCGTGTTCGCATCTGCCTTCTTTCTTTCACTATTTTTTATTATGATCTTGAATTCTTGTGTCTTTAACGAACCTATTCACTTTCAGGACATCGCTTTTTGACCCATTTTGCACTACTCAGGTCATGCATTTCTTTGTTTCTTACTTTGACTTTCCCGCGTTTGTTTGTGAAACATTGTTAGGAATACGTCTAAAGATTTTTATTTCAGTGAAGACTCAAGCTGGGAATTGAGATTTGGTTGTGCCCGAAAGCCATCAATTTAAAGTAAGTTCATTTTTCACTTAATAACTTTTAATAACTCTTTGTTTCGTTATAGTTCTTTTTATTCGTTTGTACCGTTTTGAATCTTTGAACCCTAAATATTCTGTCTAACGAATAATGCTCGTTTTTTTATCCCGAGGTTCTATTCTTTTCTCCTTTTTTCTTTTTATACACCTCAAGTATGAAAAAACAATGTAATAGACATTATCGAAAGGCTACGCCCTGCTATTTCAATTATTTCAACAACTTGTAGGTCGGCAAAACACCAAATAAATAAATGATAAATGAGTGAGTGATGCAACATTAATTCTTCTTCAGGAATGGACCGCAGACAGCTGCATCGCTCTTGCCGCGGCCCCGCTCCCCCCGGCGTGGTCGTGCAAGCGGCGATGTCGCTTCCGCCTCCCACAAGATCGCGAAATGCTGGCCCGGCGCAGGCTGCCCGTCCCACTCTTAGGCAGCTGTTTGCGCCTCTGCCACCCATCCAGCACCGGCAGGTGGTGGAGCAGGACTATGAGCTGCTCGTGCAGGAGGTAACCTTTATTCCGAGTAATGTACAACGATTTATGGGACTTATTTTTACATAGTTTAGTCAAAGACCACATTACAGTAGAGTACAAACTGCTTGTTGAAACATCGGAACTGGATCACCAAAGTGTGGGCTACGCCTTTCAGCTCAAAGACGTTAAATGAATTCATTACAGTTCTCCGGCCTGCCGAACCGGGTGCCGGATGCCTATGAGCGGTGCCGGTCAGCGGCGACAAAGATGATTGAGGTGATGTCTCTGGATCATCACCTGCTCTCCACCTTGGTATTGGACGCCCCCAACGTCCACAAAGCCGTGAGTTTGAACCATATAATTTATTAAACTTTTTACCTGTTACGAGAAACTTTTCCATCTGACCAGCATGACTACATCGCGGTAACGTAAAAAATAATGATTGCATTCGTTACAGAAGAGACCGGCGGAGCTCATATACCGCAATATGCAAACCGCCAAGGGAATTGCGAAGGTTGGGCCCAAGGTCGTCTTGTCTGATGAGTTTGGAAAGATGGCGCAGCTGGCTGGGACCATCAGTAAGGTGGGGGTTCTTTGCACTGGATTTACTTTTGATTTTCTACTCGTTCCTTTTATAAACTGAGCGAAAAACCTTATGAGTTATTACACACAAAAATGAACAAATTTATGACCGACGAGGATTTGCCAGCTTGCTGTTTCATTGCTTTCTTCACGTTATTCGTGGTTGACCCCAAAATTTACTACGTGTTTGTAAGCAGTGCTTCATTACCTATTTAGATGGTCAATCGGAGCGATGAGGATGAGTTGGAGAGGTTAAAGCACCTCTTGCTTGATGTGGACCTGGACGCCAAACTCTACGGTCCGCTGTATTACGCCCTGCAAGAGGAAGAAGAGGAGATGGCTAAGATGGTGAGCTCTTACCTTTCAGTCCGTCGCTGAAGGCAAATGTTCGACAGGTTTTACTTTAGGATATTATGGGAAGTTGAGTTGTTTTCTCGAATGACCTATTTTGTGTTCACGTACGGTCAGAAGGACTTGTATTCATGTGTAGTGAGTTACTGACTAACTGATGTTTCTTCTAGATGAGGCGAGCGCTCCGGCGGATGCAGCGAAATGAAAGAGGTAAGCATTTGCACTTATTTGTTAAAAAGTTCAACTTGCGCCGAAAGTTGGAAAATGGTAAGTGTTCTCGCGCGGCATCCGACAAGGTTTTGTGAATATACAAAGTGCTTCAATAGTATCGGATTGGCATGCTAAGCCTCAAAGCGGCAGAGGCCCACGTTAAGAGGGGCTTTAATGAATTGTTTAATATGGGCAGAACGAAAAATGAATGTTTGTCGAATTGTTCCGAAATAAATGTTGGTAACTACCTTGTCAGGATTTCGAGTACGTCTCTTTCCTTGTATGATCGAGCTGCTAACATTCAACTTTGTGCCCGGCGAATAATGATTATTTTCTATATATTTAGACCTTGCGCCGCCAGTACCGAGGGTCCAGCAGCGCAGAAGAAGTAAGTTTGCTTGCAGTTCTTGAAAAGTGTAATTCCCTGTGAAACAGGACTTGTAATAATAGGTGATACTGAGTTCCGAAGCTATATTTCTGCCTATTGTCCAACATCTAAATAGAAAACGAAGAACCAAAAGCGGTCTTTGGGAATACTTGATGTTGGACAATAGGCTATGATGCATTTTCCCAGTTTTGTAGCTTGGATATTCCAGAAGATCGATCATATGCACATTTTTGCAATATATTGTGCGAAATGCTTTTTTCATATAGGCTTATATGCTTAGGGACGAGTCGGGATGCCCCCCAATCCCCCAAAAGGAGGCGGACTGACTCTGGTAGAAGGAGCAACCCGAGTGCCAATGGTAGGTCCCCTTACTGGTATATAAATACAGCTATTCATAAAGAAGACTTGTAACATATGAAACAAACAAGAAGCTTCATTTAGAGATGAGCATTCTTAGAAAGCCAAATGCAAAGTGTTGGTCTCAGCTTGGGAACTGGCAAATTATTAAACATTGTAATTTCCGTCTAGGGTCCAATTAAACACCGCCATTTTCTTGTTCAGTGGTTTTTATTTTGATGCACGGAAGCATTATGTTTTTTTTTCTATGAGATACTTGTCATTCGTAACATCAAATTAATTACCACTCGCAACGAAAAAAACGCACTTAAGCGTGTTTTCCTGCTGTTAGCAACAGTAGCACGACAGTCGGCAATCGCTGGATTTGTCTCCAGCAATTGTGAGTTCTTTTCACTTTATAATAAACTTCTTCAGACACTGCACAGCTGGGAGATGTGAGCGCGCTCGTGCTGTCCCCCGCAAGCACGATCGCGGTCCATGTCCAGAACGCTGTCGTCCCTCAACCGTCCGCCCCAGTCGCCGTTCAACACGCTGCCCAACTCGCATCGCCTCCAACATCTGCTGTGCCAGCAACTCCACCGGCATTGCAAAGGAGGGGTAAGTTTTCTTCAATTTGCAAAACGCTTGAACACTTTTTAGGTTGTTATTGTATGACGCTAAATTGTCTTCGCCTAGTTACGTTACTCTACAATTGAGACGAAGCACAACAATTGAATGGATTGTTTCATTTCCATTCTTGATGCATAGAGCTTGGTGACGATGGAGTCATGTTGAACGTTTTTTCCAAAAGTTATATTCATGCGCGTCTCAGCGAAATTTGTGAAACTTTGTGGTGGAATCTATAATCCCTTTGGTGTTTGTCGACATTATACTTACTATTACATATGATATTTACAGGCCCCTCGTCATACACTGGACGACCACGGCCGCAGTCTCCCACACGACATGCTGCTACACGGCTCGTTGTGCAGTCAAATGGTGTGTTTTATAATAAGTAATTGTTCTTTGCTGGTCAATCCCGAGCAGTCCATTTATATGCATTTCCCTTGCAATCTGAAGGGCACATAAATTGATTTGAGCAGCATTAACATAACTATGTGTAAGTACACAGTGATCCCTACTAAGGTAAGACAAATAACCTAGCCTCACGTAAGGCTGAATCACGAAAATATGCTCTTGAAGCTTATAGATGTTTTGATAGTATTTTTGTCACATCGTTTTGGAACTGTCCCTTACAAACTGAAAAACTGAACAGTTTGTAGACAAGCATTCCGTTCCCTGAAAGCTATAACATTATCGCTAATCACTAACTGATGGTTAAACCGTTAGCAATGCACCGTTAGCATTTCGTGCTCTATGTGTTTATTCTCAACGATGCTAAAACATAAAACAATGAGTTAGTATAGCATCTCCTTTAACTGATCTTTTCCCTTCAGTTGCCGCTCAGAACGTCGCTCGCGCACCCGCTCGCCCCCATGTTGTCGCCCCCTCCAACCCACCCGCTGGCCGGGCCTCATCGCCACCAGCCTCGACACTACCGGCGAACCCACCAGCGTTGCAAAGGAGGAGTAAGTTTTGTTTAATTTGCAAAGCGCTTGATTATTTTAGGCTGTTAATTGAGGCGTTTGACACTAGAAACTATCTTCGTCTAGTTGCTCTCTACAATTGGGACGAAACGTCTCAACAATGATTGAGTAGTTTGTCCAGTTTACGTCCTTGATTCATAGAGCCTACGGACGACGGAGGTCACCTTAAACTGTTTCCAAGTATTCATGTTTTTCTGAGCGAAAGTTGTGAAACTTTGTGGTGGAATCTAGAATGCTTTGCTTTTTTGTCTACATTGAACTTACCGTTACATATCACGATACTTCCAGGAGCGGCTTCATGCACAGAAAGACCTCTGCCTCAGTCCCCCACTAGGAATGTCACGCAGTCAGCGGTCCGGACGAATGGTATGTTTTAAATTAAAAAAAAAAAATGACTCTTGGCATTTGCGATGCCCGTGTGCCAAAAACTTGACTAAATTCTTGGTGAACAACATCGATTAGAAGGTTATCACGCCCATAATTGGCTCCCAAGCTCAATAGATATAAAACACCCGTATAAAAACCTGTGTTTATATTAAGTGATATTTTTCAGGAGCCTCAACAGCCGCCAAAGCATCTGCGCCCACATCGCCCATTCCATCGGCGCAGCCGAGCAATCAGCCACCAATTCCCCCCAAGCGTATGTTTCAAATTCAAATGTGCACTTCCTTTGAATATATGTATGCTTCAACTTTCCATCTAAGAAAGTTTTCGAACGTAACTTGAAAATGAAGTCCCGAGAAGCGTTCGTGGAGGGAAAGAAATTTCTTTGTTGGAAAAAATCATTGTGTCTCAATCTACCACCAAAAGAACTACGAAAGCGCTATCATTGCTATTCCGACTGTTGTTTTCACTTGAAAGGGCAACGAATTTTGAAGAACAAAATGTTGAAAACTAATGGCTGTTAACTCTCCTAATGTTGGTCCAACTGATCATTTTACTCTCCCTGTGGCTTCGACGAAAATCTTGCGCAGTTCTTTTTGATCTTTGAACTACGTGATATTCGATTTGTTACTTTGCAGGGAACTGGTCTGCACGACCCGATGTGCAAAATGACTGATCATATTTGATCGTCATTAATTTATTTGAATATTATTTAAAAAAAAAAGAAAAAAAAAAGTTTTTGTTTCTTAGTTATTTGTTCTATTTGTGTTTTAGTATAGTAACTAATGGGAGATCTGATCGGTGTTCACTTCGTTTGTTTCCTATGTTTGTAATCTCCTATCCTTACACCGATATGATTTGCATTTAGTTTCACTGAGAGTTTGTTTACTTTATTTGTTTTCACACTTGTACACGCCTGCTTATTCTTGACTGCTTTCGGGTTTTGTTTCTTTTGGTCACTGTTGGGTTTCTTGTCGAGAAACTATTACTCTGTTTAAAGGATAAACATGGCGTTTTTCTTTATTCTGTTTTGAAATATTTTTAGGATTATGTTGTTTGCATGCACGCTGAGAAGGTGCACTTCTTTTTTATATTTGTATTGGTTTTTTTGATAGCGTTCAGACGGTACCTTTTTAGCGTGTTTGTCTCTATTTTTAACGGTCCTTAACGGTGCTTTGAGAGCACATAGTTTACTTGCGTAGTTTGTTATTATCTGTTTTTCTAATGTAATTCCATGAACTTTGATGTGCAACGGTTTTCTTTTCTCGGCTGATGCGTTCAGTATCCATGTGTCTACTTGTTTCTCGGGTTGTGTGGTGTTTTCCGTCAAATTTTGACGTAATTTGCAACGTTGGATTTGAAGTTCATGGAAATTTTAGTTTTCGTTTTCATTAGTAATGTGTGTGTGCGCGTCCTTGTTGTAGTTTCTGGTCATAGACCATATTGTTCACTTTTCGTTAGTTGTTAGTTTTTGTTCCTTCATCGGTCGTCGATCGTCATCACTCAAGCATTCGCTGGTTCACCACAAAATCAATTGCGAATGCAACAGCTCAATCTTTCGTTATCTGCGAGGCGAAATGTCAGTTTTGATTCAAATTATATAAGGTTTCTTCACGGAATACGTAAACTAGCAATTACTTTTTAGGGGTGCACTTAGTTACCTGCCTGCTACGATAAAATATCATTGCCCTTGGCATTAAGTGAACATGATTAATTGTCGTCCTCATAATACTGAAGTAACTGTACCGTCTTGGAGAACGTTTTAGATATTGGCATATCAAAGTTACCTAGTTTGGGGATTATAAAGCACATTTCCTTGTTTTGCAATCAATCAATAATTGCAGTTGTTGTGTACTTTAGCTGATATATCGCTCGTGCTGTGAACATTTTACCCTTTCCGACATATCACGCTTGTTTATGGGGAAGGATAAACGAATCCGCAGAAAAAAAATAGAATATAATAGAAACGATATGGTAAGTTGATTTCATTTATCAAAAGTAAACCAACTCGAAAAAAAAACAAATCATCTACCCATCAGAAACTTTCTTTATGGACTGCGATATTTGCAAAACATTATTGTAAAATGCAAAGAAGGTACCTTCCTTCTACTCAACTTTTTAGTACAATAATATAGTCCCGTTTAGCAGCAAGACCCGTTTCGCACGGCCTGGACAGCTTGATGCTTTCCAACTCACGGTTTGCTGTGGAATCAAACTCCGTCTTCAATCGGATTACCTACTGCCAGTCGTTCCGAGCCTCTTTGACTAACCATGCTTTGCGGGGAGCATGATGTAGATAATAAGAGTTTCCTTACGAGGTGTGTCACGTTTAAATACTCCAAAAAGGCGGCATATGCGTTTACAGTTAACCTGCTCGTGTTTAAAACTTCCGGAAGCAAGGCTTGTTCGCAATTCAAGTTTTCCTGCTGGAATTTCCTTTTGTTTAGCACTGCACTGCCGTACATCGCTGACGATTCCAACATTTCCGAACCGAATTAAGGCCGGCTAATCACAAAATCAGTACTCGTTTTGTGCCGGTGAACAGGATCTGGCGTGCTATCGTGAGTTATCCATGCTGTTTCGAAAAAAACCACATGAAAATTTCATGAGAAAAATACGCTCGCCATTGAATTATCTAACTGTTCAACTTTACAGTCTTCCGTCACGATTTGTCTGAACAGAGGCTTCTCGTTTTCAATCGGCAGCGCTTCAGATTGCACACCGTGGTTCGCCTAAAGTCGTAGGAGCAACGACAAAAAATCCCATTCTATTGGCAAGGTTGGACCTTATACTAGTTTAATACACATACAATTCAGGTCAGTATGGAAAATATGGTAACTTCCACCAGTACGTCATTTAATTGAATAGCCATTTCAGAATCCTCAGTCTTTCCTGATCGTAGAGTCCTGTTTATGCGCCGAATTCAGAGGAATTGTTTACGTGGTGGTGCTCGTTTCTAGCAGCAGTTCGGTTTGAGGAGTGATCCTTTAAGGTAAGTTCTTATTTCTCGATTGTCACTGCACAAAAACATTATCTCGTTTACTGTGCGAGAGAAATTTTCAGCGGTTGGGGGAAACTGACCCGAATGAATACTGTATTATTTCAACAACATGAGCAATGGAAATATAAAGCGTGTGTTTGTAGTCAGTCGCCACTCGTTTTGGATATCTTGTACATATACCAGGTTTTGGCATGACGCTTAACATGATGCGATTACCCAACTGTTTAAATTTACAGGTTTCCATGTGACAAGTCTGTCAAGACTGTCTAATCCGGCAAGCAAGCCATTGGGGCACTGGCAAGCGTTTCCTTAGACATCGGACATAATTTCTCACAAGGTGTGCCAATTTTAAGTACTCGAAGTTTCGATAGTTCGATCAATTCAAGTTTTACTTGATTGTTTCATGCGAACATACTACAATTTCCCTTCTAGCATTCCACTGTCATATATCGCTGGGCTTTCACAACTTTTCGGAACCGAAGTCAACTTTACCGAAGTGTTTTGTGTGATGTAATCATGGTGCACATCCTACGTGAGTTATCTATGTATCTTAAAAAAAAGACACACTTGAAAAGATCGCAGGTAAAAATGAGCTCTTAATTGAATTAACTAAATGTTGTATCCTTACAGATTCAGTTGTTGCAAGTGTGACTATCTGTCTGTCTGCAGCCGTCTGAATCTGCCGATTGCGATTCATGTTGGACGTCGCTGTTCGTCTGAAGCCGATGTGAATCTCCTTTGTTAACCACGCTTTGGAGTAAGCATGTCGTATCCAAAAAGGTTTCCTCGCATGGTATGCCATGTTTAAATCCTTTAAAATTCGGCTTCTTTGTTTATCTAGGGGTGTGTAGTGTTAACGGGTGTGCTTCCCAGAAGCCATATTTGGCCATAATTTAAGTTTCGTTTGTGTCGCGTTAGGATACCGCCACATGCACTTCTATATCTCTTTAGATGTTTGCAATATGATTGGCATTTTAGACGATACGTTCGCTTCACGGCTTGAATAATTCAGCTGTCTCACATTCTACGTCATGTTCCGCTTTGAGGAGTTTCTCTTTGCGGTTTGTTCTTATTTCGCAATTGTTACTGGCACCAAAGCACCAGATAGCCAAGTTTGCATGGTATACATCGTGTGTTTGCAGCCAGTCGCCAGTCGTCGTGCCATCATGTTGTGCTCAGCCATCGCCATCATCTGAGTCCAGCTTGAACCTAATAGTTGTGCATCTCTTGGATACCATGTTTTGGGGAAACATGTCGAATCCTACAAGAGGTTCTCACCAGGTACGTCAAGTAATCATTCAAGTTTCGATATGAGTGCTTATAGATAAGTATTGCCAAACCTGACAGAAGTAGTATTGGCCTTTCTTTCAAATGAGTTACCTAAATGTTTAAATTTACAGGTTTCTGTGTGCCAGACCGTGTTCTATGTACTTTATAAATCAAGCCATTGGAGGCACTCGCAAGAGTTTTCCTTAGCGGACATCGGACTGATCAGACATTGTTCAACACGTAAGAATTTAATCATAATATATTTCCTGATAATAGTTTGCAAGCTTAACCTTCCGAGCGAAAAAGCCTTGGCTGTTCAACCTTACTTTGGGAGAGCTATGGTTATTCTTTCAGGAAAATGAACGAATTAACATGCTTTTACAGTGTTTTGAACCAACCATCATTGATTTCGCATGCGAGATGGCTTGAGTTATCGTCAGACGAAGTGATGTGGTTCTTAAAAGGAAATAGTGCGATGGAATCGTCTAGCTCAGGTTGCGTTTAAAATTCACTAGTAAAAGTTCGAAAAATAATTATTTGACAACGTTCTTCGGCGACACACATATTTTCCTCGGATGCTTATTCGACTCACTTTATGTTTGCCACTTTTGCCCTTTTATTGATTTGACGAACGCGCGATGAAAAATTTATTTCTAATTCATATCAGTGGTTCAGGCGCTGATCATGCCGTGCCGTTTCTTTGCGTGCTAGACTGCTAGTCTTTAGCAAAAAAAAACGTGTTTGGTATGTTTGATTTTCAGAAACAATATGTGAGCTGGTACTTTTGAGCTCTTGGTATGCTTGCACAATCTTAATTTGTTTATATTGAGATGCTTCATTGCAAATATTGGTATAAGAGTAGACGAAAGAAATTGTCTTATTTGCAGGAGTATTCCACGTCTGTCATTTCGTTCACTACTTCCACTACTAGATTGTCCTCTCCCTTGTTAGATAGTTGCGGGACTATCGATCGATAAAGGACACTCATTGCGAAAGGCATGACACACAGGTGCGCAAAATTTATTCTCTTTAGATTGCAAACTCTATTTGGTTAAGCAAAATAGCAAATTATGCATACCTAATTGCATGAACGTTTCATAACAATATAAAAGGTCATTTTTACTTCTTTAGACTCGACTCAAGGGTTGGTGTACCACTTACATTATTAAAGGAACCGGAAATATGAAAGTAATCTGTGCACGGGTTGCCAATTGAGGTTGACTGACCTCTTCTTTTTAAGATTTTAAAGAAAGAAAGAAAAAGAAGAAAATGATGATGAAAAAAAAAAGAAAAAGAAAAAGAAAAAGAAAAAGAAAAAGAAAAAGAAAAAGAAAAAGAAAGAGAATAAAAAAAAAAGAATAATATGAACCACTGTTGCTCTTTTTTTGTCGCCTGATCTTTGAAAACCATGCCCAGGAATAAACTTGTCATTTTATTTAGTCTAAATAAACATATGGTTTTCAAAGATTACTCTTTTCTTTTTTTTACTGTGCCTTTTTACATTCTTTTTCGCCGTATTTCCTTTTGCTGCTTCTTTCATCCCATTCTGATTGTTATTAAATTGAGTAAGATTTTGATAGGTAGAGTAGAAAATCATTCCGTTCTCTTCGTTTGCTTTGTTCTGATTCTTTTTTTTTTGCTTGGCAAGTCGCGTGTTTTGTGAACTTGCTGTAAAACCTATCCTTCCTGGACACATCTGTCTACAATCGTTGGATTACGTTTGGGCTAGCGGTATGTTTCTTTCTTGTGCAGTACTACCAACTTATCACGTACGCAAACGTTTCTGTCGGTCCATTGTCAAATTCCCATTCAAGTAATGCTCTTCTTGCTATTTGATTGTACAAATCGCAAATTCAGGCGAGCTCTGTACTCCTAAATACCGTAAACTGAAACGACGCCAAATTTCAAGTGTACGCGTGTCTGAAACAATGTGACACCGCTAAGGTAGGAATTGTTTTTGGCTAGGTAGACTACTGTTGATGGATAGAGCTAATTCTGCCGGTCAACACGCTGTTTGAGGAATAAAACATTTCGCATGTCCGTCATTTAGTTCCACATACCTTCCCTAAGTATTCAAATCACACAGTCTAGCCAACTTTGTTTGCAGGTTCGCCTTTAACTTCCGATGTTGCGGGACACTGGAAGTTCCTTCTACAACCAGAGCGACGAGGTTTTACCACAATGTGGAATTTGATCGGACCGAAAGTGGCTCAGCTTCGGGTAATATAGAGAGGTAAATCGAGTTTTTTTATGTAGTATACGACCGTGATTTTGTTTAGCTTGCACATGACCGAATTTGCGGACGACTGGTTTGGTATCGTGCTAATTATTTGCTAACATTTATTCTTAATAGTTTATTTTTAGGACTGCGCTGTGATCTTGTCTGGTCTAGTCTAACCGCGATATTGTTTGGTGGTGGTGTGCGGGTGGGTGGGAGGGCACATCAATCGCAAGGAGACCGACATGAATAGGGTTAGTGATGCCGAACATATATTTAGTTATTGCTCAAGATGTGGGCTTCATCATTTCAATTAAATCATCATACATCTTTGGAGTGGCTGACGATACGAACGAACTGTTGGTGGACCTAGCTAGATATTCTGCCGATGAACATTTTCGTAAGGTTAATCGTTTAGTACAATACCTATAGCGTTCGTGCTCAAAGTAGCCTCATTCTAGCCAATCATTTTTTTCAGGTGCGTTTTGGATGTGCGGCGAACTTCCTAGTTGCGGGACTTTGAAGTTCCTCGTAACCAACCGACTACCCACAATATGAACTCCGATGCGGGAAGTCGGACCGTAATTGGCTTGGATATGGACAATATACAAACGTAAATCGATTTTTTTAAGTAACGCCATGATGTAATTTGGCTAGTTTGCAGTGTCCTTCTTGTTCTCTTAGTTTCCGTTAGTACCAAATATAAAAAAGCAAACTTCAGGCGAGCGCTATGCTCCTCCGTTCAAATATACAAACCTATAGGAATCGAAGCGAAACACCAATCTATGCGTTCGTCGAACGATGCAGCAGCCTCGTTCTGAGGTAGGATTCGTTATATTAGTATTGATATTGATACATTTTTGGATACTCGCTGTTCGCTGTCAATAAATATCTGCTCCTTTAGGTCAATCGTCGCATTTTCCAATCTCCAAGAGCACGCATCCCTGATCAAACACTTGCAGTTCAAAAAGCAGCCATACGATAGGACGAGCATTTTCACCGCACTCATTCTTAGGTGAGTAGATGATAACTTAAACTGTATGTTATTGATTTTGGTAATAATTTTTTACTGAGGTTAGTGCACCAACGTAACAAAATCATCAGCGAATTTAGGTGAGACTGTGCGCCCATACCGTTCGTACTCAAGATAACCGTAGTCTATCCAACTTTTTTTTACAGATGCTGTTGTGCAGTAAACTTCCAAGTTGCGGGACTGGGAAGTCTTTTGTATGTGCAGCCGGCAGGGTTTTATCATATGAAACCTAATGCGTGAAATCGACCCGAAGTGGAAGCCAGAAAGGTGAATCGAGACCTTGATATTACTATGAAACAGGCCTTGAACAGGGTAGTGATGTTGAAAACATTCACATATTTGTCGTTCGAAATCTGAATTCCAACTCAACAGAATCCTTATAATTTTAGGAGAGACTGACCGAACGCTACTTTGATGAATCTAGCCTAGAGAGCTAGTTCTGCCTTTGAAACGCTCTGTCTGTTTGGAAGAAAACTATTCGTGAGGTCAGTTGTTTAGTTCCATACTCCTAATTTTGGTATTCAAAAAACGCCCGGTCTGGATATCTTTTTTTTGCAGGTTTAGACGTGCATTCAACTTCTCATGTTGGGGGACTCTGGAAGTTTTCTTTGTATATGCCGGCCGACGAGGTTTCATCCACAATATGAATCAGGTGCGGGAAATCAGACAGAAATGGCAATGATATGGATAATATGAAAAGGTAAATCGAGTGTTTTTAGTTAAAGGAACATTAGCTTAGCAAGGAACATTAATCCAACTCCCACTTCAATTGCTTGCATTTGACAGGTGAAAGCCTCACACGAAGAGAGCCCTACAGAAGTTTTTGTGCTTTTGAACATCAGCTTTTTTTCAAGCACACGCACATACATAGCAACCTATCTTTCCAAAAAAAACATAATTAAGTTAAACCTCCATTGCTCTTCTTTGTTTTGTACAAACACATTCGTTATTAATGCCTAGATAAATTGTTTCTTCTTAGGGATGCCGGTGACGATGCGCTACACATATGTCGACTTGGACATGGTTACTCGCGATATTGTTTGGTGGTGGTGTGCGGGTGGGTGGGAGGGCACATCAGTTACAAGGAACCAGGCCGTGAACAGGGTTAGTGAAGTTGAACATCTATGTCTTTGTGATCGAGATTTGTGCTCCAAACCAGCGGAATCTTTTTAAATGTTAGGTGACACTGACAATTCGAACACTGATGTTAATGAATCTAGCTAGAACGCCTAATTTTGAATCTGAAATGCTCTGTCTGTTTGAGGAATAAAAACATGAGTAATTTCACCGTACGCCTAATTTTCGTATTCAAAAATCACACAATCTAGATATTTTTTCTAGACAACAAAGTCTAGTCAACAATCTTTGTTTACAGGCTCAAACTTGCATTCAACTTCCGATATTGCGGGAGTCTGGAAGTTCTTTGTAGTGCAGCCGACGATACCTATTCACAACAGGAAATGTGGTGCGGAAAGTCAGACAGAATGTGGCAATGATTCGGACAATATTAAAAGGTAAATCGAGTTTTCTTGTGTAAATTAGCATGATGTAGCTTAGCTTGCAGAATCCAACCTCTCTAGTTCTCTAGTGTGATACACGAAATTTATTTGATTTTTCCCATGTCTTTTGAACTTCAGGTTGAATTTTCCTTGGACTTGGGAGGAAATGAAGGTCCTGGCACCGGGCCGCCACGGTGCCACTGCCTTCTCCTGTGTTTTGTGAGGTAGGTTGCAAGTATATGAGCTTGTTTGCATTAACCATGCTCCTTAAATTGCTTGTATTTGACATGGGAAAGCCTGCATCTAGTATCACTTCCACACTAAAAGAATACTGCAGGAATCAGGAGTGTTAGTGCATTTGAACGTCAGCCTTTTTTTCCAAGGATCACGACCATAGCAACATATCCTTACAGAAAATGCTGGTGACTGTGCGCGACAAAGATAGATGTCAAGTTGGACAGGACTACTAGCGATATTTTTGGTGGTGGTGTGCGGGTGGGCGGGAGGGCACACAAGTTCCACGTAAACAAGCAGTGAACAGGGTTAGTGATTTTGAATATCTAGATATTTGTTATTAGAGCTATGAGTTCCAACGTTTCAACGAAATCATCAATTTCAGGAGAGACTGAGCTCGAGAGCTACTGTTGACGAAAATGGCTGTGAGCGCTAATTCAGCCGTGAACACTCTGTTTGAGGAATGAAACTTTTCGTAAGTTCCATCATTTTGTTCCGCATACCTTTAGTATTCAAAATCACGAAGTCTAGCCAACTTTTCTTTTATTTTGCAGGTGCAGGCGTGCATTTAACTTCGATGTTGCGGGACTCGGACGTTCTTTGTAATGCAGTCCGATGATGTGAGGTTCTATACAATACGAAACCTGATGCGCCCGAAAGTGGCTCGGCTTGTTACAATATAGAAAGGTAAATGGTGTTTTTTTAGGTTAGAGTTTATTTATTTGGCAGTACTTTGTTTGTTCTCTGTAGGTCAAACACGCAAGCTGTTTCATATTTGGCAGGTCGTGTTTCTAAACATACATAAGTTATAAGTCACACAAAGTTTATCCTTAATAACGGTCTAAACTTCATCTTAGATTCGCTGACCCCTGTGGAAGAGTTGGGAAGAAATGGGGTTCTGGCACCGGACCGCCGCGGTGCCACCGTGGACTCCTCAATGTCGTGAGGTAGGTGCAAACACATCGGCTTTTCAAATCATAACCAGAGATTTTCTATTACTTTCAGTTGACATTACCGCATCTCTAGACATATTTAGGTGCGCGGTTCTTCGGTCGAATGAGCTGGCCGAGTTGGGGGATTCGGCAGTGAAGATGAAGGTTCTGGCACCGGACCGCCGCGGTGCCCCCGTGGACTCCTCAATGTCGTGAGGTAGGTGCAAACACATCGGCTTTTCAAATCATAACCAGAGGTTTTCTGTTACTTTCAGTTGATATTACCGCATCTCATAGACTTATTTAGGTGCGCGGTTTCCCGGTCGAATGAGCTGGCCGAGTTGGGGGATTCGGCAGTGAAGATGAAGGTTCTGGCACCGGGCCGCCACGGTGCCACCGTGGTCTCTTCTATGTTGTGAGGTAAGTGCAAATACATTGGCTCTTTTACATTATGACCCTAGGTTTTCTGTTATGTATCAAGATATGACTTCTGTGATACAAACAGATCTGAGCGCCAAGAGTACGACCAGTAGAATAATAGGTTTATTACGAAGTAGAAGAGTCGATATAATGAGCGATATGATAAGCGATGAGTGTTTAGGCCGTAGCCCTTATATACGGATGGCTACGTGCAGATCAAACACCAATAATATAAACACTAATAACTTGCGGGTAGTCGCAATTAGATAATTTGCCAACGGCAAGACATAGTGTGTTCCACTGATCACTAAGGACGAAAAGATCAGTGAGCAAATGTGAGTGATTAACTAAACAGATTATAGTAACAAACTACACATATAAATAATTCTTAGGTATATACCGTAATACCTAACACCTCCAACCTTAGTATTTAAGTTATACTTAAAACAAGAAAACGACAATTATACTAATGGCTTAGTAACGCTTATTTGACGAGCAAATGTGAGTGATTAACTAAACAGATTATAGTAACAAACTACACATATAAATAATTCTTAGGTATATACCGTAATACCTAACACCTCCAACCTTAGTATTTAAGTTATACTTAAAACAAGAAAACGACAATTATACTAATGGCTTAGTAACGCTTATTTGACGGGTTGATATCCATCTTCGTCGTTGTCTTCCTTGCACGGCTGGATCGACGTAGTGGCGGGGTAGTTGTCACAGCTGGTTGCGGCGTAGAGGCAGCATCTTGGAATACCTCTTTATCATCCGGAACAACGTCTTGTACCGTCGGTGCGGTAGTACATTCAACTGTTTCAGCAGTGGTATCAGTTGACGGTTGAGTCCTTAGCATAGGCTTAGACTCTTTCAGGTTCGACTGGGGCAGTGGGTTGATGTCGAATGCATCAAGCAAGATGTCATAGGCTCGACTTCGGGTGGTGACAGTCCTTGGCCTCATCTGGTTAGCATGTCGGCGGATAAGGTTCTTCCGTCCTTCAATCCTCACATCGTACATCACAGTACCGTTCTTCTTCACTACCGTAGCTTCCATCCAAGTAGGCTTACTCGGAACTTTGTAGTCATAGATATAGACTAAGTCTCCGGGATTGAAGACTGTAGCCTTCGAACCATGTTTCTTGTTGAACTGCTTTTCCATACGTTCGTCCTTGACGAGCTTCCTCTCAGGCCTGGGTTTCAACCTCGCAGCCGTAATCGACTGACTCTCTTTGAGTGCGTTCAGAGAAGTCAGGATGGCTTGGAGCGTTTCCTCAGTGGACTGGGCAGCCATGTTGACGAGCTCGGTCACGTCGGCGACGTATATGACCTTGGCAAGCGTCACGGGCTGACAGCGAGTGCCAGTCACAACCGTTTATTTCTCAGAGAAAATCTATCACGTTTGTACCAGTCAGAGTTGGAGATAACTCTGCCAGTAACAACCGTAGATTTCTCAACGAGAAACCACCCACGTTCGCACCAGTCAGAGTTGAAGATAACTCTGTCTAGTACAAACCGTGAGAACGGTTTAGTGCCCAAATCTGCAGCAGTCAGGCGGCGCCGAGACTCTGTTCAGAACGTATCAGTTCAAGGGAAGAAGGCGGCGCCGATCTATCCCCTCTAGAACTTCAACGTAGCACAAGTCTGTACAAGCAAGGCGGCGCCGATGCTTGTAACAGAGAATAAGAAGTAGAAGCGAACTCCTGAACGCCAGTTGTTATGTATCAAGATATGACTTCTGTGATACAAACAGATCTGAGCGCCAAGAGTACGACCAGTAGAATAATAGGTTTATTACGAAGTAGAAGAGTCGATATAATGAGCGATATGATAAGCGATGAGTGTTTAGGCCGTAGCCCTTATATACGGATGGCTACGTGCAGATCAAACACCAATAATATAAACACTAATAACTTGCGGGTAGTCGCAATTAGATAATTTGCCAACGGCAAGACATAGTGTGTTCCACTGATCACTAAGGACGAAAAGATCAGTGAGCAAATGTGAGTGATTAACTAAACAGATTATAGTAACAAACTACACATATAAATAATTCTTAGGTATATACCGTAATACCTAACATTTTCCATTACTTTCAGTTTGCATTACCGCATCTCATAGTCTCGTTTAGGAGCGCGGTTCTTCGGTCGAATGAGCTGGCTGAGTTGGAGGATTTTGCAGTGAAGATGAAGGTTCAGGCACCGGGCCGCCACGGTGCCACCGTGGTCTCTTCTATGTGTGAGGTAAGTGCAAATACATTGGCTTTTTTACATTATGACCCTAGGTTTTCTATTACTCTCGTTTGCATTACCGCATCTCATAGTCTCGTTTAGGAGCGCGGTTCTTCGGTCGAATGAGCTGGCTGAGTTGGGCGATTTGGCAATGAAGATAAAGGTTCAGGCACCGGGCCGCCACGGTGCCACCGTGGTCTCTTCTATGTGGTGAGGTAAGTGCAAATACATTGTCTCTTTTACATTATGACTCTAGGTTTTCTATTACTTTCAGTTTGCATTACTGCATCTCATAGTCTCGTTTAGGAGCGCGGTTCTTCGGTCGAATGAGCTGGCTGAGTTGGGGGATTTGGCAGTGAAGATGAAGGTTCAGGCACCGGGCCGCCACGGTGCCACCGTGGACTCCTCAATGTCGTGAGGTAGGTGCAAACACATCGGCTTTTCAAATCATAACCAGAGGTTTTCTATTACTTTCAGTTGATATTACCGCATCTCATAGACTTATTTAGGTGCGCGGTTTCCCGGTCGAATGAGCTGGCCGAGTTGGGGGATTCGGCAGTGAAGATGAAGGTTCTGGCACCGGGCCGCCACGGTGCCACCGTGGTCTCTTCTATGTTGTGAGGTAAGTGCAAATACATTGGCTCTTTTACATTATGACCCTAGGTTTTCCATTACTTTCAGTTTGCATTACCTCATCTCATAGTCTCGTTTAGGAGCGCGGTTCTTCGGTCGAATGAGCTGGCTGAGTTGGAGGATTTTGCAGTGAAGATGAAGGTTCAGGCACCGGGCCGCCACGGTGCCACCGTGGTCTCTTCTATGTGTGAGGTAAGTGCAAATACATTGGCTTTTTTACATTATGACCCTAGGTTTTCTATTACTTTCAGTTTGCATTACCGCATCTCATAGTCTCGTTTAGGAGCGCGGTTCTTCGGTCGAATGAGCTGGCTGAGTTGGGCGATTTGGCAATGAAGATAAGGTTCAGGCACCGGCCGCCACGGTGCCACCGTGGTCTCTTCTATGTGGTGAGGTAAGTGCAAATACATTGTCTCTTTTACATTATGACTCTAGGTTTTCTATTACTTTCAGTTTGCATTACCGCATCTCATAGTCTCGTTTAGGAGCGCGGTTCTTCGGTCGAATGAGCTGGCTGAGTTGGGGGATTTGGCAGTGAAGATGAAGGTTCAGGCACCGGGCCGCCACGGTGCCACCGTGGTCTCTTCTATGTTGTGAGGTAAGTGCAAATACATTTTCTCTTTTACATTATGACCCTAGGTTTTCCATTACTTTCAGTTTGCATTACCGCATCTCATAGTCTCGTTTAGGAGCGCGGTTCTTCGGTCGAATGAGCTGGCTGAGTTGGAGGATTTTGCAGTGAAGATGAAGGTTCAGGCACCGGGCCGCCACGGTGCCACCGTGGCTCTTCTATGTGTGAGGTAAGTGCAAATACATTGGCTTTTTTACATTATGACCCTAGGTTTTCTATTACTCTCCGTTTGCATTACCGCATCTCATAGTCTCGTTTAGGAGCGCGGTTCTTCGGTCGAATGAGCTGGCTGAGTTGGGCGATTTGGCAGTGAAGATGAAGGTTCAGGCACCGGGCCGCCACGGTGCCACCGTGGTCTCTTCTATGTGGTGAGGTAAGTGCAAATACATTGTCTCTTTTACATTATGACCCTAGGTCTTCTATTACTTTCAGTTTGCATTACCGCATCTCATAGTCTCGTTTAGGAGCGCGGTTCTTCGGTCGAATGAGCTGGCTGAGTTGGGGGATTTGGCAGTGAAGATGAAGGTTCAGGCACCGGGCCGCCACGGTGCCACCGTGGTCTCTTCTATGTGTGAGGTAAGTGCAAATACATTGGCTCTTTTACATTATGACCCTAGGTTTTCTATTACTTTCAGTTTGCATTACCGCATCCCATAGTCTCGTTTAGGAGCGCGGTTCTTCGGTCGAATGAGCTGGCTGAGTTGGGGGATTTGGCAGTGAAGATGAAGGTTCAGGCACCGGGCCGCCACGGTGCCACCGTCTCTTCTATGTGAGGTAAATGCAAATACATTGGCTTTTTTACATTATGACCCTAGGTTTTCTATTACTTTCAGTTTGCATTACCGCATCTCATAGTCTCGTTTAGGAGCGCGGTTCTTCGGTCGAATGAGCTGGCTGAGTTGGAGGATTTTGCAGTGAAGATGAAGGTTCAGGCACCGGGCCGCCACGGTGCCACCGTGGTCTCTTCTATGTGTGAGGTAAGTGCAAATACATTGGCTTTTTACATTATGACCCTAGGTTTTCTATTACTTTCAGTTTGCATTACCGCATCTCATAGTCTCGTTTAGGAGCGCGGTTCTTCGGTCGAATGAGCTGGCTGAGTTGGAGGATTTTGCAGTGAAGATGAAGGTTCAGGCACCGGGCCGCCACGGTGCCACCGTGGTCTCTTCTATGTGTGAGGTAAGTGCAAATACATTGGCTTTTTTACATTATGACCCTAGGTTTTCTATTACTTTCAGTTTGCATTACCGCATCTCATAGTCTCGTTTAGGAGCGCGGTTCTTCGGTCGAATGAGCGGACTGGATGGCGGGATTCTGCTACTCGCGATATTGTTTGGTGGTGGTGTGCGGGTGGGCGGGAGGGCACACCAGTTCCAAGAAAACAAGCCGTGAACAGGGTTAGTGATGCGAAACATTCATATATTCGTTATTTTAGATATGAGTTGAAGGCTGCGAGTCTGACAAAAACTTGTATGCCATTTGAAATAGCCTGTTTTTTTCTAGATCGACGTACTGCAGAACATTGACGGCGTTACGACTCCGCAATGATTGAAAAGACGGGCAAGAGTATCTTTTCGGGCTAAGGAAACGATGTACGCCGCATAGTGTTAACCAACGGATTTGGAAGGTTGGTTGAGCAATGATTCACTCTTAATTCTTGCCTGTTTTTTATGTTTAATGCGAAACGGGAGTGGATGTCACCTCCCGAACCTATCAAATTGTATTTGAATAAAATATGCGACTAATTCCAAAATTGGCTATTCTAAGCGGTTAATCCATTGCAGGTCACTGAACGCTTCACAGGTTGCGGAACTTGGAAGTGTTTGCGAGTGTGCCGTAAAGGATACAACCGGAGTGTACAAGCTGGTGCGGCCGCGGACCGATATGACTGCATGGCTCAGAACAGATTGTAATAGATAAGGTATGTCATAAAAAGGAAAGGATAATTCCTGTGGATTGGTTTAATATTTAGTGCCATAAAGCTAATTATTTGCAGGTCGGGACTTTACTTGAATCAAGTTGTGAAAGTATCATCTGATAGTAAACAGGAATACTTCAATGGCTCTGCTCTTTTGTAAACGAAACTGGATCACACGCGTCTGTCTCGCTCTTGGGATGGCCTATTTAACGGTTGGTTTTTTTTATTCAAATTACAGATTCACGCAACCGTTTGATAACTGAGGGTGATGTATGTTGAATGTGGGAGCGGTGTTTGCGACGTGGCGATGCTTATATGTAGCGGTTTACATGCAGAACAGAATGGGGGAGAGTCAGTCACGATAGTTAAATTATTGTTTAGGGTTGCGTACAAGAAGGGTAATCCGCGAAAAATTCCACTCTGCGCTACGAAGACTGGACTACTCGGGAATTGTTGGTGGTGGTGTGCGGGTGGGCGGGAGGGCACATCACTTACAAGGAAACAGGCCTTGAACCGGGTTAGTGATGTTGATAATTCATATATTTGCTAATGCAGATATGGGGTGAAGGTCCCTAGTCTTACAAAAAGTTGCATGCCATTTGGTCCTGTTTTTTTTCTAGATAGACTTACCTTCAGTGAGGCCTTAGATGGGAAGGAGTCAGTCACGATAGGAAACAAATATAAATATGTTGTTTAGGGTTGCGTCCAAGAAAGGCAAGACAGGATAAATTCTACGCTGCAATCTGGTTCTGCCGTGAGCCATCAGCGATGCAGCTCTGAGCTTGGCAGAAGTGGCCATCCGATGTTTTGCGATCTTGTTCCGATAATGTTATGGTGTCATATGTGCCGATAACGAAGCTAGTGTCTCGTATCCAAAGATGTCAAAGATCGATGTTTCGCGGAGCTTCTTAATGGTATGTACTGCTTTGACCATTGACATTCTTATGCAGTCTTTTGTGTTAGACCTTTCCACATATGTTTACAGAAACCAAATTTCCGTACACCAAGGCGGCGGCATTGCTCTCAGTTGAGGATAGAGGACTCTAAGTCGTACTTATTGGTCTTTCACCCATGGTTTACGCAGTGTCATTATTTGGGTAAGTTGATCACATCCCTTCTCCCCCTTTTCGCAAATGTTTTGGTGAAGCATCACTTGTTAGCTAAATTTCCATAGATTTCAGGTTTGCTAGATAATAATGAATTATTACAGGATATACTCCACCCTGTAAAGTTGTCGTCCACATTCGAATGAAGGCTAATAGCGACTTTTGGGAAGGCCGTCGGATCTAGTGCTCATGATGTCAAATACGTTTTGAGTATGTTTACAATCATTTTATTAAATTTCGCTTTTGCTCTCCAACGCAACTTTTAGATAGTCTCAACAACTATCCCTTATAATCAACAGCTCAAGCTCATCTTCCGATGTACGCACTAACGCATGAACTCTTGAATTATTGATTTCTTATATCTCTATTTTAGGGCACCATGTGAAGGAAAAACATACAGGAAAACTTACACGCGCCTAAGACGGTTTCATAGGTCGTGAGGCGGCTCCAAGCCGAAAATGGATTCCATAAGAAATCGTGATCGTCGAAGCAGTGAGCATGGACTACTGTGCGTTTTTTTTGTTTATCATAAGAAATGATATATGAGCAGTAGTTTTGTAGTTTATTGTAAAACTACTTATTACGCCCTTTGCGTTTCCTTCACATTTTGCAAGGAGTTTTCATTTCTCTTTCTCCGTTATTTCTTTTTCTCATTAAGTTAGTCAAATTGAGTCCTGAAAGGCAAAAAAAAATAATAATAAAACGTCAAAAGACGAAAAAAAAATAATAAAAAAATAATATAAGGCGCAAAAAACCATATGAAGCGCTAAAATAATCTTAGGGTTTTGTTTTCTTTTTTTTTTTTTTTTTTTTTTTTTTTTTTTTTTTTTTTTTTTTTTTTTTTTTTTTTTTTTAAGATAATTTTTCGCGTTGGCTTCTACTTTTTTGATCATAGTGTCTGCACCAATATTTTAACTATCTTGGGCAAAAGTACTTTTTTCATATTGTTAGGCGAAGTTGGAGGATACTACCCCGTGGTAGTCCTGTGGAAGTTATCATGACTATCACATCATGTGTTTATAATGAAGAACTCTTTGATCTTAATGTTCATAGTTCCCTTGAAAGTAAACTAAGCTAAACCAATGGGGTAGTATTCTTTACTTTGGAGAATTGTTGCTCTTGTAGGCTAGCATACTGTGTAAAACAACCTCACAATCAGATGATAATGATAGGGTATCACTTCACCATGTGAAACTTTGGTTTTAAGTAGAATAGAATAGAAACTGAAATATTCATGTTAATTTTTTGGCTTGCTTTTGCTGCTTTGTAGCTTTTTGAAAGTTAACTGTAGTTGTTTGTTACAAACGCTACCGCCTTGATTTTTTGTTTAGTTTCCTTGTTTTTCTTCTCTTTTTTATTATTCGCTCGTTTTACTTTATGACAATTCTTCTTGGCATTATATTGCTTATCTTCGGCTTTTTCGCCGCGTCATCCCTACCTTTCTCTCACTCTTTCCTCTTTCATTTCTTATTGTATTAACTGCTTCTCTTCATCTTTTATTTTTTATTTTATTTATTTTTTATTTTCTGCTTTATCTTTTCCTCAAGCAGGGTTCTATACCCGGCGTTTGTTTCACCGGCATGGTGAAATAAACGGTATCGAGTAAAAAACTCGATAGGATCCGTTGAATTTACCGGTAGCAGGACAGACCAGTCCAATTGCGGCGACTGCAAGAGTCAAGTACTAGCATCAAGTACTACCATAGTACTACCATAGTACTACCAAGTACTACCAAGTACTACGTACTAAGTACTACCATTGAGATCTACCACCGGACGCGTCTCCAACACTAGTCCTTCATAACGATCGGGCTCAATAACCCACTTCGGTTCGCCAGTGCTCCCTTTCGGAGGCTGATGCTTGGGTTTGGGCTTGAAAGAAAGTCCTTACTTGTTGAAGTATTCAATCCTTGACGCAATGTGTCCACGTAGCTATTTTCTTGACCTCGGTACGGATAAGTGACCGACTTTCGATCGTAATGCTCCAAACCACACGCTATGTTCCACTGCACTCGAGATCCGGCGTCTATTTGCAAACGTATACATGGATTTCCGAGCTTCTGAGCTCATCGAAAGCTCATCGATTCGTATTCATTCATGGGATTTTCGCCTCTATTCATTTCGGACACGTAAAGTGAACATTGTTTAATTTCGCTGTTCGACATTGTGGAGATTTTTTACTCTGTGTTTTCCTTTTTTCTGGTCGTTACGAAGTGGCTCTTGCTTGTGTTGAACACAATGTTCGAGCAGCAAAAGTGTAGCCTCTGAGCGTTACATTGGCTTCAAGGTGTCAAAAAATAATTGAGATATGTCCCCTGCGGCATGTCCTTTGCAAGCCCATCGGATTGTTGACGTTAATATCGTTGGAAAAAATGTTGCTGGACCTCAGATCTACGTCCGGGTCCTACGCGAGCAACGCAAAATAGTTGCAAACTGTATGAACCAAAGTGGTTACAAACAGTAACGCAAACTAGTGAACTTTGGCGTGGATGAAGCTTCCCGACCAACAGTGTGTTGCTACTCCTTTCATAAAGAAGAGATAGTAGACACAAGCTTACGGGGCGGGTACTCGACTGCTAATCACATTTACGTCAGTTATCGAGAGGAATAGGGAATACAAGTCCCGATTTTCACGGAGTTTCTTGTCTTCAAGAAGGTGTTCGATTCTGTTGAGAAAGAAGCTGTCATCAATTATCTGAACCATCACGCAGTGCCGGAGAGCTACTTGCCATGATTGGCGAGCTGTCGTTCATATCTATCATGCGCTAACGCTTGCGTCAAATAGGACGACGTTTCGCCAACACTGTGTTCGTTCTGTTTGTCAAGGATGTACTGTGCGAGGCGCCAACATGCCGGGCGGATGTAATCTTGATGGTGAAACATTACAGTTCCTAAAGTTTGCCGACGACGTGTTCTCATAGAGCAAAGCTTCAAATGCTCTGCTGGAAAAGCAAGACAAGCTAATTCGAGTAACCTCGCCTATTGGTCTTCAAGTCCACCATGGAAATACGCAGTTGATAGTTGACGATCAGTTTCGAAGCACCATTGCATTTTTTCGTATTGGCAACATCCAACTTGAAAGGGTAGGAAACAATATAATTGTATTGAACGCTAGCAATAGCCGCCACGACTCCAAACCATCTCACAGCTACCATCCCGAATTGAGCGTTTCCTGGAAGCTAAGGTATGCCCGTACCAATGGCAAGCTGTTACTCTTCCTGTACGAACTGAATCCCGTACAATTTGCGTGAACGCATGCCAATAGTTCGCCTTCGTGAACGTTCCAGCTGAAACAATTAGTAGACGAAATAATTGAAAGGATAGAGCTCGAAATATTGATGGTCGTAGGGATGACAACCTACAGACCACTCGGCTCTCCGCAACTACAAGCGTCCTCGAGGCACCCATGCCTCATTGATGTATATGAGCGACAAATTTCCTGAACTGAAATGGTTTTCCTTCACCTTAGCGGCTCGTGTTCTGCAGAACAGGTTCGTCCAGGAGACATTTGTGAACACTCTCTTGTTCTAATAGCAAGCTTCCGGCTTATCACAATTAAAGGTCGGTATAGGCAGTTTGAGGCACCTAGGTGTAGACAGTGGTTGTACTTCCTGCTTTTGCTGTCTAAAACCAGCTCATTGAAGAAGGAGGGAATTTTCCGTTTTTCTTTACTTTCCGCATGTATGCGTCGTTGAACTTCTCCCCTAACGTTTTGTTTTGTTTCTGCTTCTTTTCGTGCATTGCCAAAGCCAACTGTGTCAAAGACGAATCATCAAAGATCCCGAGTTCTGTGCGCCGCAAGGCAAGGATGTTATAGTAACCACGGCCGTTGGGAACCATAATAGTCGGTCCGCGAGCTCGATAACTGAACGCCTTCATCTTGCTATCCAAGAAACGCCGTTCAAGGAAAGCGAGCGCGCTACCGTGTGGAAAGGGAAGGAAGGTATTTCCATCGATCTCTTTAAGTATGCTTCAAGAGCTGCCTTGGCGGCTGTATGTCGTTTGTTCAACTGCATAAACTCACTGAGAACTCTCCTGGAGAACTGCAAAAGGCTGTACTACCGTCCTGATCGATAAGAAGGGAAGCCAAGAGGACATAAAGAACTACTTTACAACCGTAATTTCACATATGTCAAAATTGTTCTCTCG
>JAANDG010000236.1:0-207137 GCA_036852015.1 Pelodera strongyloides
TTTGTCGATCAGAAGCATATAGTTTACATTATAGTTGAGTAATTCAACTATAACCTAATATGTAAGTAGTTCTTGTCTAGCTAATTTTTGAAGAAAGATTTTTTTATAATTATACGATTCTAACTTTGAACATTGGCGCTAAAAAGAGATGGTGTCGCTGCGCAAACAGGACCAAGTTTATTGTAGTCATACAGTAAGCTATGGTATACGTTACTAGAATGGGAGCCCTAATTACTGATATAAAAGTGCGGAGCTTAATCTTTCTATGTATGGATAATACTATTTTATCTATAGTTCGACATAATTCTCTTAATTCTACACATTCTATATCATAATGCATATTATTCAAATATTGGGCGCCAAAGAGTCGGCGTCGGTTTTTTTGTGACAGTTCGAGCAACGGAAAGACTGTAATTTTCGTCATTCGGTGTAGGGTTTTCATCTGTGTCTCTTACGGACTATGGGACCCTGTGCTCTATTCAAGTGTACGGTAGATCTAAATTCCTGGCTTTTCGGTTTTGTGCGTTTCTGAGATTTCGGTAGTTAGGTGTGCGAATATTAGGTGTGCGAATATTTATTGTTAGTGCCATGCAAAATGCCGCACAATTTTGAAAGGGTGGATATTTGCCAAGGCCGCCCTTGACTCGCTTTGGCCGCCTCACCTGTTTTAAGACGCCTATTCATCAGACCGACTGTTTTCCAACCGAGACAAAACCTTCAGCTTTCCACAAGCACAATATACAATTTCGAAGACACTCACATGTTGTTCGCTTCCTTTAATTCTTTCGTCTCCCAATCTCCCCATTTATCGCGACGTTCCACCCAAGTTCGCTTTGTCCACTCATTCCTTGCAAATCTAAATAAATCCACTAAAATAATGGATTATAAACGCTAATAAAAAAATGACACGTCACGCCAACATGTAGTATACCTCATTCGAAAGGCATTTTCTTGTACTGGGTTGGAATGCAAACCCCCGTCCTTCAGGGAACGAAATTCAACGGAGAATAACGTCTGAAGTTGCGAACACACACTTCTAGTTTTCAACTTTTCATTACAAACATTGTTCGCTCTGCTGAAAACTACCATTAGCAACTTGGTTCATTGCTTTCAAGTGAAGAAATTTACTGTCAACTTTGCTCCACCAAAAGTCAGTCAAAAATAACGAAAATAACGGTTGGAAAACAAAGATAAGGTTCTCAGTTAGTAAGTTTAATGAGCTCTGTTCGATGAGCCACAAATCAAGCTTCAAAACTTTGCGGTAACACGTTTTTTTCTTCATGCGCACTTTTTATTTATCATGTAAGGCCCCGCCCCCTTATACGCGCACTGTCTTACGATAGGTGAACGCGCAAAAATTTTTTATCACCTAAATTTTTTATCGCGTCGCAATAAAAAAAGTGGGCGCGCATTTATCGTGGCCAATGTCCATTTATCATGATAAATCTTTTTTCATTTATCAGAAGACAATGCTCTTCACTAACACGAATACAGATGTTCAGGTTGTGATGTGATGATAATTTCCTGGAACAAAAACAATCACGTATAATCCAATGAGATACATTTGAGGATAGTCAGTGCTCTCCCTGCATGCTTACAGTAGCTTTGTCTAATTACCGTAACTTAACTACCCAATTAGAGTATCTAATCACCGTAACTCCTCAGAGAGTGCCAGAGCGAACGTGAGAAACAGGGAGTAATAAATGAGTACACACTTGCAAGTAGTATTCAGAAAATATTCTCTTTTCACTAATTAAGCTTGTATAAATCAATACATATATAGGCAAGCCTTAATTTTCCATTCAGCGACGGCGAATTAAGAAATTAGGAATATTTTATAATCTTTATTCAATACAAACACAACCACACAATTTGACAATATACGGAAAAATCAACATTTTACAAACGTTTACTGTACTTTAAATATTTTAAAAATGGGTCCAGGTAAAACTTCAATTAACAAGCTGAAACAAAATATTAAAAAAAGGAAAATGAACTGCGTGAACACTGGTTATATGAACGCTTAAATAAAAGGTGCGATAGGAAGGAAATCACAAATTCTGAAAATGTATGCAGGACTGGAGGACTGTAGGTGGATAGCTTAATAGGAAAAAATCACATAGGAATCAAACTTAGGCTAGGACGGAGTCGATATAGGGCTCTAGTCTGCTCTACATAAGTGTAGCTCAGTAGTAGCTCAGTAATCAAGCAATAATCAATCAAAACGCAGTAGTTGATTCAACCATGGGAAACGACCCGGTTGAGCTTACGTGCAGAGATTTGGATGTTGGGCTGAAGCTTAGAACGCAGTAGGCAGGTAATATAAAATTCCTTAACATTATCTGGTATAGCTGTTAGCAACTAAACGGAAGGTTCTGGAGTAAAAACGTTTTGCTGATATTTCTAAACTAGCGAATAAATACCGATAAATAAAGAAAATTCACTGGTGATTTACTACCCAACAATAATGGAATAAAAAGAAGGAGTGGCCGCCATTAGAGGAAATGCTGGGTACGCAACGGGACGTCTAATACTGGTGAAAGTCGGGCGAATTTAAAGAACAGAGGGAATAGAGCCATTTTACTGATAAAAGTACCAAAGAGATACGGAAAAGTGACCGATTCATGTACTTATTATAATAGGATACAACATGAAGATCAGCAATAGGACGGTCACTCGGGAGGCGGAAAAGAGCCTGTTGAGGTACTGGATCAAAGTAGCGGGCCTGGAAGGCATCCAGTTTCTCTCAGACGCCCTGACTTGATTTTTATGACAAGTGTTGGAGAGCTTTCTTCTTTATGGGTATTGGGGGATAAAACGAGGGCGTTGTGGATTCTAAACTAGGGGGAAATGCATCGAGAAATGCATTTTGTACAACACAGTGCTCATTGAGGGACTGATGAACTTTAAAGAGATATGAGACTTATTCGGGCAGACGTGTAATTGTTCGGTATTCGTAGTAGGTTCAGAAAGAGGTAGAAAGTCATATGTGATCGCCAGTAGATAGGAGTCCAAAAACTACTCTTCCTCCTTCTCGGGTGTCGCATCCTTACTTGATTCAGTTGATGAGACCTAAATCAATAAGGTTAACTAAAAATTATTATCTCTTTACAAAGCGAACCAGAATAAGCAGGAATAAAACACTTCAGGCAAACGGCTTGTTCTCAGCTTCTGTTTCTGTTTGTGAATTGTACATTCTCTGTAAAACATGGAGAACATGAACTATGCCTCCTGGTTAACATAGAACTTTAGACAAACGCAAATCAATCTACATGATAACTAAAGTTGAACACGCACGCTACTAAATATGTTATTTCTTGTTTTTATGTTGTCATTCTTCGTTTCATTTTTACAATTTTATACACCTCGTGAGAAGCGGAGCCTCTTGGATGTGCAGCCTGCGCGCGTGTTTATCTCTTTTCCATTTAGTTTACCTTTAAAACAGTTTCTGCTTTAAATAAAGAGTTTAACATACCCTATAAAACAGGTAGACATGTCTACATACAAAGCAACCGTCCCACCTTCTCCTCCGCTTTCTCGGTGACCTCTTCAGGAGCCTCCTTATGCTCTTCCTCCTCCACTTCCTTGTGCTCAACGTCAGATCCATGACTGACATCTTCGTGCTCCTCGCCCTCAGCATGCTCCTCGTCTTCACTTGCCGCCTTTGTCTCGTCCTATAAATCACAGCAGTCACCACATAAATAATCAAACTAGTAAACATAAAAACAGGAAAATATGTCATTGTGTTATCGTATACCGACAGGATATCAAATGTCTACCTTCTCACTAGATGCTCCTCTTTCCTCCGAAGCCTTCTTTCCTCCTCTTCCACGTCCAGAAGTGTTCAATCGGTAACCTCCACGGCCGCGCATTGGCCTCAAAGCTCCGGGAAGCATGTGGGGCAGCTAAAACAGCAGACTGATAGAGAAAGGTATGGTAGGATATGGCATGCATAACTTCATAATTGTACAATCAAACGTACAGGTACTTGCGTGAACGGCACGGGTGGGAAACACGGAACACACATCTCAGCATCCAACCAGCTATTCTTGAATCTGAAAGTGAAAAAAATGAGATCATCGAATCTTTTAATCAATGACTTGATGCCACGGCGGGCATGAAAAAAATTAAGATCCAAGTTAAGAAAAGCAAGCTAACGACGAAACAACCGCGGGGAACACTCACTTTGAATCCTGTATCGCTGGTCGTGGGATCATTGGTGGGATGGGAGCGCCAGGGGCCATGAACGGCGGTGGGTTCATCATGGGTTGGCAGGGAGGAGGACCTCCACGGAACATCATAGGATGGACGGGAGGACCAGGAGGCATCTGGGGCATCATTGCGCCGCGCGGCATCATAATGCCACCGCGACCGCGGTATGGGCCGCGGAAGTCATGTGGGCCGCCTGGATGCATACCTTGACCCATGTCACCCTAAACAAGAAACAATGAGAAGGTATCTTCGGTATACAGCGAGTAGACTAGCGATCAAGTTGCCTAGGTTGCAGATGGGACCATCAACGTACATCATGCATTCCGTTGGGGTATCTCCTTGGCCCATTGTAACGTCCTTGCATGTCACCACGCTGATGTTGCATTTGACCACCATTCTGAAATAAATTTATTTTGAAACGGCTGGGATAAACCAAACACACCTAATAAACATTACTCACCACCTCTAGTACGATAATCGAACCTTTAAAAAAAAACAGTACACTAAAGAGAAAATACACACATATGTATGAATAATGAAATTACATGGCGGCTGAAATGGAATTTATTAAATAGTAGTTTGGTTAACTTGTGCATTTTACTATTCAAGTGTCCGACACGCACCTCTCCGTTGTCTCCATTATCCCGCATTCCTCGTCCGCTGCCGCGTGGTCCACCACGCATTCCACGACTACCGCCAACGCCTCCCATACGTCCTCCACGAACGTCAACCGGCTCAGGGCGGTCAGTGGGACTCCTCTCGAATCTGAGCAAAAATAGGTTAAATGTATTATCAGAAATAATCACATTAAGACAGTGGATCCTATTCTATCCGAATGTGGCCCGGAAGTGATAAAGTTTTGTGTGCCGTTTGAATTAGGAAGTCACTGAGAACGATTTAGGAACTAAGTGAGATTTAGAGAAAGAGAAGAGCGAGAGACTGCATTTATATTCAACATCAGATATTCCTACTTGGGGTTCTCGGCTCTGTCCTTGGCTCCCTGGGCTTTCCTCAGCCTCTCTTCCCATGTCAGCTCTCGAGGTTCCTCTCGCTGTCGGCGTTCTCGCTCCTCTCGTTTCTTATCGCGATCTGACTAAAAAAAAGTAATTTAAACCCCAGCCCGAACCTTCCACCGAACAGACTTCATAATGAGAGTAAAAGAAGAAGATTCAAAAGAACATATTCATAAAAAAGAGAAACAATCAACGTGTCGCCCACCTTATCATTGGCGGCGGTGAGATTCGGCCAATGTTGCGATGCGAGTTGGGCATTTTGGGGTTGTTGTTGCTGTTGATGTTGTTGTTGTTGTTGTTGTTGTTGTTGCGCTTGATCCTGTCCAGTCGCACCCCAGGCATTGGAAGTCATATCATATGACTACACAATTAGACATTAGAAAGAGAATTTCAGTGCGGAGAATATCGTACAAATTCTTTGCTTTATGGAGAAATAAACGCAGCTAGATCATTACGTACAAGAAAATAAAAGCGAATATAATACCTTTTCTGAAACACTCATTTTGTTGAATTGATCAATTGCCTGGTTGGTAGCCTGCGCGTAGGCGGCTTGCTGATTTTCTTGCATGCTCTAAATTCACACGGTTTTACATTTGACCGTTCGTATATAATAAAGTGGTGTTGAAAACAGACTTCTCCTGCATCTTTAAATGTTCTAAGCATGCAAAGAATCTTAGAATGGAGTAAATATAAGGCTTCGTCGTATTTTTTAGCATTCTGGATCTTAGCATGAAAGTTGTCGATTTACACACTTGATGGAGGCAAACTCATGGTACGCAAGTCATTTTGGTCAAATTGTTCTCACCTGTTCGGGATTGTTCCACTGTCCAAATGAGTCCATACCACCAACGGCGGACGTTGCTCCCTATAATAGACAAAATAATGTTCAAGAATCAGCGACGTGAAAACGTCCTACTAAGCACCTTATACAGCGTACTGTGTAATTAAGGTCAGTAAAGTTTCTCTTGGGCTTTTCAAAAGATGCTGGTGGAAAATATTTAGTCTCAAAGAGAATGGGAGGCTAATGTATGGCTACTGAAAGGAAAGACAACATCATTCTGATGTGTGAAACGGGCGGTGACGATTGTCTTAAATGGGTGCCGTGCGCGTGATGATTAATGGTGTGTACTAATCAACACAGAATGGGGACCGAGGTCCCGCCATATAGACAGAAATGAAAATACAATCAAAGACGGGGAATGAGCACAACTGAAATAAGGATTCTCTATGCTACTGAAGATAAACTCCACCGCTGTTTTGTATATTGCGAGCCAAGAAGAAAGTGAATTAGGAAATAACACAAAATTCATAGAAAAGAACAGGAGGCAAAGTTAACAAAGAAAGTTGCGGCACGTTTGTGGCGTGTCACGAAAGTTGTGGCAAGTGGCACGTACATAGAATAAGACTGCTTTCCCGCCTGTCCCGCCGAACAGGTTAAGAAGAGAGGATAGTGATGTGGTCTGATTAAATAGTTCAGTTGTAGTGACATCTCATAACAGGACGGTCTGCCTACAGGAGTGTACTTAAGGTACCTCGCGTTTCTCCTGTATATCAGGGGCAACAGTCGATGTTCGGCTTACCCAAGTGGCCGTATAAGCAGCCGAAGATTGGGCAGAGGACGCTTCGAGAACAGACAAACCACTACCTGAAAATACGAACCTTTAAATAAGAATCAAGATTATGAACAAACATTTTCTTTGTGCAGAGACTTGAATCGATTTGATGTATAATAAATATTACAATAATACGATGGGACATGACAGCACAGCAACGGGGAAATAGTATCAAATGCAGGATTCGAAACAAAACGGGCATATGATTATGTAAATTTGCGCTTGCACTCTCGCTCTCGTGTGAATGGGCGGGGCTAAGCGGGCAACATAATGGGTTTGATGTGGGATGTGTCAGACAATCGTTTGCTCATTTGCTTCAGTTCTATAACGCTTGTTTTTGTTACTTGTTGCACTTAAGCCGTACCCTTGAGTATTATACTTTGTTGTTATTCTTCAAGTAGAATAAAAGTTTTACATGGCAATGTCTGATCAAAAGTTTTGAGTGCCAGAAACCACACTGACAGTAACTCACCCGGATAGGTTTCCTCTCGTTTGCCGACTTGCTGAGGGGGTGGTCGGCTGTAGTTTGGAGGGGGCGCTCCTGGGTTGAAAGTCAGGTCCCGGTTGTCTGGCTGAAAGTATTTTTATTAACAAGTACTCAAGCATGGGCTCTGCAAACAGCATGGCAAGTACGTAATTTACATTATACTTGCGAAACGACTACTTGCGAAACGTTAAAAAAAACCTGCCTGCTGGACTTGTGTGTATCCGTACACGTGAGCAGCCTGCTGTTGACCCGGCTGAATGTAACTGGTGGGGGCAGCGTAAGCCTGGGCAGTGTAGGCGACGTGCTGCTAAAGTTTAGGGTAATAATATATTGTTAAACAAATTTTACTAACCCTGTGCGCACTTTTCATTGCAATGTCAACTTTCCCTGAAACAGAACGCCCATTTTAACTTCAACTTTTAATTTCAAATCGGTTAGGATAATCGTTGATAATCACTTTCGTGGTGTTATATATATCCTTCGCTCTTGGAAAAATATTTAATATGTAGTAAATTAGTCACGACTGATCATAGGCAACATTGCAAATATCACATAAATAAATGGCATGAAAGGAAGTTTACCTGCGGGAAGGTGTTTGTGGCGACGTAGGCTGCGGCCGGCTGCTGTCTGTAATACTCGGCGTTGTCGTAGCTGGGCACCCCAAAAGCTGCAGCACCTCCGTATGCAGCTGCCTTCTCAGCGTATGTGGACATCCTCTCACTTCAGATATCCAATCTAGAACAAACAGAGATATAAGACAGTTACTCCTTTGTCTTCCGAGCTAGTACTTATAGTCGTAAAGTTGTATACCGTGTAAGTATTTCCTAAACTAGTATTACAACATGCTTACCACACTAATAAAACAAAGAACAATATAATGTGAAACGCACCACAAAGTAACCCAGAGTTGAGGTGACTCCTTACGACAATCAGCAGAAGCCAATGCCGTCGGTCCTAAAATTTATTGTTTTGTTTTCTTTATTATTGGATAATCCCAGTGATGTTTTTTTTTATCAAAACTGGAGTTTGTACTTTCCTTGGCATCTCGAAAAAAGGTGAATCAACATTCATAAAAAAAGAAAGCTATATGATTTGCATAAAGCATAGCGAATGAATACATAAATAGACAAGCCAATTATAAAAAGAAAATTGGTGATTAAATGAAGCAATCAGAAACGGAGATGTGAATCATTTGCAAAAAAAAATGGATTATGTTAATAGTGTGAGTTTATTTATGTTTCATGTTTTCAAAAATAAACACAGGTCAAATCACCATTAGTCAAATCAAGGGGTCAAACTATTTCTAATTTGATGCAGGGAGTGTTCGAGAAGTGCGTCAAACCAGTTGTGAGTCAGTGAATGCACCGCCCGTATTGGCAGGTGTGTAGCAAACAGGGGACACCGCTCATACCAAAGGTGCCTTGTTCACGCTAAACTATAGACATTGCGAGTCGGAAGGAGCCTAGGCAAAATAAATAATTTTAGAAATGAAGCATATCATTTTAATAATATAGGTTTATTGAGCATTGTTCGAATTTGGCGCCAAAACCCAGTGTGCGCACAAGGTGAGCGCTTAAATCTTCGGCCGAACTTCACCGAGTGGGGTTCTCTTTTGTAGTTGGGGAAGTTTCCACCTTATCGTAGTGAACATTTTTGAACACATTGATTTTTTCGTGTGTAGGATGGAAGCGAGGTGCGTTTTTTAGTTTCCGAAGAAGACACAACAAGTCCAGTGGTGTAGTAGACAGTGCTCTCGGTTAGTAGTGAAGAAGTCACTGGATCGAGTCCCGCCACAGTGTATCTTTGCACTTTTTGCTCCAGGATAAAAGGAAAGAAACATTATTATTCTTGGGTGCAATATAGTAGAAATTACGTGAATGACGTTCACAATTGCATCGTTAGCAATTAATGAAGAATTTGCTGTTGGAAAATCAGGTTGTAAGGTTGTGACGTGAAGAAACGTAGCAATCGGATCTAAGTGGTGTGTTTCACTCATTTAAAAATTGAATACGCAAAGACAACGTTGTGACCATCTTTTAAACTGTTCTAAGTTGATCAACTAACAAATTGGTCATAAATAAAAAATTGAACAATTAAATTGCTATAAGGAAATATGTATTATTCGTCGTAAATAACGGCTGCTACTTCGCTATGGTAAATCAACCATATGTACCCGATGAATGATGAACTGTGGTACTGAATTGTTTATTTGCTGGGATGAAAAGCTGGTGTGACACGATATTTATTTCCAATGGTCAGTATACCCGTATTCAACTTATGTTGTGTAAATCTGAATATTTACAATTACAGCGCATAAAAGCCGGGGCGACATGAAGCGAACACAGACAAATATGCTGCGAATTATCATTAGCCCTGTGCTTTATAATGTTCCGGGTATTTGTTCACAAAGTGCCATGTGTTTCGTAAATAAGGCTCGAATACCATGAATTTGTAGGACTGCAAAGGTTTTATACCGTCCTCTGGCTAGTTCACCTTTAGTATTAGTTACCGTTACGTTTGTATTTGGGAGTGATGACATATGCGGCCAACTTATTTTGATCGTACCAACATTTTTTTAATTCTGGAACAGTGCGAGACCCCGATGACTGCTCTTTATCAAGTGTTGACAGGCAATTCGCTGTGGGACCGTCAAATATTGAAGTTAAACTCTATTTCAAACGAACCTTAAATTCTATGAAGAAATTTTGATTATTTATAGATACCGGGCTTGTACTTCCCCGTTCCTACTTTCCGTATATTGGTTATTATCTTTTAATGCTTTCAGTAGGCAACGAGCTCAGAATTTTCGTCTCGCACTTTTATTCTCCTTATTTAGGCGCTGTATTCTATGTATTATTTAATAATATAAAAAAAGACTCACAATAAAAATTCAGTAGGTGGACTTACCATTAGTGATATACCGTTATTCACTCAACCAAACGAAAGTTTTTGCCCTTGTTTATTACTCTTACGAACAGTTTTCCCCAACCCCTTTGTGTTGCGTCATCAGCTGACGTGTATGTTTAGTACAGAAGGTAAACGACCTTTTTTGTTCTTCTTACTATAGGCCTTGCAGCGAATTTACTTTCTTGTTGATCTTTATTCAATTGTGTTATGCGTATCCTTGCTTCCACGTTTTCCACCGCATGATATTTTTATGCGTGCCTCCGTCGTCGGTAGACTATTTAGTGTATTGATTGGCGCACATACAAACATTATAATTGTGAGAAAAGTTATTTTTCGTTGTTCACCAATACATACGCTTTCAGTTGTCCGCTTTTCAGGGTTGTTTGAAAATGATAACAACAAAAGAGATACTGAACGTGCTAGTGGATGTGGACGCCGTACTTTCAAGAATTCTTCTGTTTCCCGAATACATTAGGCCTTATCTGTTCGCCATTGAGTGGTGAGTTTTGAATAGTCACACACTTTACTCCAATATTGATAAATTAGGCGCAGTTGTAATTAACGTGACGCTAACTAATACTGGATTTTTTTCACTGATTACTTGCTCTTAACAAATATAATTAGTTCAAAAAAGAATAGCTAGCTTGCTACTCAAGCTATACACTTTCAATTGAGAGCATTTTTTTCCATCTTCTAGGATTACTTTGGATTTTTGGACCGTCGTCTAGTTTAGAATAAATTGTCTGCGCAAGTATGCGCGCTTGTAATTGAGCATTTGTAAATTGAATTCAAGTAAAACATTGCTTTACTTTTAGGACCGTGCATGGAATCCCTTGGCTGATATTCGCCTTCATGGGGACGACAGTGTCGATGACTCGACCATGGAGTCTGGAAATACAACACAATTTTGTCATCCTCACCTTTGGTCAGTTGAAATGAGTGACGTTTCAGAAATTTGAGTGATTCGTCATTTGGACGAAAAGAAGAAATCAATGTTTATACATTTTTACAGCCAATGAATATCCATATTATAGGATTACTTCTCGACCTAATATTGGTGGGAGTCCTCAAGGTAGGGATACAGCGCCGTCGACCACCTACCAATATTGATGACGGGGTGAGAGAATAACAAGTTTATTACATGAGAAGCCGAATCCATGGAATTAGATAAACTGCACATGTAAGAAAAGTAACAAAGATCCAACATATGCAAGTTAAATATCACATTTTTGCTATACTTTAGGTGCTTGAGGCTCCAATCGCCGATCAGTTCAGTTTTCCATCTGGACACTCATCCAGGGCAGCCATGCTCGTTGTTTTGCTGTACGTTTTATTTTTAATTGTTTCATGAGTTATTATACATAAAATACGGTAGCTTATGGTTAGAACGACCAATTATTGCGTCTTGAGACCGATTGATACCTATCAATTAAACTTCACATTCCGTTAAATATTTATTAGTGATGCTGCGTAAGGATGTTTAGGACGGTTGCGTTTCATTCTTATACTTGCAGATTGTAATATGGTAGCTTGGACTAATTTACCGTAACAGTCTGAACTTATTGTAATTTAAGATTCCAGGCAGCGTGTCTTGCCATCAGCTAACATCCCGGCAAGCTTACTTCTTCTGCTTATTGGAACATCTAGGATATCTATGGGAAGGCACTATTTGAGCGATGTTCTCGCGGGTGAGTTCAAATCGTATTTTGCTCTTTGAATACAGAGAACAACGCCGTAGTCATCGGCACGTTTTTTGTCTGAAGAGCTTTTAAAAGCAATACTTATAAAGGTGTATATAAAAATATCTATATCTATTTCCTGCATGTTGTGCTGAGGCAGTTTGCTGAATAACACAGTGTCAGGCTCAGGCTGCGCCATCGGCATTGTCAGGCCTTTTCTTCATGGAATCGTTTTGTAATTGTCTCAGACAATTGCATCAAATACCGCGCGAGAAACTGGGCCCCTTAAATTAGTCTCATTGTTAGTGTTTCAAATGAAGAGTGTAGTATATGTACAAAATCATAAAATAATTGCTCAGGCTTCGCTCTCGGCTGGCTCGAAGGAGAACTGGCCGTCCGTCTGCCCGGACCCTTCACTTCGTGGATTCGGCGTTCAATTTTCCACATGTCGTTGAAGAATCTATGATAGCATCGAATGCACTACCCATCCTTAAATGCCCGTTTTGCCAGAGGGTTTTGCCAGAGGGACCTTGGTGAAATGTGTCCTATTCTTTCTCATGTACTAGCAGATGTTTTGCAATAACACTGTCCGTTATAACACTAGAAAATAAAAGTGAGTGTGATTTTCTCTATCGGGTTCACGCGTGTACTAGTTGCCCATCATGATGTTGATAAAAACTGTGATTACTGTTTTTATTTGGAATTTCGGGTAATTATTTATTGTTCGCTTTTTTTTGTGAGTTACAGTGCAAAAGTGTATTTTTAAATAAATATGTACAAATTCAGTGGTTTGGTTTTCTGTAATGTATTCAAACATCAGTGTTTTAGAGGATTTTGACTTTTCGCTCGCACTTGTGAAAAACCCGATAGTTGTGGGAAGGATGGTCCTCTGTTGTTTCTTGCTTCTTATTCGCATTAAAGAAAGCGAATACCTCTCTTTTTATCTCACAAAGCAATTCATTTGACAATAAAGAGTGGACATCTGGTCCGGCTCGTCATAGAGAGATATGGAATGGCCAACTTTATGCTCATGTACTAGGTGGTTGCTTTTATATGTAAAACAAACAATGGCACACATGTGCTTGAAATTGGTTTCAATGACAAAGATCACATTCACAGTGGGTGGGAATATGGTAATACTGTGCTTCTAATATCAACCCTAAGACTTTCCAATACAATACAGCCTATCCAAGTTAAGTTACTATTGATGGGCTAAAAATCAGCACTGGTGGCCCGAGCTGATAACCAGTGATAACACCGCAATCGGCCATTGTCGTACTATATTGCGCGTCTTTTGTTTACTTTATTTTTTGTCGATGAAGGTTTTTCCTTAAAATCGGAGAAATGCACTATATAGGACACACATGCAAATACAAGCAAGTCCATCATGGGCGCCTTCTAAAAACGTACATACAGTATGCGCGTTTTGTTTCCGCTGTACTTTATATGTTTATTTTTTTAGACATGTTCGATATCAGGGAATTTTTCTTAATTTCAGGTTAAAATAAAAAAAATAAATGATCCTACTCTTAACGGTACATGGGAAAAAGACCATTATTTTTAGGATGATTAATGTTTTGAACTTCATTTGTTTTCGTAGAAAAACCTAATCAACCCAACAAATCTAATGAAACAACATGATTTGACGGGGTGAATCAAACACACAATTGTATTTAAAATCAAATGCATTTGATGCTTAAGTGAGTATTTTATCTTCAGCTAGATTTGAAATTTATTCTTGCACGTTGTGTCAATCAACAGTGTATGTTCGATCGTACTTATGAAGTGTTCGCAAGCCATGATGTCTTCTCAAAGTTAACCACCTCAAGCTGCTTCAAATTTTACTTTCGCGTTGTTGACTTGATTATCGCTTGAGCCCCATTTATTTACGAAATCACTATTTACATCAAGTAGTATACAATATGATTAACTATATAAATATTCCAACAAGAAGCCGAACGTTTGAAAAGACGAATGTCCAAAAATATCAAATACAAAATCTTTTTATTCGTCCAACTTTGTTGAGTGACAGTATCTTTCGATCGCGGCGTCGATTGTGTCGGTGCCGTACCGGTTTGAAGGAGAACTCAACCAGTCATTGTTACTTTCTGTTATATATGTTTACAAGGTTGTTGGTGTTGTTGTGTTCTGGTATAAGCTCGGGTCTCTTTATCTATCTTGCTATGTTTAGACCGTTCCCTGTGTACGTCAGTCAAAAGCCTTGCTTTGCATTATCACTTCAAACAAGGCCTGCAAATACTTGAATTTATGCTCGAAAATAAAAATAGAATTTAAAATAAAGTTACTGTTTGCTATCTCTTATCTATAAGGTAATCGTTTATCAGTATATTTCTTTCGTACATACGCAAGCCATTGCAATAAGTAAACAAACACTATTTTGTCCGAGAGTGTAGTGATTTTATATGTCGTAAATTATCAGGAAACCTAATGACGGCTTTTCGTCAGATTAATTGCCCTTCTTAAGCAAAAATGTGACCACTGATAGCAAAAGGACAGCACCGGAGATCTGCCAATGAATACATTATCAGCGTTCCCTTGTTTCTTCGCTGTCTGCTTTAGGTCGTATCAATGTAACCTTGCCACTTCTAAGCTGTTCTTTGATTTTGCAACTCTGTGGAATTCGCAATCCGATACATAATGGGCATCTTCTTGCTCTATTCCATGTCTTTGCCTCCTAGCGTCAAATATCTTTGTTCACATCACAGACAATTTCCTAAATTTACAGTACCCTCTGCGCTGACATGTCAAATGTGAAAGTTTGATAACTAATCCGACAATTCTGTACAAAACACCCCCTGTTCGTCCAGGAACGCCCCATTTAGATGGAAGTTTCAAGAAAATCTCCGCTCCGACAAAAAAAAGCTGTATGACAACGTTCGTAGTAGGCATGCCATCTGAGTTTCTCGTGTGTTGCACCTTACGGGCTTTTATTAGAGAAATCGTTTTCAAACACGGCTTTCTTTTTCAAAGGGTAATAATGTCTCCAACCGCCCACGTTTTTTTATAATCCCATCACAGTTAGTTAGTACCTGTACTGAGCGTTCCGCTTTTTATCTTACAAAATTCCACATGAGAAATGCATATTCTTGTTGCTGTCACACTGTAATTGCAACCACCACTGAACACTTTTGCCTACTTTTTCGTTTATAATTCAGAATATATGTACAACGTTTGTTAGGCCCATTTCAATATAACCTTATTTTTTATTTCTCCATCTTACTTTCCCTCACGAAAATAGTCGAAAACTAAAAATCCAAATTTATGACCTTATCCTCAACAAATTCGCCGATATTGATGTACCAATACCCACTGCTATACCGCATCCCGGGGCTAGCTGCTAGCTAACTGGCACCAATAACACGTTGGCCAATCAACGTGTACAAAATGCACATGGGCGTGGCAATTATGTTCAATTGTTGGGTAACGGCGGGTATGTTAAATTATCTTTTTCTACGCGTATGTTGTTCCAAGATATAAGAAAAAATTGTATTGGACGTTACTTGTGATGGAGGAGTAGATGGAGAAATAAAAAAAGGGGTAATTTTAAATGGGCCTGTACCTTTACTAAGAAATTTTTTGTTAGAGGAAACCATTTGTTGACTCTGTGTTTTGGCAACGCCTCCAAACAGCGCTAAACTATATTAATATATGGGTGCCAATGGAAAACAGAACCACTAACTAGCATCGTTTTTTTTCATATCAAAACAAACAAATCTGCAACGAAAAACTATAACTATAGTGGTTCATGACAAGTGATGCTCCGCACTATATAGAACTCTTTTTTTTTGTTCATATTTTTAATTTTCTTTGTTTCTTCGGTGCTTCATGCTTAAGATTAAATCTAAATTTCCACCAACATCAATTTGTTGGGGTCAAAAAAAGAGGAACGGCACTACTTTGGTTGACCTTGAAATGGAAATAAACTTGTCGGAAGACGATCGCTAATCCCATGTACTCGGAAGGCACGCGGAAATTGTTCATTGTATACCTGAACTATCAAAAAGTGAAATGTGAAGGAGAGAGTAAAATTTCAACGATACCGGGTACGTGGGCATAAATACTTTGCTGTTTTGCTTTCTTACCACTAAACACTTTTGGGCATTGGAAAATTTCTAATTTTCTCAATACTTTACTTGGCAAGTAGTACCAGTAACGGAAATGTAAAGATGTTTCCGGTTGTCCAAATGTATCCCAAGTAATGTAGATTAAACACCGGATGTATAGGAAGTTAAGAAGTTAAGACATCCGGTAGGATGAGACTAATCAATTTTCCTATCGTCCGTTGACAACCTGCATATCCCTGGCCATGGGTGATCTCTACTCTAAGGCCCGTTTCTTCTAGTCTTATTTCAAACGGATGTAAAAAATGAGCTCGTGACCCACATAATCGATCATTTGCATAACAGTGTTTCATAGGCAAAGTGATGTATGGATTGCAACACCTGATGAAGCGTACTTAAGAGAGCAACAGCTGCGGTAGAGCTAATTGTGAGTTAACCATCCTCGGACCTCTCCATAACTGAGCAACTTAAGCAACTGTTAAACATCTCCAAACGTTTATCTTCGCCAAGTGCACCCAAAATGGACAAGTTTTCAGTTCATTTCCATATTCCGCTTGGATACAAAATCCACCCTGTCGTCCTTATAACAAAATAACTTCATTCTTTAGGTAAAGAGGAACTTTCCTAATCCGGTGGTAAATCAGTGCTCTAAGCCAGGAAACAGACTTGACTGGGTCCTGACCACGACCTGCATGCTATATTTTAGGTTGGCGTCTGTTGTGCTGTAAAAGACCCCTTCCCTAATGTCCTAATAATTTACCGGTGATCCCCATTTGTCTTCTCGAGCCACTTGCTCCAATTCAAATTTTCGATTCAATGGTGGTGATCACCGCTGTTAATTTCCAATGTCTCTTCCACTGATTTCTAGCATCAAATGAAAATATTTGGATCATTTTGTTCTCTCGACCTCTATCCTTTAGACTCACCAACGCCCTTGACTGTTCATTTATGTTACCAACTCATCAGATTCACATGTTCTCACATTTGAAACATTGTAGAAGCGTTTTAACACATGTATCATTCCCAAAACACAAACGCAGAATTCACAATAAAAAGCTGATGTGTCGCTTTTCCGTATGACGTGCACAACATGAAATTTTTAAGTGCAAAAGCCATACTATTGTTAGTTGTCTTATACTGCGATTGGTTTGTAGGAGACTATCGTTTCCGTACGTGTTTCTTTCACTTTGCTGTAGTTTGGTTTGCCTTCTGACCACTTGTTCTTCCTCTTTCTTCTACACTTATCAACAAACGTCAAAACCTCAGCGAAGGAGTGTGCGTCTCTAAAACAGAGATCACATTTGCGGGATAGAGATGTCTCGGGAGGCGTTTAATTCTACGAAACGCACTCACCATGGGGGAGACTAACCAAAAGTACATTTGTTATGTGGGTACCACTTGGGTCTCTTTGAATGGCTCACATACATGCTTCTGCACATCCATGCGTTATGTATTCAGAAAAAAGTACTTTTACAGGAGCAACTCCCTACAGTAACCCAATTGTTATGGCATTCTTATTTATTTCATATTGATGTCTAGGAAAAAATTGCTACAATATTTGGTAACTTATCACAGAGTTTAATTTTCTATGAGTATATTTAACACAACATTCGTAAGAAACTGTACTAAGGGCCTCTGATAAGGACCTGTAGATCATTTTCGTGTTTTGTGGTTCTTTCTTTTTTGTATCTCAGTCACTTATCTTTGTCAACTTTATCAACATTAAGTTGCAACTTTTAAGGAATGGTCGTGAGAAACTTTCTTCTGCTTGCGGGACTGGCAGGTGAGTTTTGTTTGTTTACGACTTACAATATATCCTTTGCATTTAGAAAAGATGGCATTTCATATGCTTTCATGTAGTTGATTGCCCACTTTATTTTGCGATCTGTTGCTTGTTCAGACTCCCGTTATGATCTATGTCCTAGGTCAATTTAGACGACCGAATCACGGCAGTGACATGAATGGCTAAAATAGATTCCGCTACTCGAAAGCAAATCAGATTTTCGGCCAAAAAATCAGAAGTTAGACCTCAGACAGCGGAACTTCATGACGAGTCACTTCCGATTGAATAGTTTGTCAATAGAAGTTGCGTAAATGTGGTGATTTGACGGGGTTGCATGCCGAAATGGATGCACTTGAAATACTTGATGGGTTATACCTAACAATTAGACAAGGCCTGTGATCTTAATACATATACAAACTAAACTTTTGAGTTCTTATTCTAGGAGTCCTCTCGGCGAAGGATGGCTGGGGTTATGAAGAATGGGACGGTCCAGACACATGGGACGGAGTATGCATGGTATGTTGACAACATTATCGAATACTTGTTATGTGCGGTGGTATTCTATGTTGCTTACATCGCACAAGTCTGCCTTACTTTTAGTTAGTGAGGCTTGATGTTACAAAAGAAAAAAAGCACCCAATGCAATGACATTCAATTTAGCGCGGCCAACAAAGTCTTGGAGTAAATCTAGTAAATGGAGGCAGGACACGATGTTTATTTGTAATGGGGGCAGGTGGCACAGCGCAAAAGTCGCTCTCTCAAAAGCAGCGCCGCGTTGCGGCTAGCCGGTTCGATTCCTGACCGGGCAGACCAAGCCTTCTCATTTCATTGGTAGCAATTTAGTTTTCAGTGCAAGACACTGTTTCTGTATTAGTCTACTTTTTTGTAAAGAACCGCAATTCAGACGGGGCGAAGCCAAAGCCCAATCGATATCCATGCATCCGAAATCGACTACGCATTGATACACAGGTGCGCGCATTGTTTGATGTTTTCTTTAAATGTTTATTGGATCAACGAGACCTAATCACCTAAAGTCAAAGTGAAGGACTAGTATTTTCTGTTACACTCATTAGCTCTAGACGGGAACCCAGAATTTAGCAACTTTCAAACTCTTTACCTGAATAGTACAAACAAATAAAATTCATGCCCAGAATTTAAGAACTTATTTGTTTACATTATTATGCAAACGCCTCATTTCAGACTTCACTTCGTCCACTACGACTATAGGAATATGATTACGCTAAACAACAATGGGCATACAAGTTAGTCTCGCTTTCCCTTTTTTTGGAAAGCTATGCGGGACTTACTTTGCAAGTTTAACATTCCCTAAACTTAAACTCTGGTTTTTGCTCTTGTGCGCAGTTAACAGTTATTTACATCTGCGTCGTCCCAATTCTCAAAGTTATTTGTTGGTGGATAACCGAAAAACTTGAGTGTCTTTGCAAACAAGCAAAATGACCGTTCGGAGGGTGGATATGTGTGAAAAAGACGCAGATAAACTGGTGCCCACACAATTTAATGAGGGGTTGTTGAACAACACAATGAAAATTAAGTACCATTTCGACACGATGGACAAGATTATCAAGGTTGGGAATGGGACAAATGCAGGCAACTTAGATTCATTAGTTTTGTCGCAGAAGAGATTGTGCCCTTATTTGTACTCTTAAATTTTGTTTCTTTTTAGTTTCTGGTTCCGGGTTCAGCACCTGGTTGAGCAAGCAGCCATATATTACGAATGGTGGCTTAAAACATAAATACAAACTGGAACAGTTCCACTTACATTGGGCGGATGAGGATCATCATGGATCAGAACATAAGCTCGGCGGACTCAGCTACGCAGCCGAGGTAAGCGAACTGTCTAATGCGATCTGATACTGGACATCAAACTGTATTTTGAACAAGTCGTAATCACTTTAAACATTTATTTGCAGCACTATCTAAAGGGCTGAGCACGGCTATAACTTCCTATTTCAGCTTCACCTCGTCCACCACCGAGAGGATTTGACTTTTAGGGAGGCCGTTAAGGTAAAATTTTGAAAACAACATCTGCATTTACAAGTCATTACAATTTCTTAATAGAATACTCAAAATTAGATATGTAAGCTTTATTTTATGTACCGATTCCCAAGCCGGCTCATTTTTCTAAATGTTTCATTATAAAGGTTCGTGGGGGATTGGCGGTGGTCGGTGTATTCCTCACCATTGGGGACGATAGCAGGGCAATGGAAGCTGTTGCGAGCATACTTCCAGAGGTTGGACATCCCGGTATGTGGTGTAATAATGATGTTCTTTGCGCATACATTCCCTCTAGACAATGAACACCGGGATTCTAAGAGACTAGAATCTCTTCTGTACATATGATGTGTCAACTCAGATTACGATTTAAAGTTTCAAGTATTTAGGTAACACGACTGAGGTTCACGGATTCCATACCAGACGTCTACTTCCCGTTCGTCATGACGCCTTTTATAGGTATACATAAACATTTTTGCAGAAAACTGCCCCATTCTATAGGAGTATTTTTTTGATTGACACATGACGTAATCACTTATTATTATTTTATCGAGTTTGATTTCACCTTGAGAACGTTCTAAAAAAGTTATTAGGAAAACGACATCACCATGCACATGCTAAAACAATCATGTTCTTAAGCAGCATTACATATTTGCATTCGGAAGTAATTATTCTCATAATGGAAGAAATATTAATAAAAAACATCCTCCTATGCCTTCCAGGTATGATGGCTCTCTCACAACACCTGGCTGCTTCGAATCGGTCATTTGGACAATAATTGCTGAACCAATTGTGGTCACTCGCAAACAGGTCACATATTAACCATTAAGTAATCAAAACAATTGTTCATCTTTATGGGAAAGCTCGGTATCTCTAATGGAAACGGAGCATCATTTCAAATGCAGTCTATATTCAGATGGACGCCCTTCGCAGCGTGCACTCGGTTGAGGGAAAACCCTACAAATACAACAACAGGCCCATCCAGCCACTTAACGGCAGAAAGGTTAGACTATTCAATCAATAGGAGAATCAATCGAATAAAATCGATAACCGCTATTCGCTAATAATGTAATATGCAATTAAGCGTCCCGAACATGTAACAAAAAGAAGAACCACGGCAGTCAAAGTCCATTGAATAAGACTGGCTATATTTTTAGGTTCTCTACCGCCCGAGCCACTTTGACAAGTCTCTTCTCTGTGGAGCCGGCACTGAATATTTGCCACTTGCAACATTTATTATCGTCTTTGTGTTTTCTTTCTTCCACCTCTAATTTTCTAACGACTTTAGTCTTCTTCTTATGGTAAGACATTTTAGATGTTACTCATCATCGGTATTTGAGAATGAACGGTTATAATAACAACAAGCAAAAACCAGAAGTACGATACTATACTATAACCGAATTATTAAAAATGTGTTAAGAATATGCCGATCATTGACTCGAGCAGATTCATTTTCTTAAAATCCATAAATTGCTAAACGGAATAATTTCCGAAGCCACAGAAAAACCGTCGTTGACCGGTCAACAAATGGTTTACACCGAAAAAAATTACCATTTGGTGACCATGTAGTGACTAGTTGACGATTTTTGATTAACTTGGTAACGAGAAAGTCGCCAAGTGGTCACCAAATGGGATGGCCTTCCGGCAAATGGTTCTTCCGTTTTCAATGCTATTTTGTATCCTTATATTCACATCCGAAACCTTGCTTTAAGAAGTATTCGAAAATTATTTCTAGTAATTTACCTATCTCATTTAAAATAGAAAGTTTCTTCAGAGATATATATATACCTTAATAATTCGCGCTATCTATTTTAAAAATAGCATTCTCATTCTAAAAAAATATGTTTTTATTTACTTACACATTTATTTTTAATAGGCTCTCATGATCTCAACTATTCGAATTACAGTGTATAAAACTTCAGAGTTCAATATGTGTTTGATTTATTTTCATTCTAAGCATTGGGCAGGCGTCATTCTTCAAGTGCACCATGGTGACGATCCATTTTTTGGATTAATTTTATCATGTGAAGTGTGTCCTCAGATATACGAGAGAAGTTTGCAAGACTATGTTTATGTAACCGTAAAATTACTTGGATGGTTCTTAATTATTCGTGCAGTAAAACTTTGAGCAGGAGAATCGCTAACTACGTTTACCTAATTATTTTGTGAAATTGAAAAAAAAACACGCGGAAATACGAAAGAGTTTATTCATCCCTCGACATAATAGGGTACAATACAGAATAAATAGGGTACAATAGATCAATGAAAGGTAAATTAAAGTCAGGAAACCCATATTTAAGTTAGTTATTATTGAAAATCACAGCACAACTGTGCCAGCAGAATACCACAGTCTCAAAAAGGCATACGAAGGTGTTGCGATTCCCACTGTAGTGCGATCACTTTAAAAGGCATATTTTGGTTTTTTTGTTTGTTTTTTAGCCCGTGAAATACCGAAATATGCGCTTAAAACAAAGGATAGATCAATGAAGATAATAAATAAATAAATAAATAAAGTTAGATAAATATATAGGGAACATTGGGTATTCGGAAGCTTATAAACTTTACAAATCCTATGAACACAAGCTTAGTCATCAGAATGTAGTTATTGCGAAAATAAAAGAAGCATTGCTGAAACGTTGGCTGCTATCAATCACACGAAAGAAGGTGTAGACGATTTAAAAACAAATTGTTGACGACAGCGCAAAATGACACGTTTTGCTGAACACTAGAGTTGTATCGAGAATCGTTTCTTTTCTTATTAAAATACATGTGCACTTGAATAGTTGTGCAATTCATTGAGGACAAATATAAGAATGAACCTCTAATTTAAAACCTAAAAGAAATTTCGAATTTCATATTCACTTTGAACATGAAATTCTGATGTCAGATTTAGTGCTATCTGGGCGACAAGCATCCTGCCTGACACACAGACGAAGACAAAGGCGGCGGTGAAGCAATCAAATCTTGGAATATGGTGATTTAGATGGGTAGTTCGAGATTCTTTCTAGTGTTTACAACACGTGTCACGTAGAGGTAGAAGAAGTCGGCATAAAGAACGGTCTGCACAATTCCGGCCACGGTGGCAATTGGATCGAAGAACGACTCAGTGTGGTATCTGCAATGAACGCACACTTGTAAAGGGACAGTAGATATTCTCTGTTTTCACCCTGCGTCATGCGATCTGTGTATAGTGAGTGTGCAATGGAAATATTTTTCGTGTTAAATGGTATACAAGCGTATGTTAATCATAAAAGCAAATAGTAAATTTCCCGCGTAGAGGGTTACTTTAATGTGTTGATATACAAACTCCAAACATGAGACACCAAAAAACTACGGTGCACTAAATTTAACTGTTTATTGTTAGAAGTGCAGCTTCAGCGGTTTTTTCAATATAGTATTTTCAAATTCCCTTAAATAGGCCAGAAATTCCTAAATTCCCGATAGGTAAAGCGTAATCAGCGATATAAGTTTACCTGTAAATCCAGTTGAGCAAGTAGAGTCCTCTGTAAATTCCTAGTGCGAATAGATAGTGAGCGGTAATGGTTTCTGCTGATCCTGTCGATTGAAGCATGAAGAGCTGAGGCATGATGGCCACTGCCTCCAGGTAGATACTAAATAAGGAAGTGAACAGTTATTAAAGATGGATTTGTTACAATAAACGAACAAAATTCAAATGATTTGCCTGCTCTACTGGAGTTTTTGAATGCCAAAGAAAAATTATAAATTCGTCGCGCTTGAAAATCTATGTTTTACTGGGGGAGTAAGAAAGAGAACAATCGTAAAAAAAATTGAAGCCACAGATTTCTCGGTTTAAAGTGAACAACTGAAGCGCTACAGACTTGTTGCGATATCCATAACGAAAAGGGGGCCGCGCGTTTATTTAAGTGTCATGAAGTTTAAAATGCAATCTATCACGATTTCATTTGCATTCTAGGTGCTTAAATAGGAGATCAATATGTGTATTTACCTGAATGTCCATGCAATCTCCATAAATGTGAACTCGTGGTTAATAAGAAGCGACAAGATAACACAAGGGACGACCAAAAGTTCAACACGGAAATAATCGGAAGCTCTCTCATATGTGGGACGAAACTAAAATCAACGATATGAAATTATAGATAATCAATTAATTAATTAGCCCCAAACATTTGCAGAATACACTCAGAAAGTTATTTAAAAATAAAGTACCCAAAAACCAACCTTGGCGAGCATTAGGTACAGAGTTCCGAACGACGAAACAAGGAAGAACACCTTAACATCAAAATAATTAGAAAAGCAACGAATAACATTTTAAACATAAAACAGCAATGATTTTCTACAGCCTGGAAGAATAGACCACACGTAGTTGAATGAAGAAAAGAAATGAAAGAATTAAAATAATGTATGCAAATATTTGTATTAGAAAGAAAACAGGGAAATGATCAAATGCGTGACTAAATAATATGATTATTTTGTAAATAACATTCAAAAATCACCTTCATCGATGTGTTGTAAACAGAAACAAATGTTGTGAATAAATCCATGTAGCGAGCCACGAAGACCAGTGCGAAGAGTGCTTGCGATCTAGACGTTTATAATAATAATAATTTATTTCCAGTTGCATCGATTCTTTCAGTTTATAAAATTAATATTTTAAAAATTAAATATGGAACTGCCCTTCAGGGCCCCGAATGGAGCCCTGCAGTTCGCTACATTAGCACAAACATTCACAATATATCGCTAATCAAATGGGAATTTAACGTCCTAATAAATAACTAGCAGTGATTAAGGTTTACCTGGCTGAGATTCCTGATACAGATCTTGTCTTCCACATCTTCGCAAGCAATATGAGAATTGCCACCAAGTGGCTCATATCAGCAGCAAGACGAAAAATATTCATCTTGGGCTCTTTCTTGGTTTGGAACCTGCAGAAGAGACATCGTAAGAAAAATGTGACGATAGAAAAAGCCCCAACAAATGATGTACATTCAAAAGCAAGGGTTAAAAGGTTGAACAAAGCGATAGTTTAAGAAGACAAGTAATGTACAAGTCGATTCAAAATAAGTTGCTAAACGTGCTCTCCGTGAATAGTTTACAACATCGCATATCCGCAAATAATTTGAATGCACATAATTATAGTAGGTGATGTCAAGATTGCGAAACAAGAAGGCATAAGGCAAGCACAAACATTTGGTAATAGAGTATTTATGTGACCAGAAAGTATCATCCATCTTCTCGCAGTTTCACATAGCGGAATTTTACATACAACGGGAAATTTACATACACCTGCAGCGTTTTGGATACACCTAATGTAAAACTGCTCGAAAATGGAAACGTGAAATTGGATGGTTCTTTCGTGGCGAATTCGCTCGAAAGTGTAACATAAATACTCCATAAGGTTCAGCTCTACTTAGCTTTACTGACCATAATCCGTTTTTACGGTGGCGTTCTCTACAGCTGTTATTTGGGGCGACGTGTCATACAGTAAGCTACAACTCTACCACAATCCTTTCGCTGCGGGACCCAGTCTCACCTAATTTTACCTTTATGGCAAACCTCCAACCGTCTCTACCATCTCCATAATCTCTCGTTGTCTGCCATTTTGGTTGTTTACTGGCCCGTTGCCAAGACGAATTCTGCACCCAAATTTGTTTATCATTCCATTTTAAAAGGTCACCGAAGGTCGCAGAAATTATTTTTTTTCCTCGTTTATCTGGGAACGCATTATTGAATAGCCGTCCAATCCGATTATTGATAACAATTGGTGGTTTAGAGATTTTGCATTTCACTATATCAGAGGGAATTTCAATTAGGTAATGCCACATTTTATAAAAACAGCCAACTTGTTGCATTTTTTTTTACTTTTTTTTTTAAACTTGTCGCAGCTATGTGCACTAACAAATATTTATATTGAAGAAGTCATGTAACATGCTTCCCTTTGTATTGCGCCCACATGTTGCAAATGCGCGAGAAAATATTACAGCTTAATGAGTTTGCATCATATGAATCAACTGTAGACATTGATTTTTCGACGGATCTTACAAGAGCAATCTTGGACAAGCTTCGCGTACATATATATGTAAGCTAATTTTGAAACTGCATACAGCGTGCACTGAAAATCGGGATAAGGTACGACAATAATACAGATCTTTGCATGTATGTAGTATCATATTTAAATTGATTTTTCATAGTGCGGTGCTAGAACTAACCGCAAATCTAATTTCCATTTTTTTCGCAGCATCTCGTCTATTTGAGGTGTCGAGTTTCCATTTCGGCTTGTATTTAACTAGAAGGCGAGCGTGGACTTAGATTACTTTTGGCGATTTCTTAGATAGCTCTTATTGTAGTCGCAATGTAAAACAGGTCGACAATGTTGCACAATCGTATGCATATTGCAACCACTCAAGATGTAATCGTATATGTACACAGGTGCGGCCCGCAGCGCGTATCCTTTAATGCTTAATGATGGCCCACTAACAGACGGAGAAGCGGGGTCAGGGAGGTGGGACCTAACACCTAATATTACGTTTTGAGGTCCCCAACTTTCTGAAATAGTATTATATTGGGCCAATCTTAGCTTTTGAGCAGAAGCCCTGCATGCCATGTATCATAGATTGTTTCTATGTCAACGATTTACTTTCTGCACTCAACAACTAAAGCTTCTTATTAAAATTCTCTCTATGTAAATTCTTTTTATTTATAGCTATTTATTCCCAAACTATAATTACATCAGCATCTGAAGGCTGTATATTGTCTTTTGATTCTTTTTTTTTTGCTGCGTGGCGGTGATCCATTCATTATTAACTAAATTTTCAGAGTTGACTGCGCCACCAGACATCATTTAGTAAAAAAGCGTATATGGCGCATGGGTGCTAAAAAGTGTGAATCATTTTCCGTCCGAATTAAGTAAGCAATGTGTTCTGCTCTGAACAGATGTGTGTGCTTGCTGATGGAAAACATCCTTAATAAATCATTCTTGTGATCAAGCAGTCGCACGTTTGTTGATTTCGTACACTTTTTCTTGGATGCTTCCGTTAGCGCGTGTATATTGCTGCTCTATCATGTTCCTACACCCTCTATGGATTCTACCTTTTGTAACTTTATTAAAAGAACTTTGCAGCTTAATTACAAGCGAATAAACCCCTATAAAACTAAAAAATAGCGACTTGTGCCTTGTTGGTGTTTTCTGGTGTTTCTAACTGTTCAAAAAATTACCCGCATCGGTAGTTCGTACCCTGACATTGAGACTGATGCGGACATATGCCTTATTTTTATCAACTGCTTATTTTGGAGTACTTTCCCGAGATAATACATTTGATGTTTTGTTTTTCTCGAATCCCGTACATTGAGTTTAACAGTTTGAGCTCCTCCAACCTAGCTAAGCATACCTACTTTTTGCGTGTGCACCGTTTAAAGTATGTTTAACATAGCCAAAGCATTAAGCATGTATGACGTAAAATCACAGAAAAAATTGCTTCTGACAACACAAACAGTTAGCCGCATAGGGGGCTCGAACCCCTGACATTCAGATTAAAAGTCTGACGCTCTACCAACTGAGCTATTGCGGCCTTGTTTTTGCTGTTTTTAAAGTACTCATATTGCCTGCTTTCATGGAAGGAAACATCGTATTGTGTAGCTTAAAAGAACTTTTTTTCTGTGAGAGGGGCAGGGGCTCGAATCAACGATATTAACAATAAGATTTAAAGTCGTTTTCCGATAATATGTTAGTGCAACAGTAGTGATCTTAAAACAAAACTGTGTGTAAGTGGTATTGCCTGACTTCACTAAAGAAATGGTCTGGTCGTGCAAAACGTAAGCCGCATAGGGGGCTCGAACCCCTGACATTCAGATTAAAAGTCTGACGCTCTACCAACTGAGCTAATGCGGCCCTTCTGTAGGTGTTTTAAACGCACACATTCAGGGATCTTTTTTTTTGCATGATCACAAAAAAGTGTGTTTTCTTCAAAAACCTTTAGCCGCATAGGGGGCTCGAACCCCTGACATTCAGATTAAAAGTCTGACGCTCTACCAACTGAGCTAATGCGGCTCTTATACAAGTATTTTAAAAGCACACATTCAAGGAACCTTTTTTTGTATGATCAGAAAAGTTTGTTTTCTTCAAAAACTTAGCCGCATAGGGGGCTCGAACCCCTGACATTCAGATTAAAAGTCTGACGCTCTACCAACTGAGCTAATGCGGCTACATTAATGGCTATTCCAGAAATCAATTAATTACAGCCAATTACACATACAGTTACAAACATAAAACGTTGAATTTAATTTAGATTTAGAAATCGGGCGTATTAACATTTATTTATGCTGTAATTTTGGCAAATCCATCCTCTTTTATTGACAGTATCATGATTCATTTTTATTGATGATATTATATGTATATGCATTTAATTGTATATTAAAAATATATATAACGCAGATGATGTTGTTACATTTTCCCCCTTCCAGGATGGAAACATTCTCACATGCAATAGTGGCGCAAATCCCTGATTCGATCAAATTTGAGGAGAAAAAACAGAAAGTGAGTTTTTGTTTGTTAATAGTGAAACATGATTCAATAAAAAAATAAAGGAAAAGTTGGAATTCTGAGTAAAATCACTTTGCCCGCGAATAGTTCCGAGAAAACTTTGTATTCGGGAAACGAATTCATTAACGGTTCATTCCACTTGCGTGAGTTTGTATAATATTCTTGCAATTTGATTACTTAATTTTTCTAAATTCAGGGCGATATAGAATTATTGAAAAAACAACAGGAGGACTTTGTTGAGACGTTGCGACAAGCTCATATCACAGTTGTGGAGCTGCCCAGGGAGAAAGGTAAATATCAATCTAGGGAAACAAACCTCAAACAAACCGCATGGTCTGAATTAGGTGTTGCGACCATTTCAATACAAATTACTTTGTTTCCAGACGCCCATGTATCCTCACTACTCATTCACGACAACGCAATAGTAATAGGAGGAACCGCGTTGATCTGCCGACGGAAAAAGGAATCTATCGTAACGAATGAGGTACTAAACTGATTTATTCCTCGGAATTCTTCGCAGTATTAACTAATTGTAAGTAATAGTGCCAAAACATTGTCTTTAGCTAGTATTCTCTGAAGGACAGGTGGACCCAACAGTTTTTTTTCATCAAATATTCCATTGCAGCTCCGCGCTATTCTAACACCCCTCGTTTGGAAGGTGTACGAATGCCCGGAAAAGGAAAACGGCAAAATTGTTGTGCTCGACGCTAGCGATGTGCTTTACACGGGTCATGAAATATTTGTCGGAACTAGAAAACACGGAACAAATATAGAAGGTGCAATGGTAAGCACACGTACTATGCTTTATTCTGCGAGGCAAATGATACATTGTGGATGGTAAATTCTACTATTATCTTGAAATGCGTCATGAATTGATGTGCTACCACATACATAGTTACTAATTGTAGCAACGTGATCTTGACCTTAACTGTGTATGTTGTCTTTTCGAAACATGTATTATTATTATTTCTCACGTTTTCAGGTTTTGGGCCGAGTGTTCGCAGACAAACCTGTTGTCCAAGTTGTTTTGCCCAACAATACCCCATTAAAAGCATATGTCTCCCTGGCAGCTAAAGACATATTGGCAGTGGGAGCTAGCAAAGACGCCCAGCTTGTTTTAAAGGTAATAATGTTACTGCTGTACTACTGAGGTAATGAGACACCACAGCGTCCAAGCCACCCTGCTCGGAGGCCCTTTTCAGGTGTTTTATGGACGTTGTCAGCCACATAGGCGTCACGGAGCACCATCGGGTGCTTATCTCATTTAGCCACATAGGCAACATGCAAAATAATGCGATATTTAGTATTATTAAAAAAAAGAATCAACACGCTGCAGAATCGGCTCAAAAGACCTGATCTATTTACGTTTGATTATTCATTTATCGTTATTTAAAAATTTGAAAAAATAATGTTTAGCGTATCGAACACGAGGCCACATTCCGTTATAAAACAATCACCTGTGAAGATGATGCATCTGCACACGTACTTTTGATGAATAACCGGCTAGTGGTGAGACAAGACAGACCTGAACCGGTGAGTGTTTTCGTTATTTATTCACTAATTTATTTTGCAATTTCTAAAGAAGAATCTGTAACATTCTTTGGTTCGGTCCGTGAAATGTACATGTTATCCAATTTATGTGGATATGCCAGATATACGGTCTAAACGTACACGACCTGTTTTTTTATAATATATGACACAAAATCTTAAACTACATTTTCAGAAGTTCACAGCGCTGAAGAACGCTGGATTGGAGTTGTGGGCCCTGGATGTTTCGGAAGTCAGCAAATTTTCCGTACCGTTCACAAGATTGTGCCTCTTATTTAAACAGACCAGCAAGGCGTAATTGCCACTATAACACTCAACTATAATGTCTGTAAAACAATTAATTAACCTAGAGCCTTAATACTTCAACTGGTAGAATGCGTTACTGTATCGATATTATTGTTAGCGTTCAGCCTTAGGCTAGCAAAATTATAGCATTCCCATTTGCCCCCGTTGGATGCCCATAAGGAATAAAAACCGCGGTTTCACACATTCTGGATAGCTTCTTACAAACATAATGTTTATCATGTTACATGCTTTAATGTTTTTTTTATTTGCTTTCACAACCTGTTAATTCCACTTTGCTAGTGATAAAAAAAACTGCCAGGCTTCCGCATTAATAGTACAATTTTTTAAATTATTACTAAAACTTGTTTTTCAGTTATTGAAGAAATAGAGTTTTCTTGTCTGTAATTAATCCACTTCAATAACCCCCAGTTTCGTAGCATTCAATTAACCCAGTTAACCAATTTTTGTGTCATTTCTTCATTTTTGACCACATTTGTCTTCTTGACAGGTCCATGGCATTTCTTGTGATCTGTGTAACTGCATATACTTTTCTATTCGTGAGCATTATGTGAAATCATTTTGTATTAAAGAATTTAGTTTTCGCTTCGTTACCTCACTATTTAATTCTTTTCACATTTTTTGGATCCCACAACCAAGCATTTTATACCCGACTAGAATTTCGCCCAATTTCAATTGTATTACCACAGCCGAGATTATTTTGTGCATTTTATAACCTTTATGAGTTGGAAGCATAGTGGCTCTTTACCATTTCAGTTACTGCTTCTAATCTTTCCGACAGGTATTATCTCAGTTGACAGCAGCAATTTTATAATTTATGTACTATTCATTCGTTTCGAACTAGATTTTCAGTAGCCTAGCTTCTAATTTTGTAGCGAATTTCATTAGGGCTCATTTTTGTGATCCTTTTCCTTTCGCTTTTTTTTCGTAAAGCAACCCCCTTTAATTGAATATGCATTTACTACTTCCTTATTTATGAAAATCAAATTGCCCGAAATTTATCCATTTATAGAATTTCACTACTTATATGTATAGTCGGCTTCTCAATTTTTTTTGTATTAAATTTGTGATATTGCATCAGTCGTCCAAATCAAATTCAAGTCAATTTCGTGTAGTTAATCGCTTCAGCACACTTACGACTGGAAAAAAATACTGCCAAAGTTTTTAATGGAACATTTTGTGTGCATCTTCCCGATATAATAAAGTTATTGTTATTGTAAAGTTATTAGTTTTCCTCAAATTATTATTTATTCGTTTGAAGTTTCTGTTTCGTCAAAAATGTGCTATGCCAACTCCAAGTACGCATTTTTGGTAATTTCGTAGTCAGGCCTATTATTCTTGTGAAAGTTGTTCGTCGTGTTGTTACTTTGAGGAAGTCACGAATCCGCATAGCATCAGACGGTTTTCTTCAGCTCACTGTGACTAAGTTCTTGTTTCAAATGTGTTAATTAATCTCTCGAGAAGATCCTCACGACAGATTGGCGAATCGCTTAAAATTCCAAAGTTGGCAGTTTTCAAAAAACATGTAGCTCCAATCGAGAAAGGGGAGCGGCCGCTTGAGTTTTTAAAATCGTGAGAAACGAAGTCTCTTGACTGTGGAAAGCGTATGTGTTATGTGCATCGCTTCCAAGAAGTCTTCTTGCTTTTGCATACATAGTTATTCTCGCCACAAAGGCGGCAAGACATCAGAACAACACCACCAGATTAGCTGCTAATAGGGCTTTATAGGCGATCGACATTTTGACGAAAATATGCTAATTGTAAGACAGTAAAAATGGTCCTTTTTTCTGCAGTCTTGGCTCATGGCCTACAATTATGGAGTTTACACTTATCGCACTCAAAAAAAGTAAAACATTTCTAATTGCCAGTGTTCACTCAATTAAAAAATCACATGAGAACCGGCAATTGGCCACTCTCGATCACCACAATCTGCATTTGAGCCATTCTTCAGAAAGGTGCAATTAAATAGACTCTCTACCTTTACGAAAGCTACAATCTACATTATTTTACGTCGGTGTGCAAAACAACTTCAAAACGGCACTAGTTTCCATTCGTGAGCCTACCATTTTAGTTCACTAATGTACAACTGGTTTACGTCCATGTGGGGTACTTAAACTTGGAGATCATATGAATAAAGTGGCCCTCTAACAAGCTCGCATCGGTTGATAAGTTCGAGGGAGTCTGCTGCCAGAATACCTTTCTAAAAACAGTAACGTACCGCCTGGCCTGAGCTAGTTTTTCCACCCTTTTAGTAACAAGAGCAGTGAATCCCTAGAATTTACTGCACAACTGCAGTCTCAATTTCCAACTTCCCTGACAGTTCGCTCCGTTATAATCTTTTTGTGAAACGGCGCTTCTCGGTCCTAATAGTTGTTTCCACAGCAAACGAAGGATAAGATTATTTTCAGCACAAACAAATATCTGTGCTACAAGAGTTCGTATAATGTGTTTGTGAAGCATTCTCAGAATTCTGATTTTTTTAACGGTCGAAAAAAACACGATGTGAGGAAAACAGCTTTTTGGCCTTAATCTGTGAATTATGAACTTAGCATTATCCCAAGAAATGATCCCAATTGTAAGTTTCTAATTGCGATGGTAATTATAGACAACTTCTAGTTTTTGTAGTGACTCAAGGGAATTGAAATGTTCCATTTGTGATACATAGGGGCAATTAAATGTGTGGATTGAATATGCCCCGTAAACCTACGACAGAAACACAAATAAAAATGTGCCCTTTAATTCAGTTTCCCAACAGTTATGCCCTGGTGTTCACCTCTTTGTTTATTGACAACACAAAGTTGACCGTACACATAGTTTGACGGTTTGGCCCTCCATTAACACATTTTTGCTTCGTCCAAACACGCTACCTTATGTATTTGACATCCGGTCGCAAAACTGCAATTAAGGCGTGGCCCGGATGTCTATTCTTTCTTGGAAGGTTGTGCAGAGTTCAAAGGAGGAAACTTGAAGTGCAAAATATATGAAGCTAGCCCTAAACGTGAGCAATGTAACACCTTGCAGCCGTTAATTACGTCATCAGCGGTTCCCCCAACTTGTAGCTTCCGAAACTTTGAAACAATTGCTCACCACGCGCGATCCAATACAATTTTAGGGTTCGAATTGTAAGTCGTTTTTGTATGGTCTCTCCCTGACATTTGTTCCTGTTTTTTTTGCCCAAATGATCAAAGTTCTACTTTGGAACAAAAGGTGTTTCCAATGCAAGATGCATACATTATTTTACACATCAAAAAGTTCGATTTTTCCGGCAATTAGTTTGAAACTGCAATTATAATGTTTAATGAAGCTTGCTTCCAAGATGCCTTCTGTTATTTTCTTCTTCTCCGGAACCCTTCTTTTTCGTCATTACGTTTCTGCTATCACGTACCACCATCTCAAGCTCCAGTTGGTATTCCTTTTTTTAATCAGTTAAACTACAGTGTTTGATTGCTTAGAAAACACCGTATGAAGCTTGGTTGTTTACCTTATCGAAGGTTTCCGGACGAGGTATAGATTTCACAATTAAAATGTATTGCTGCACCTGCTGTGCGTTCTGAAATTCACGTAACAATAAAGACAGTTTTGCTAATGCTTATTTGTCGACTCTGTCCAGTGTCAAAACGATTCGTAGCATAGTAAACCAAATTAGAACACAAAAAAATCTGTCCGCTAGTTCATCAGTGTCAAATGAAGTTGCATTCTATTAGACATTACATATGTTTGATACATTTGCGTCACATTTTTCATTCTTCTCTTCAGTAATTTCGCATTGTTATAGGTCATTTTTTGCTACATAACGCATGATTTATTTAAAGACATCGAACACCGTCTTCTTTCTAGGGCGCATATACATGTCTAATGAAAATTCGACTGCCACATAAAATAGCCTTGTTTTTTAATTCGGTGCCTGAACTTTTGGGATTCTTTTAGACTGATTTTTAACAATATTATTGAGATTTTTGTATTTCCCGAGAACAAACTTGATCTATGATAATTGAGAAATGCCCTGTCTTCAGCCTGCAGAAAAAAAGAAACCAAACCAATAAAAAGTTGAGGCTCTTTTTCACAAAAGTTCGTGCTCTTCTAATGCGAAGAATTTATCAAATGAAATATTCAAGAAATAGCAACGCGAGAACAACTGATATGTTGCTGGCTCCGTGAATTCTAGACAAAAGCTTGTGTGTGTGAAATCCCGGTTTGCTGTCTCAAAAATTTACATTTGACTTCTAACTACGTAGCTCTTGGTGACTATTGTCACATTACATTACATCAGAATATTTTTTTTCTGGAGGTCTTTCAACTTTTCTCGTTTGACTTCGGCTTCACGTTGATCGTTTTCGCCGGATTTACGAGCCAATTTTTCATAATTTACAGTTGTTTTCACGCAGAATTTTCGCATTTAATGCTATTCATAGCCACAATTTTTCATTTTGACCGGGTACCTGAAGTGTCCCTTGTCTTATTATATGTATGCTGTCTTATTATAATAAACCTACTAAACTTTCAGTAGTCTAAATGGCCCAATTCTCTGAATGCGAGGAGAGTGTAGAACTATTAACCAATGGATTCTATCGGGCCATTGTTATTGTCTACGTCATAATCAGTATTATTGGCGTTGCACTGACTATTTTTCTAACTTCGACGCTTTATAAGAAAATATTCTTCCATGAAAATTTGAAGGTCAGTTGGTACAACTCAGGTCACACTTGGCATGCATGCTGTCATTTAAAAAACATGCATGCCGCATCCAAAAAACATGCATGCAGTCATGATGACTGCATGCATGCCAAATCTCAAAAAGCATGCATGCCGCATCCATCTTATGCACCGTGCCGTAAACGTGCGGAAAATGGAAAATTTCACAGGAACTTCCCTACCCCCGCCCCCTTTAGTAAAAATAAATAAACCACCATTAAATAGCAAAAATGACAACGATAAGACAAGAATTCAAAATTGCAGCTCTATAATTGTAGGTTTCGCTTGTGGTTTGTTAAATGCTTATCCGGAAGAAGTCGCTGTCGTCCTGCGCACAGCTGAAACATAACAATTAAAGTTAGTTTCCACACTGTAACTTAAACACTACACTCACACCATACCCATATAGATTACTAATTGACTACTTTACGCCACAGGATACTACACACGTACACACCCACACCTTGAATTGAGACTATATATTGTCGTATTTTACCCTGCGTACAAATGCAGTATTCGAACAAAAAATACAGAGGGAAAATTACGGTACTAATACGAAGTGCCACTGCAGCGTTACAGGAATTGTGCATTTCTTTAGAAATCAAAAGGAAACATTAAATCACAGTTTTACCTTGATATGGATCCCTCGAAAATTTGGAACTTCATGTTGATTTACGAACGGCCATCCCAACCTCTTCGTAGTCGTAGGTCATAGTTGGAGGAAATGTGCCGAAGAACAGAACTAAATGTGCCATTAAACACAAAAGCGTATTGCCTACTTTTCAACTGAAACTTGGATACTTGGATTGAGAAACAGGGTGAAGAAAACGTGCCAAGAACGGGTCCCTGAGTTAACAAATACGGTTTCACATCAAAACTTAACTTTCCTTCCATTTGACGAGTTAACGATGGGCGGTTACCTATTACCAATTGAGCCACAATTAAAGAAATGAATGAAATGGACTAAAGTACCTGATGACTAGCAGATAACATAGTAGCGAGTAGCGAGTAGAGGACTCGGAGTCAATCCAGTCATTTCTGAAACAAGCAATACATATATCTTAAATTGTTTTTCCTCCCCCACCTAAGTTTATTGGAAAAACATCACAAAGGACAATGCCGATTCCGAAACATTGAATGAAAGTGCCGTTTGATAGTAAAAACGTAGAACAGAAGCGCGAAGGTAATCAATTCAACTAACCAACCAACGTCAATTTTTCACAAGTTTAAGTATAATAAGAAAATAACTTACGCACCCATCTAATTTACCTCAGCGTGTCGTATTCAAAACTCAGAGTGAAGGCGTTTCGTTGTCTAAAATATCTAATGAAAATCGGTAATAAACAGGTAGCTGAAATGAAAGATATAACACCGAACATGTGTACAGGATCAACTAATTCCTCAATGCCATGGGCAACAATTTGCATCATTCACCCAGACTCTTGACACTGATTTCATGTCATTGACATGAACACAAAACTAATACATGGAAATAGTAAAGAAAACGCACTAACTTCACAATTTTTTCGTTAGTTTGGATTCCCTTACGCTGCCAATCGCCTCATCCATTTTTTACTGCTCCTTTCTTCACTGGCACTTCAGTTTCGCCTTATCTGCTTCAAAAAATATTAGTACAAGAATAAATAAGCAAAATAAACATAGCAAACGAAAAGAAATGTATAAAAACAGCACCTGGCAAAAAAAAAGTTAACCGTGCATTTTCTTCAAAACCCTGAAATGCACGGTTAGTGCGAAGCGTGCCGCATGCGTGACCAGCAATACCGTACTCAAAAAAGCACGCCTGCGGCACGATTGACGGCATGCATGCTTTTTGCCTTAAATGACCGCATGCCTGCGGAAGTTCAGCCATGAACATAAAAGAAAATACTACGGGACGAACGATATATTAAAATGTTAATAAGCCAGTTTGATTTATGCATTTTATTGTTTATTGATGGCCTCTCAAAGTATTATTTCAGATTTTACTATCTCTACTGTTGGTGGTTTCCTGTGCACACTGTGTGGTCCTTCTAGCATCCGTGGTGAGTTGTTTTCCCATATACCAATATATTTTCATTTTTATTTTATGCAATATGGATCTATAATAAGTGTAAGCACGCATAATATACAGACAAGTTCTTCTCTTAAAGTTCTTCTAGACCATGAAAATCTATATATCGTTTCTTAGCTACCTAAATGCGTCAGTTTGAGGAACCAATATATGAACCAATATACACACATTTTGGTGTTAAAAATTTTCGTGTAACTCTATTGCTTTTCAGGTCTTTCACGCTCGCACGTACTTCCCGTACGACTGTAATCTGTTCACTCCTGTACGAATATGTCTCATTTTCCGCGTACCCGCTGTATTTTTCATTATTTTAATGGTCTTCTGTCAGAGTGCAATTGTCGCTGAAAGAACAATTGCCTCCTTCCATTTCGAATCGTATGAGGAATCGAGCAGAAGACTGGGACGCGTGTTGGGTACCATTGCGGTTTGTTACCAATTTACATGTTTATTCCCATCATAGCTAGGGTTAAGAAAATAGATATATGCGCGCAACAAAACCGACACCCCCACCCCAACCCCTCTTATGCAGAGGTTGGTTGGTTTGGGGGCGCTTCGAGTACCATTCCAGTTGGCGTAAATGCGGCGCACTTTTTGAGATTATATTTACAGGTTGTGACGTCAGCATTGTTATGTGTATGGTTATTCTCGCCCGAGGACCTAAACGAAATGCAAATCAACTGTGGTAGTTTCTCGAACAGCACGTTTCAGAATGCGAACAATATATACTGGTACGCTGTTTTAGCTCTTTGTGTGAAGACTGCTAGATTAAATAAGGATAGTGCAGTAATGCTGTCAGACTACTACAACGATATGTATTCTTTACCCAGGCATCAGTATGTGATTTTTTTTATTGCAGTAATCCATTAGTATAGGAATATAAGATGGTGACTATTCAGTTTCAAAAATTTTCAGTGCTTTGATTTCAATCGACTTTTGCAATTTCGTTTTATTCATGTTGATATGGAAATACAATAAGCGAATGGTGCTCCAGTAAGCGATTGAGTTATTTTCGCTCGTTTGGATGCATATATGTACACAATAGACAGCAACTTGTCACATACTACCAAAATGAATGCCACTGGCTATCTGTAAATAAACTTTTATTAACTTACACTCTACAGATAGAAGCTGACAACGTGGAGGTCTAGATACTCAAAAAATAAAATGCATAAAGCACACGTCTTTCAGATCCCATTCGCGTGCCCATGAACGATATCAAATCAACGAGAACTTGTATGTGGTGGAATTAGTCGCTCCAATATCCCTCGCACATTTTCTAATATTTGGAATTTATATGGGATCCTTATTGATCGTTCGCTCACAGAAAGATATCATGGAAATGGTCACATATCGAGTGGCATGTAACTACTGCTATGTGAGTTCAGACCATCATTATGCAATACGGTTTTTCCTGTATGCCCAAAGGCGCCCAGCTTGAAAAGAACTACAGATTATGTAATTCTACATTTCCAGATTGTTCCGCTTTTTACAATGGCACTGCCATGCCTTGTAATTTACATCCATCATCGCACTGAAAGAAGAAGGAGACTTCGTCTTACACGAGCTATCAATTCTGATCACACAGGAGATCAATACTTTCACTCATTACGGCTTCAGTGGAACTCACCTCGAAAGGGACGTAATTGTAGCACTTCCGCGTAAATCATGTACCGCCCTATTATGTAGTATTAAAACCAAATATCCAAAGAGATCTCCATTATTTCTCCTGAGGAGGATAAGTTTATTCACATCGTTGTAATAAATTGTCATGATCATGAATTACCTCGGCGCAAAAGGAATCAAAAATACAGCGTGTTTCGTGAACTCGATACTTGATCAATGCATCCGAGTTTGATTTTTTCAAGAGCAATACAGGCATCATATAAAAAATGGTTATTTGCCGAACTTTGTTTATTGCTTTTGACCGTTATGTGCATCCCCCTACTCAAATTTGTAAACGTGTTTTGTTCATGTGTGTGGAATAAAGGTGAAATTATTTTTTAGTGAATAAGTTGTGACGAAACTAAGAAACTCATCGGGAGTTTTCCGTCTCTCGTATTTACAACATAGTTTTACTACTTATTGCTTGATAATTGCCGTAATTGCCGGTAGTTGTTTGGAAACGTATATTCTATATTAGATGGAGTGTATATTTCCAAATGTTTCACTAGCCACGTACTTTTCCTCATCAGATCTTAATGAATTCTCCGTACGCGACTCACTTCCAATGAGGAAAAAGCAATATACTATGCTTTGCGCTCAACCGGACGGCATACTTTTATGGCTAATAGTAATTAGACTCTACCCAGAATGGGTGCCTCTACAAAATGGAATCCAATACGTTTTCAGCGAGTGCTAACCTTATAACTTTCCAGAGGATCCTTTGTTTAGTGTCTCATCGTTCACTGTTATTCGAGAATTGTATTCAAAGAAAGGCACCGAGGCACGTTTTTTTAAGAAACTCTCCAGAAAATTATCAGCTAAAAGCACACGTTCGCAGGTTGTATGCATGGTCCGAATTGACAAGAACCCGAATGTTGAAATGGCCCGTCTTGAGAGTACCTGCTGGTTGTTGCTGATTGTTTTCTTCTGACAATGAGTTCATGTGTCGTATCGTCCTCATTTTTGGATGAATTTAAACAGGTGAAAAATCCTTCGACAGCGTAGCTTTTTCGAGCTGTTTTGTATTTATTTCATAGCAATATTTTTCTTCAGATCCAATATATGTGACCGTCTGGTTATAATAATTGTCTTGGAACGGATTGATGTGCAACCTAATTTGCCAGGACAGCCTGAGAATGTATAGAGGCCGCATCTCTCTGCCCTCGCTTTATATGCTCATGCGTCCGGATTACTGAAGACTCGGGATTAATATGCAATTGTCTAAGCGCGATGTAATTGCACGTTACGCAGATTGGCATCCAACATTCAGTCACAAATGTTGAAGGCACAAGCTGCCAGGATACATTGCATTCCAATGTATGTCCTACAGATGTATGTATTTTAACATTTGTTTCTTTTTCTAGCTTGCCACTTATGTTATCTTACCCTATTAATATATTTTTCCAGTGAGACTCCTTAGAGACCAGTATGCGCACACGAGCATCTATTAAAATCTTCCGTCATGTGGATCTTCTATAAAAGCGAAACTTCCAATGCTCTATCCATATTTATGCAAGTGTGCCCTACTATAAGTTCATATGCGACCTCCCTCTACGCAGCAGCTCACAATATATGTAAATCGCGTATTTAAGGACACCATTAAAATGTTAGCATGCATCACCGTTCATATGATGCAAGCGAGTTATACTAAATTGCATCAGACGAACGAGCCGATTGCTGAACATGCAGCGATGTCCGAGTGGTTAAGGAGTTGGACTTGAAATCCAATGGGCATTGCCCGCGTAGGTTCGAACCCTGCTCGCTGCGAATTTCTTTTGTTGACGAAATATATTTGAAGTGTATTTAGAATTCAAATTTTATCTTTAGCGTCATAAAAATGAAGAGAAAACAATTGTCCTTTTTACATTAGTAAAGGTTCAATGTTTTCGCACCGGAAGGAAAAAAGCCTATTTATATCGACCTTTTCTTTTGCTGCATTCCGGGGCATATTGTGCAATTTCTCTGAAACGTTTATCGTCAATGACCATTTGAACAGCGAAGGACAAATACGATCTCATTGTTTCTTGCGCCAAATATACTATTTACAAGAAAGAGCATCCAAAGCTAATCTTGCGAAGCATGTCACACAACGCTCAGCAGACTATTTGATAACTAGTGTGAAATTCTTTTGAAAATACAGTGTGTTGCGACTGCCCTTATTCATACATTGTTGCAAGAATTACCGAAATAAATATAAACGCTTATGCAGCTGCAAGTGACCAAATTAATACTGATATCCCATTACGAGTGATTCACAGTTTTTCATCAGATATCTGTTCTTTTCATTTGGAAAACAATGCTGTGTTCTCTACACCAATAGTTACTTAAACTCTCGGTTCAAGATTACCCGTTTATTCCCAAGGGATTCTCCTTATTCAGTTCCCAATTTGAAGCTGTCATTCACTTGTCACAGCAGCGTTCCACATGAACTTGAGCAACCGACCGCTGACTACTGACTCCCCCTTCAAAACTATTTCCTCCTTTTTTTATTGTTCGCTACCCAATGTATTTCACGAAAAGTTTATCTCATTTTTGTTATTTGCATGTTGCTTTGTTACAGTGGCTCCCCAAACAATCAGATAAAATATGTATATTTGGAGAGGGTTTTATCAATTCGTCACTTTCATTATCTAACATGATCACAATAACATCTCCATGTGATGAATTGATCATTTGGGAGTTGCTCAAGAGTGAGTATATTTTTCACTGCCTTTCTTTCTGATACCAATCCATCATATCTGTTTCATTTGTGGCCTTATTTGGCCGTCTATCGGGGACATATTTCAAGATATTGGGGCCAAATCGGCCCTTCAGAGATGAATCTCTATTGCTAGAAACCATTTTTGGGAAATTTATGACGTTTAGCTATGGGTGGGGGATATCATAGAAAAGCCAACCTTCCCTTGCTGAGTGTGAAATGAGCTTGTTTTGTTGAAAATGATCACAATGTGATGAAAGTTACTTAATCAGATCTGATGTTTTAGTAATAACTGAGCAGATTTTGTTTGGAACATATGTCGGATAAAGAGAAAGCCTTGATTGTTTAGTATTGAAACAAAATTTATTATAAACAGTTGAATCGTTTGGTCTGTCCATTTTGTTATCGCTCATCAAAATCTGTATAATGGTTACCGACCGGAAAGATTGTCCCACTCAATGTAATACAATCGTCTTCGGCGAGAGCAAATCGCCCTACCTAACATATTATTTACATGAGCTATTACCCACTTACGATGCAAAAGTTTGCAATTTAACATTTCACTTTGAGTATGTTTCCAAAGTTCTGTGTGTTTTTTTTCCTTGTATTATGTTTTAAATGTGCCGCGCCGGATTTAAATGTGCGCCAGTTTTGTTTTATTCTGTTTATTTATTAGTTGAGTAAGTATCAGTCATAGGATTTTGAAAGTGTAAACACATATTTCCATTCGAATGTTCTGTTATGCTTACTTATAAAATATTTTCATTTAACCACACAAAGTATGCATGCGTGAACATTCCATGCATTGTTTCTCGAATATTTAATACCAGTCGGCTCACGTCGCCTGAAGCGACTTACGTGGAAATATGATTGGTTTAGCACGGGCACACTTATATGCAAAGTTTCAAACGCATCATAAGAAATTCGCATAATAGGAAACAATCGCATATGCATACTTCGATATTGAGCTGCGACACTCTTTTTATACCCGAACACGCGGAACAATTGTCGAAAATATTGCATTTCCGTAACGCACATCGGTATGCAAATTACGCTACAGTTACTTTTTTATGTAATAAGATAAAACTATGTAGAGCAGCGGCCAAAGAAAGCGGATACTAATGAAAGCAAGGACTTTCGTAATTTCCTAAAAATATTTTTGAGGCCATCAGATAATTTTTTTACTGATAATCTTGTAATAAGGAATTGTGTTATTGCAAACCTTCAATAAAAGTGAATTGCACTACAGTCTTACTTAATTTTCTATTATTCAGTAAAAAATATCCAATTCTGTTCACCATAACCACAATAAAAAAGAATCCGAAACTCATTCAGGTTTTGAACACTTTCTCTTTTTACTTCATCGTCTGGTACAGTAAACCCATACAAATGTACTCCAAACGTCTCTTCAATTTGTCAGATTATAAGGAAAATATTATATAAAAAAGTGGAGCGCGAACTCTTCATTGAGCGTATGTAAACATTGCTGAGAGCCTTCGTTCAAGTTGGTGTATTTCGACCCGGAGTTCTTTTTAAATAACTTGAGGGCCAGACAAACAGAATTGGACACAATTAACGTTTTCTAATTGTTCCGCTAGCTTGAACTAGCTGTAGATTCTGCCCCGTTAAAAAGAGCCTGCTTAAATTGGTAAAAATATTCGGTAAAAATGTGAAAACCCCGCTTAAAAACCCCGCTTAAATTGGTAAAGATTTGTTTACATAAAGTGATGACTTTAGAGTTCTCCCGGAAATTAAAATTAAAACGTAAGACAAATGATGTAGGTCGAACTTTTGCTATCCTCCTTGTACCAATCGAGATCTGTTGACGTAAGACCTTTATCAGAGAAAGAAACAGACAACACAGATCATAGGGCTCTTTTTAGTTGATGTATATTGGAAGGGATTCGATCTACAAAGAATTGAGAACAGTAGTATCGTTCGTCCGGTGCATTCTGTGTGCAAATAGTTTCTTCGCCTGCACTCATCCCTTGTGCCACTAGTGAGCTATTTTTGAACTAACATTTGTGCTTTTCCAATACGATTGTTCTGTGGTTTCACTTGATTTCACATCAACCACCAGTGCTTATTATATTGTATTTAGTGCACTGACAATCGCGTTTAATTCGTAAAATTCAACCGTTTCATAGCGTAGATTAGGATTTTATAATGAATTAACATTTATTTTCGAAAAGTAATGTAGTGGTCGACAAGCAATTTTGCAACGGCACACCCACCACACATGCTTATCATTTTCTTTGAAAGTGCTCGATCGCGCCGGTTGCAAGTTACAAGGACATCCTTTTTTGAGCAAATATCGGTAATAGTGCTAACTATGTGTTCGATCTTTAAATGTGATGGGCAGTACTCGAATAGAACAAACGACGTTGAGGGGCTTAATGATCTCTGTGCGCAGTTGCGAACTGTTTGTTCTACGCACGATTTGACACGATTGGTGTGAAACATCAGTCCAGGAAACGTGCTGATTGTAAGAAAACGGTTTAGTCCTTTAGTAGTCATATAATTGATTCTCTAAAAACCAAACTCCCTCAACATACTGTGACGTCCGCATTTAATCGCGGGTGCTAATATTGTAGCACCATGCATAATGCATGATCGACAAACCAACAGTTCTAGCTTTAACCTTTAACCTTTTTAACTTCAATATGATAAAACCGTTTTCACTATTTACGCTCCATTAATGCTCTACTACATTCTCCTTTTTCTACTAGTTGAATGAATTTGAAATGTATGAAGGGCGATAATCGCAGGAAAGCGCCTCGCGTAAGTGTGACCAATTTCAAGCTTCCGAAAGAAGTATCATGCAATGGAGAGCTTCATTTCTTCGTTTGGTTTCGATATACATTCACACAAATATTCTACGCTTACACTATTGTTCTTATGTTCTAAAAATTCTGTTCGATATGTCCGCAGGATGATTTCTTAAAATCAAATTCAGAGCAAGAGGGCTGTTTAATTGCACCGTATTTAGTAATGTGCCTCTTAAATATGTCAATCTTTATTTTTCCATTGTATTGGTCAAGTTTCATAGTTTTCCGTTGATCATCCTATGTTCCGCAAACATTTGTTGTGTATTTAGTAGTACAGAGCGAACAAATGAGAGAGTAACTAATCCATTGCTTCAATAGACAAAGAATTAGTCGATTAGTAAAAATCACACAAAGAAATCAACATTAATTTTCTTGGTTTGACCATATGTATCATTATTCTTGTTTATGAAAAAATGTAGTTTGACTGTTGCAACTCTAATTTTCCGTTCGTCGATTTCTGATGTTCCGAACATTTTTTGTTCTTTAAATCCCTGGCCGCGTTCGTTTCTTTTGGCCGCTTTACCTTGTTACGTATGCAAATCCGTTCACCACTCACCATATTGCGTATGGAAACTGGAGATGATTGAAACGCTTCTGCCCATGGGAAACTTGTCATTTGATACGCTTCCCTCACTGATTTATCAATACAACTAGAGAATTTCCCCAATTTTCCCGCGCATTTTTATTTGACCCACAACTTAATTCGTCGGATTTTTCCCAGTCATTTCAAGATGTAAGCCCATTGCAACACAGAAAAAAAATATTTATCGAGACATCTTTGCAATTTCTGTAAACGACGCCGTCTTCTACCAATAAAGAAGATAAGTAACCGTAGCCTCGCCAAATCTAAGAGTTTTGGAACATCCTAATAAATGAGTGTTTTACTGCTGAAGGTTCATTTTCCAATAATTTCACCTTGCGATAGAATTCTTTGATTCCGGATGTTCATATTTCCAGGAATTTTGGTGCGTTCGGTTTCTGGTCTAATATTGTTTTATTAACATGGTTAACATGGTTAATAAAACAAACACTTTCATTCGTGTGTTTTTGAATCTTATATTGGGAGTCGGAAGAAGCTCTGATCGTATCATCTGTCTGTTGAAAATGACGGCATCCCTCAAGCAGAACGCCAACAAACAAGTAACATGGTTAACACATCCCAATGCATTAACGTTGTATCACTTATTAGTGTATATACCAAAGGCTGACGTACAAAAAATGCACAAATAAGAATTCGAAAGTCATACATAGTCATACATATACATAGATGTCCTGCTGTCCCGTGCAACCTGTCCACTATCCCTTCAATCATTCCAATGGTCTATGTGTCTCATTAGTAGCTGTTTTGAAGAATGTCTGTTACGAGCAGTTGTATTTTCCCCTTCATGAATAGAAAAGTTACGAACCGTATTGAATAAGGTGCTTTCATGTTAGCCACAATATTTTTTACTTTCGTCAATCGGTTGTTCCTCGCTCTATTCCCTCGCGTTATGGATTTTGTTGTACAGCTTCCACTTAGAAATAGGTGATTGTAAACTCCAGGTTTTGCGTCTTTTGTTTTATCACCTACCTTACAATTTATTTGACCGATATCTTCCGTCATCACAATTTGTTAACAAGTGAAATTGAACTGTTTGACTTATCAGCACTGAGTCATTGAGAATGCAGTGTCAGAAAAGACGTCACCATTGTGGCGCATTGTTTTTTGTTTGTTTCAGAAAATTCATTTGCACATTCCTTCTTGATGTTTCACTTTGGGTGTCTTAAATCAGAAGCACTAATTCTCTACATTTTAAGGGGATATTTGACCAATCATTGAAGTTGTAAACTAGTCAAAAGACAATTTCAAGATTTTGTTTGCCCTGTTAACGGTTCCTATTGGAAAGTGAACTTGATGAAGTTCTCTTGTCCACGTGGACTCTATACTTACCGAAGAAGGCTTTTTTCGTCTATGCATACCGAAGAAAAAGACCTAATTACCGCGATCTGTATTCCGCTTTTTGTGAAAATGTCTTGCAGCTGCGTTCCATTAATAATCAAAGAAAATAATTTTCTACACTTCGAAAGTTCGTAAGGAATGTGCACATGTGAACCACCACTTGCAAATTCTTATAACCACCTCATTTTTGGTCATTTTTGGTAAGTCTCTGCGGTTTTGTGGATGTGTTATAACGTATGGTAACATGGGAAAGCCCGCACTCATTTCGTGACTGTTTCATAACCATGCGGTGACGGTTTTCTAACCGGTCGCTAAGACAGTCGCTGGCCCATCATGAAGTTGTCAGCGGTCAGCTAATCCATAATATATTTACTCAAAGAAATCGATGACCTACTCACTTTTATGTTGGCTGCCTTTTAATCGACCAAGCAAATTTCAGACCATTTTCTCAGATATCTGTTCAATGCTTGTTATTGTCCGTTAAGTTGTCAACTGTCAATTCCAAATTTGATTAGACAGTCTCACATGACAATTTGTGTAATGCTCTTCTTAAAAGTTCCATGAAAACACACGAATAGATGGCTGTAGTTGCACGAATTGTTCTAATTGTTTTAATTCATTTTGCAAAATACGCTTGCGGTTGATGCAGATATGATCTACCGATTTTCAGTCCATATTGTCACATTGGAAGGAATTTATGTTAATTTTAATTCGAAGCTATTAGATATCTACAGTTGTACATGTATAAATTAATTAAAAAATAATACCTTTACAATCCAAGTTTAACGTGTAGTTCACACTAATGCGGTCGAAATTTGGCGGAAACTGTTTTTGCAAACGGTTGAAGAGGAATTGATGCTAAATTGTATTTTGCGCTACTCAAGGTCACATTTTGTTCGGACCGTCATGAAATAACTAAACACCAGCAATTTATTATTGTTAATATGTTACCTAAAAACTAAGAGTTACCGCCCCTAAAAGATCAATGAGTTTTTAACTACTTAATTATATCTGGAACTGAAAAACGATTACCTGGTCAGAATTTTTTATGTCCCACCGTGTCCTTTAACTGTTCCGCCACCTAAGTGGTTTACAGTCTCAACCATTTACCCAATAATGGCTCGTTTACAATTGCAGAGGTAGACGGCGAAGCATGGATTTGTCGAACAGGACAACAACCTCGCAGAACACTCATTGAGGGAAACTTCTACCGAAACGGTTGGTTTTGAGTTCGCTTGAATAGTTCCACGTTTTAAGATTTTTGTTTGCAATCGATTGGATGAAGAGCGTAATATAACTTTGAATGAAGCAATCTATTTTTAATTGATAAGGCATCATTCCAGGAACGAATCGTCCGAGTAACCACACTGAATAACTTCCGAGCGAAATTCTTCTATACTCCCCATTCAAGTTTTCCGTCACAGAAAACGCCGACAATGGGAGCTCTATCGAAGAAGAGTAAGTTGTTTTTATGCATGAATCAACGACCCCCAAACGCCCTTCAACTACAGTTCCCCCAAATGGCAAACTCCCCTCCCTTTGGTGAATCTCATTTATCTCAATGTGGTCCGTTATGTCATCCCCTTTGGCCGGCTGTCAATTATGCAAATGTTGAATCGGTCATTCTGATTCGAGTTCGTCAATCTCTTACCCACTCGGGGTACCACTTGAGAGTGTATCAGAATGCCTGTCCCCAATGGATGCTAATCGTCTCTGCCTCCGAGTGTTCCCTCTACTGACCCGTCGTGTCAAAGACGTCGATGTTTCAATTCCCCAGCGAGCCATCGGAGGCGCAATCGCATCTAATGAGATTCCACCGAATTGTCACGACAAACTATGTCCGCCTTGGAGTTGATGCACCCAAGACTTGATTAAGATTGAGCCATGCGTCAGTGGCAGACCGTAAAAAGCTGGCGTTACGAAAGCAATTAAATTTATACCGACCTTAGTACCATGAGTCCAGCATTTTGGTAGAGGTGTTAACACTAAAACGGAGTTGGGTTTATGGCCACAATTGGGCTTCCAACTACAAATATTTCTTATTAGAGAGTGTTTTGATAAGGTATGGAACAATTTTGGTGACACTCTCTTCTTCTTATTAGAGCGCAAATTCCGATCCCTAGGTTAGTGATTGACACTAATACTCTAGTTCTTATCGTTTGCTCTTCTCCTTTTGGAATAGCTATGAAAGAGGAACTCTTTGTTAGTTTCAAATACTAACTATTTGTCTTCTTTAAATAAGCGATATTCTCAAAACTCGAGGGCACCTCTTAGGCCTTTCAAAAAAGAAAGAAAGAAATGCTAATATGGGTCATTTTGTCAAGCGAAAGCCCCCAAAGTAAAGCCTCTTCACTTGTTGTGTTCTAAATGATGCCCTTGGGCATATTGTCATACTGTAAGAGATGAATCACTGCTTCGTGGCTATTTTTTCACATTTTTCGGACAAAAAAACTCTTCCTATTTTGGAATTGGAAAGAATGGAACTACAAAAACACCGTATTCATCTTGAAATACTTTTGAAAGCATGCTTACAGCCCTCATTTGATGAAACTGGTACGTATTTACTACCATCCTTGGAAATGGATATTAAACGTTGCTGAGTTAGAAGCTCGCATTTCCGGAATGACTTGATGTTGAGCGTGAAATGGATAATTACTGACGAATACATTAATTGACTGCCCATTATGGTAATACTCAACTTATGCCAACTTCCTTCCCGTCATAAGTTGAGCTCCTGCGTCAATTAATGAGCACACCTGTACTTCCGACACATTTGAAAATTTGAAAAGTTAATCGGGAGACGTCTCTAACCTCAATTCACTTACACACTCGGTCTTTTTGCATAAGGATGTCGTTGTCTGTGGCTAATCACAATGCGCAACTTTTTTCGAATCATAAGCAATGGGCCGACATAAACCTGCAAATGATTGACTTTCCTAAATTTAAGCTAGAAATTAATAACAATAAAATAGTTATTGTCACATCCACAATGGGACACGTCAGCTTCGATAAACCATAAGGAGTTTCTCCTCCACAGCAATCTGTGCATAAGAATACTCGGGGCGGCAAATCTTGTTAACGGCCCGGCATGTGGGTCAGCGGACATAGGAAGATGCCTTCGTCAGTCAAATGTATATTTGCATTTCATAGTTTTGGTCAATGCATATACTCGAAGTAAGAACATATAAATTTTTGCACTCGGATTTCTTTCAGATGATATATAGCGCAAAGCAACGTGTATCTTTAATAAATATAGGATTCGTACTATAATTAATAGTATTTATCGAAACAGTTTTGCAATTTCTATAAACAGCATCGTCGTCTGCCATTAAAGACGTATGAAAAGGAGCAATCGTTTTCCATGGGATTAAATGGTGTGCCTTTGGTTTTCCTTAATGGGTGGTATATCCACCCTAAGGGTGGCACTGGGGTGGAATTGGTGCCAGCTGCCCCATCTACTTACACCTTCACTTACGCAATCTTCCACACGCGCACAAGAAGCCAATCTGTTACCAGAATACTTAATGGTTTTCTTAAGCAGTCAACAATTTCTGGAGATTCTCTATTACGAGACTCTTCTCATTGAAAGTTTACTTTGGCAATGAATTAGAAAGAAATAAGAGGCTAGTTTTGTTGACAGCGCCTATCAAGTTTCCATCGCTCCAAATGATTGACGTGTTTATATGTCGTTTATGATATGTATATTACCATAGTTCAATAATCAGAAGACTCTCGGCAACATTACGGTTTCTGGCTTAGTTAGTAATTACATTTTCGACTAGTAAGGTTTCTCTCATAGTATACATTCAATACACTAATCTGTGCAACTGTAGTTTTCTCAACCTTCATTTTAGCATTATTGGAGAACGCAAATTTATAAAATCAATGACAAATCCAATCAAACTAAATACTAAATTAATCATTGGTGTGAGTACGAACTCACATAGCCTTCATTTTCCCCTCGCTCGTACATCACTCTCTGTACGACTCTATATTGGTTTAAGGCCGTGTGTGCATGTCATGTTTATAATGAATTGCTTTCGATTCGAGTTCTTTAATAACCTGCCAGACACACAAGGCAAGTGGCGCGCCGAACGTTCCGCTTACCAACAGAAATACGATTGAAAAACCATCATTAATTACTCCCTTTTATGATAACCAACCCATGGGAACAGCATGAACCCCTTAGATACCACAGCATATAGGACCGAGCGATTTCTTGTTCTCTAGTTTGCTTGTCCTTGAATAGCCATATTGTGGAATCAAAAGACGCCGCAGTTCAGCAATATGTAAATACGTTTTGGTGTATTATGCCAGGCATGCAATTAGGAACTTAACGAACTCAAGTTCATTGTTCACTCCCTGTCGTGCAATTTCTCCGTGTAATCCATCATTCGCACAGCTGGTTATAGTTGACGAATCGGCTGCGGCAATTTGCATTCGGTGGCTACGTGATGACAGTAGTTAAACCTTAAAGTAGTTTTCTTTATTAAACTTTGTAAAGTAGTTTTCTTTATTAAACTTTGTAATCAAAATTTGCTCACTTATTTTCAACTGAAGGCGACTAAAGGGGCACTAAATGTATTATTTGCTGTCCATATGCATTTTTAAAATGTAATTCCAGTGGGCTTTTATCCTCATCTCTTTTAACGTGTTCTCTATTGCTTATAATAGAATCAACAACATCTGCTCATTGTTATTGTTCGCCATTCTCTTAAAGATCTACGACGAAAAAAGTTTATTAGTGAAACAAAAGACGAATAGACTGAAGAAATGTTACACACATTTAGATTGCATGTGACTTTGGTTTGTTTGCTAAAGATTGAGCACTTTCTTGGAATCACTTTCCGGCAACCGCGCCGATTACCATTTAGTATTAATATTCCGTTCCCGAAATATTGTAGCACTTCGTAAAGCGGCGATAATTTATCAGAACTGATAGGAGAACGATATTTCAATATCGTTCTCTGCAGGACTCGAGTACCGATTGTGCTTGGTTGATCCTTTTGATGTCTCTTTTTTGAACACTGCAAATACGCCCGGAACCCTGGATAGCAAGCAGTCACAGCTCAGCTCAGACACTGCAAGCTAACAAGGAGTATTCCTATAAATCTGATTATTCGGCAGACTTCATACCTCCCCATTATATCAATCCATTGCTCTGTCTTATTCTGTTCTAGCCACCTACCGATTAAAACTTGTGCTAGGTAGACATTTTTTCATAGTATGTGTTTATAATCATGTCTGTTGCGTGAAATCTAACCATCTGATTCGGGTTTGGTGCTGATCGAGGTGTGCCGGTCAAAAACGGAGCTCTCCTAAAATAAAAGAAATCAAACTCATCGAAATGGACCACTGATCGGTCGCTGGACGTATTCAGTTGAGCCAAAGAGATAAGATACACTCAAGTTCAATCACTAAGATTGTCAACATAAACCATAGACGTCCGCAACACAAGTGAGACCGCTCATTTGTTCTATTTATTCATTGCATTAAGTTGATTAGTAAAGTGCATTCTACTCCACAAGTCTGACCAACACAGAACTTCAGTTGCCAACAAGGCACATATTCCTATTTTGCTACAACATATAAATATATTAGTTAATCATGCTAAGAAGTCCAAAGAAGAAAACGTCAGAGTCCCGAAGAAGTGAGTTGCTTTCTGTACATTTAATGTCTCCTATGAGCAATGTGCTTTGAAACTCAATGTTATTTTCCCCAAAAATGAGTATGTACCATACTCCAGCCAAACCATGCACCATCTAGCCATCTACCGTATTCCTTTCCCCAAATAGTACATTTGTCAAGTGCGCACATAGATGTGATTTTGAAACTAGCAAAAAGCGCTGCTTTTCATGAGTTTTCTCCGCTCAATTTGCTCAAGAGATAATAAACGGAAGGATAGTGTGAAAAGTGTAGACTTTACTCATTTATCACTTCACTACGAGGGTGATACCACCATAATGACGACCATTTGTCACCAATTGATATTTTAAGGGCGAAAAGTACATCGCACTTGATAGTTCTTTTCTTTTATTTGGTGGCTCGAGTTGTCTGCCGGGAAATATCGCAAATACATAAATGAAACAACTGTGTTGTAATATCATAACATTACCTGAATTCACCTAATTATAAAAGGCTTCTAGAAGAGTTCCCAGACTTTATTCTAGCAACATACTGCGGCTTAATGTTTGAGTTTGGACTGGCTACAATGAAATTGCGTCACTTTACTAGATTGGTCTCCCGTCCACCATTGGGGTATATGATTTGGTACTTGCCATATATTGGAGTGGTCCATGGGAAAGGGTTCCCTTGTTATTCGAGCCCACCAATTCAACGCTTGAACCAGTAGACTAGTGGAGGACACCCAATAATCTATTAGTCAGTACAATTAAATATTAATCCTGTTGCAATAGCATTTCTTTAATGTTATGGTGCATAGGACTAATTGGTGCATCAGAATATTATAATCAAAAAAGCACAGCGACGGGAGCCCGCATATATGTATACATTGTTCATTTCTCTTCGACAATACGTATAAACTATATAGCACAGATCCGTTGTTCGTCTCGTTTGCGTGTTTATAGCGGGTCATTGCCGAGAGTTGGCTTTTCAACAAAGCGGTAGCCGTCAGTGTTTGTTAACATCTGCACATTATGCTCCCCTTTTTATGCGCATATGTGCCAAAATATCCGGAAAGCTTTGTTTACGAGCCAAACGGACGACAGTCATCGAGTTACACAGTATGCAATTGTTTTACGTCTGTATTATTTACACATATCTGTATTCCTATTCACAATACATTAGATGTTTCCTTGTTGTAAGCTGAAAAGTTCAACCCTTTGAACCAGCTTTGCTTTGCAGGAACTCGGACTTTTTTCTTTACAAATTCTCGCTTCACACTCAACCCAAAGTCCTTTTAGGACACAAATGTCTCCATTGTTTATAGAAATGAATCAAGTTCAAGGTGAAGGCGGCGTAAAAAGAACGACGTTTTTCATAACTAAACAGCCCAACTGGTGAAAAGCATTATTAATTTTTAGGCTCTTTATGGAAGCACATATCATGTTGGTGAACTAACTAACTCTCCCTTTAAACTCCCTTTAATATAACAAACAGTTCTCATTTGCGGGGATACGAGTGTTTTTGCGCAAGAATTACTTTGTCCCTCGAAACAAATATTAAGCATTTGCAGCCCACACCCTTAAAAGCAATTTAGTCGAATCGGTAAATTCGTGCGTAAATCATCACCTATTAATTGGACGATCGTTTTCCCACAGAAAACCGACTATTTGCTTTCAAAAGCACCAATTTGTGACTTTTTTTCAACTTTTCTCACTTTCGCGCGCTGAAAACATCTCTGGCAGTTTTTGCATACATTTGCCTTGTATGATGGTTTTAGAAAATATTGTTATTCCACTTCAGCCAGAACAACATCTGCACATAAGGAATGTGCCCCTAACTGCGCAAGTTTCCTCATAACGATTGTGCTAGATAATAGTTGTATAAGACTGATCTATTTTGACAGTTGAAAGCGGAGTAGCGTTCCCTTGTTACTGCAGGCGAAGGACTGATGTGAAAGTTCCATGTATATGATATTATTGCCACCAGTATGCATTATCTTATGTTGCTTACGACTGCTAACTGTTTTACATAATACAGTACTGAGGTGGTCCTATGTGTATTTCTTGCGAAGATCGCTATTCACTAAAATTCGTCAAAATTTTAATGAAAATGATAAAAAAACTATCTGTAAGTGCAAAATTGAATGTTTATTAGAGCGAGGTTATGCATAGCGTTGTTCCCAAACTACGTCTTCACATCGTTCTTATTATGTAGGATGTTCCTAGTCTATGTTCTCTTTCACTATCCGCTACTTAATCAAACCGATTCAATCAGATTCTATTTGTTCATCGGATAAATGTGTTTTCCGCGTGTTTCTTTTTGTGCAAACATAATGCATGATAGATCCCCTTATCTCGTGGTGCACAAGGTTTGTATTGAGAGCGGCCAATGTATACAAAAGAAAAGCTGTTTGAAAAACCTTGATTCGGGAGATCAAAGACCCACTTGTTTTATACTCGTTCTGATGACTGATTTAACTTACTGTGATCAACAGCAGTGATACTTACTAAGTGACGTCTCGTGTTTTACCAAAGACCGGAATATAAGTTGCTCCAATAATCTGCTCCACTTTGGCGATGATTTAGCGATGACAACGCAAAGTAAGACAAAGGTCGCAATGAATATATAAACATTCAAGTACAGTATCTATGTTCCGCTCCTATTTCGAGTTCTTTACAACTCTTTTACGTCTCGTGCCGCGTTACGTGTGCTCCGGTTGTCGGTGATCCGCCTTACGCGGAAAAAACCTGAAGTGTTCTTATTTGTGTCGATGGCGGGTGGCGTTGTTGGTTTTAGAACACAAGAACACCGAGGCAGTGACCGGTCTGTCTAACACGCGCAAGGTGCAGATACTGATCCGGCACCGATTCAGTGGTTTGTTCTATTCACTTATTAACGCTTATTAAAATCAAACCGCTGACTACGTTTGTCTACTATAATCGTGACAGGATAAAGCAACAATTGCAGTATTCCGTGCAAAGTGTGTACGAGTACAACTTGTCCTCGAACAAATTCTAACCATAAAAATATCATAATAATGCGCGATAAAATATGAGCACTGTTTGATATGTTGACACGAAACATCCTGTCTGTTCCAACAAGTGTATACCATTCTACCACTCAAATGGTACCACTACGTGTTTGTAGACAAACATAGAACGCATGTTGGAGCACCTTTTCTAGTATTATTCACGGGATACCTCGCAAAACTAGATTTCATTTATTTCATAACTGTTTCACAGTTGTAAAGAGTGTAGATTGTTCAAAACAACAAAATTCTTAATTTCTCCTGCCTTGCTTCAAAGATCATTACGAGAGAGAAACTCTCCTATCCTTTGTGGCAGGCTCTGTTTCGGTTGTTGCGCATCTATAGAGTAAGAACTACATAACCATATTAACTTTCGAGGTCAAATGATACACCGAATTTCATAAAGAAACTAGTACCCGTAACAAAGCTTTGCAGGCCATAGATTATGTGACAACGTTTTCCATGCAGCAAGGTGTAGCAAAATCCTGTGTCCAAAATCTAATTTTCCCTTTGCGCTTCTTTTCGTCATTTTTTTCAGAAGCCTTCTGAAATAGAATCGCCTCCTAATTTAAATTCAATTCGTTCAATTTTAGCCTATCAAGTTACATGTATGCAAAATACAGTAAGAATCAGAACCGTTTTTTGCTCAATGTAATATGAAACTATGCATCAAATCAGATTTCATATACTGTACTATGAAAGGGAAAGTAATTTTTGCAAGTTTCTTTATGACTCTCAGAAACAAGTCCCTACATATAATTTTTTTTTTGCGTTGTTGGGCTGGTTTTGAACCAAATAAGATAATAATCTTCAACACAACACTCAAAGCCGGCTGAAACAAGACAGGCATTATATTGATGTTTTGAGGTTTATATCTTAATTTATTTGTTTTTCATCTACTAGATGACAAGTGCAGGAAACTTATCTTGCTTTCTTACTATTTCTTTACACTTCCTATCGTGGGCGGAATTTTCCACATGTTTATAGTAAATCCCGGCAGTGAGTTTATTGAAACACCAAATGGACTCACCAAACCTCCATTTCTCTCACAGCTTATTAGCTGTCAAAATTACCAACAATCTGCGAGGATTTGAGGATTTGTGCCTATTCAGGTCAGATTGGTTATGCCAATTCTCCGGCAGTTTACATGTGATGAAGCGAAAGTTCACGAAAACTTTCAAAATGCTGTATTGCTACTTTAAAGTGATTATGCTACGGTGTGTTACATTATGATGTTCAAAGATCATACAAAGTTATGTATTTCACTTGCGTTGGGAATAGGTACCAATTGGGGTATTCCCTAGATCACCATAGATCATTTGTAAATAATCAGCCGGTACCCAACCCTTTGTTCCTTTCAGTTTTTTCCCTTTGCTCCGTGAGATACGCCGTCTAGCTGTTAATAACCACTTGGCACTTAGAATTGGGGTACTGCGGTTATGCCCGCCCATTAGGTGCACTGTTATTAAATGATCACTACCGCTTTAGTCGCATGCAACTGGTATTGAGCCCTTAAGCAGCACCGCTCTCTGCGAGCAACAGTCCATTATTCACGGACAACTGAGCAAGCACATTCGTTCGAGTACTATTTTCGCTTTCGATGACATTTCCTCTTTGTTTTTGTTCAGGAGAGTAATTATTACAATTTTCCATCGCAACTCTCTTCAGAAAGTTTTCCTTTCTCTCTGATTTTGACCACGTTTTCGGAATTATTGCAAAGAGAGAGGGACATCTATTTACTTGCGACTTTGATCTTTACTTACTTAGAGAGAAAAGCGAAACTTACGAAAGGAAGTGTCGATTTCAACAAATAGTGTTTCTACTTAGAGACCGGTAAACGTCCATCGCTTTTGTTTGTGGAATCAGCTGCTTTTGCTGAGTTTCTATGAACTGTCCGTATCATTTTATCCCATCACTTTTTCTTCTTCTTGTCGTGTCGTTTCCTAGAAACACCGTACTATGCAAATTTGGCGTTCGTCTTGACAGCAGTAATTTGGAATCCTTCAAACGCTGATTGCACTCTTGCAGTAAAGGGAAATGAGGATTTGTGCAGACAAAAACAACCAAATATACTAAGTACTTAAAAGCACACACGATACATGTATATCATTTTTTTTACTATTCTACGTGCTAACACGATTTAGGCACGGAAAACATTCCAACGCGATTCCTACCTAGCTCTTGTCTTACTTATTTTCAAACGTGTCCATTGTGTCTATTCTCGTGAATGCTCTCGCTCTTTTCATTCATAATACAAAGAGGGCAGTCTGGGGCACAGCGGTTTGTTAACAATTCATAAAGTAGTTGTCGGAAAGCAACTTATGGAGTTCCTGTTAGTTTACTTTTTTGATGATGTTTTCATGACTTTGATTATGTAACGACAAAACAAATAGTTACAAAGAATGATGCCTTCGTTTCTTGCAACTTGATGTTATTTTATTTTCAAATTCCTGAGCCACTCTCCTTGCTAAATAACTAATTTGGTCTTCCATTCGACATGTCGTTCCTTCCTCGTCTGAGGTGTTGTCAAAGGGTATGTGACCGATTAATCGCCTTCATTCCCCATGTAAATTGACACTCGTTCTCGCCTCACCTAAATGACCTCGCGCATAATAAGTGTAAAAAATTTGAATGTTCCTCATCTTATACGACATGGAGAAAATGTTTGCTCCTAGGGTACAGTAGCTATGAAATACTAAAATTAACAGTGATTAAATATCAATTTAATGGTTCGTAGGCATTCATTTGTACATAGAACTTCTATTATGATTGAGGAAACTCCGCACTTAGCTTCATAGATTTCTGTATAATGTGTCACTTTATTTATTCTTCATTTTTGTATTTGTGCTACTGTTGACTGTTGCTTTACTCGACAAAACTGTACGTTGCATATATTTTTCTCATGAATTTTATGTGTGCGTAATAAATTATTATTATTATTATATTATTAATCCTCTTAGCTGTTCGATTCTTGCTCTGTTGGAAGCAAGGCTCGTGCTTGTCGGCTACTGTTTCAGCGAGTCTAGAGGGACTCGATTATCTCCTTCATCCCACTTTAGTTTATTCTGTAGTGTCTTCAGACGACTGTCGGTATCCCCTTTTTTGGTGTCCTCACACTGCCATTGTCTATGGTCAAGTGCCTACATAATGAGTCTCGCCCTTCGCTGCAATGAATGAACTGTAGCCGGTCAAGGATGCGTTCCCCTTGTTAATTCCCTGTGTTCTTTCCCCTGCCTCATCCCTCTGATTGTACCCCACACATTGGGAATTCGGAATCAGAATTGTTCTTCTCTCTCTAATGAGTGAAGACATACACAATTGGATGCGGGACCACCTCCCCTTTTGGAAGTTCCCGCCCACTACAACACTCAACGATGGACCTAAGGGAAGACAACGCTTCTAACAGAAACCCCTTAAAGGCTACATTAAGATCACAACTTACTTGTTTACTTTCACTGAATTATTTTCAAATTTTGAATTCATTTAAGCTGCATTCTACTTAACTCTTGTTGTCTACTCATGGAACGCTTAGCCTTGACACTCTTATTACATGTGGAGTTGGGTCAAAAGATCGTTTCCATTGGAACAGTTCCACCTTAAATTCTCACGCTCCCGCACAGCAGGTGGCGGGTGCTAAGTCGCCATTCTTTGTCATTGCGACAGGCAATTCCTCTGAAGAACACATCTTCCCAAAGGAAAGTGAAAACCTGTGAACAACACAATTCAATTGAATACATTCGGCAAGCTACGAGATCTCGATTGCACATAAACATTTTTTTACTCCTGCCGACGCCGCTGCGAAATAGACATTACATTTTTCATGATCACGCATTCTTTTTTGTTTGCTTGCAGTTTGTAGTTTCTCAGCATCCACTGCATATTTGCATAATTGTTTATCTTGTGTATTTAAATAGTTGCATCATAAATAATTTCGTGTTATTCAAGGTCTGTAAGCATTAGTATTTGCTAGTCTGCCACTTGAGTAAGTGTTAACTCTTACACTTCCTTCCACTATTAGTAATAAGGTCATCTTAGTGTGCTAGTATATTCCCAACGGGTGTTCGTAGGGGCGGTTCTTGCAACCTTGTATAAACACTTTACCTCGATGCACCTACCCAGGAAAGGTTAACTGAATTTTTCTTCGACATATCCTAAGCAATATGTCTGTATGACAATCAACGTGCAAATCTTTGTGTTTGAAATGGCGTTCAAAAAGTTCATTGGTATCTTGGCCTAGTGCTCTGCTATGCAATTCCTGGGACCATTGTCAAATATTAGTACTCTCCCTAGTGTCCCATTCAGAAAAGTGTCCTTTGTTTAGAACAACCAAAACCAATTCCTTCCAACAAGCACCTCAATGCATTATTATAATATGACATTTTTAGCAGATCTGCGATATACATATGTAGCTAGCTGTATATTGTTTCCTAACAATATATAACGAACACGCCCGAAAGTTAAAGTGACAAATGTTTCACATTTGTCTTCAGTAACCTAGGTGCTAATTGCGTGCCAGCTTCCTGCCAACGATCTGCCATTTAACCAATAGCTCTGTCACCTTCCTTTCTGTATCTCTATTCACAAAGCACTTCCGATCACGTTTTCACGCAACTTTTATTTATTCCTTCCAACAAAGTGCTTGGTTTCGGGAGCGTGCGCACTTTGTCACAATGTATAATACATGCGATTCGACCCCCCAAAACGGCACTGCGTTTTGCAATGAACTCGAATTCAGAAACAGCGAACAGTGCAAATAGAAGCCATTGTGTTATAGTATGTTCGGTAATTTAGTATCTGCCGAGAACTATTGTGAAAATCTCTGGGTTGATTGACGTTTATTAGCTTGTTAGTTTGCCAACCAATTAGCAGAAGTACGTTCTTGAGCTTAAACTTTGAAGTACATAACACCCTCGCCTACATTCCACAATGTTTCCATAGCAATGTATGATAAATAGTCTAATCAGTGGTCGAAGAGCTACAATTACATAATCAGGCAACCAATTCATGAATGTTACAAATTTTGAAGCGTATATTTTATAACATCATCTGTTGCATGCACCTTTTCGGTAATCATGCTCATATGTTTCCTTAAGTTGCAGTAAAAAGGTAGTGGTTCAACCTGGATGTATATCTATAGTACTGTACTGTGCTTATAACTGAAACGTGCCATGCGCGACAAATTGCGTGGAGTGCCAGCCAAACGCCTCTTTTTGCGTGCCCGAAGCATCATTTATGGGCGTGTTAAGCGTCTGTCAGTTTCCGCATTCTCGGTCATTCACTATACTATCCCCACGTTACATGTAATCTACTCCTCTACCTTAGTAATATCTGTTGTTGCTTGTTATAAGCTACTAGATAGTAATCATATGTAGTGAGCCTTTGCCTTATTCCACTAAATGCATAACACCACACTGGAATAGTCTCTATAAAGTTCTTCCAAACCCGCAGAGTCCCCGAGCACAAAGAAAAAGGACACACTTACTGAGGCCCATTGTCTGTTTTCTTTGCAGAGTTTTCCATACTAAACAGTTAACCATCTTCAGATTGGGGTCACATTACTGCGCATTGTTTTGAGATTTATGGTTTTGAAGAGGTTGGCCGGTAACACAGCCGTTGTTGGCACACTGATGAATTACAACTGTGCAGCCAGAATCATATTTGCATATAAAAGTCCGGTAAACATTGTATTTAGACATGTGTTACTAAAAAAAGAGTACAATACTATTTATGTTAAATTCGTGGTTTTCAGTTTTCACATGTTCTCTTAGATCAAAAGAGCATTCGTAATTGACACTCTGATGGGAATTACTTATACCCTTTAAATAAATAAGAATGTAGCATAATCTTTTCCATGCCTCAATATCTGTTTACTCGAATAGGACGTAGCTGAATTTAGCTTGTCATTGCGAGGTAATTTCAAAGTCTTCGAATTACGCTACCGTTTCTGAGCGGAGTTGTACTCTTCTTCTTGATAGAAACACAGCCAGCCGCAGCCTCATGGGAAAACGCCTCTAACAAATAAGTACTTAAAATTGGAAGGAGAAGTATGATCACGAAAACCTTGTTACGTGTCCATCCAACCCACTCATTCTTCCACTCACGTGACTTAGAATAGTCTGGCCGTGTTTTGTGTCATACAGGTTTTGTGCTTTCATTAGTTTGGCTGGCCGTTTATGTATGTGTTCTATTGACAAGGTGCACTGCGCCAACTGTTTCCATGCATCTGTATAAAAATTTTCTTCCTGCTGTAGTGTGAACATATCTATCATTTCAAAAAACTTCACAATATAATTGCAGAGTCTCTGATGCAACGACTTCAGTCGTGGTTCGAAGGCCTTCCACTGGGAAGAGGATCTCGTGAGAGACGTTCACGAAAGGTGAGCCAGTGAGAAGGTTTATTTAATTTTGTCTCAATACTGTTTTAAGGGACAAATGTTTACTAAACATCTACGACCATTCTTTCTTTTAGGCTTCTCACTCAGCTGCGCCGACCTGCCGGATACCAGAACCAGAGTCGAAATTGCAGAGAAGAGCCTCAATCGTGAGCTCGAAAAAAGCACGATGCCTCCCAATTCCTGTGAAAGGTGATCATTAATTTTGTTCGCTATACTCATTCGTCATACGACTTTCCTTTTGTGACATTAAGCAGGGAAAGCCAAACGTGCAAACTTTGCATCACCGTTTTTGTTCTAGAACCAACGGCTCCGGTAATCTACCAGGATCCGTGGGATCGGAAGGCGCTCCCCGTTGATCTACCAATGGGAGGATCATTAAGTCAATCATTCACGCGAAAGGTATGTACAACTGATCACATAATAAGTTTTGAATGTGCAACTTTTAAAGCCCAGCTTCTAGCACATTGTTTTGTCTCAAGCATTTCCACTGTCTTTTCGGTAACAAGCTTTTTGGATTCCAGGGTATCCGAACAAATCCGTGGATTGCCCGTGATCGATCTTCTATGCGTATCAGTTCGGGACCCTCCACGGGAAAGGTAACATATTTATTTTTGTTCTGTACACAACAACTGATTAGTTTTTTGTTTCGAATGATCGCTCTTTCGGCATGTATTTGTGGTCAAACTGTTCCTGTTTAGCTGATGCCCAGCAGCAATATGAGCATCTCTTCTATGGATCGGTCTCAATTGCGAGTGAAGAGTTTTGAGGAGTCGGTGTGCTCATCTGGATATGGATCACAGGATAGCAGGTGTGTAAGCTGAAAAAGTCGTTGGAAAAAAGTTTTGTGCCAAGTTCTAGTCCTTTCCTTTGATTTATCCTGTTATGTCATAACTCACACAGTGTCTCCTCTACAACGTCCGAGTTCTTCCCAGATTTCTTGGCCCAAGGGACCAATATTGGTCGTAATAAATTGGAGTCCTACCCTCATTTTTCGGATCTCCACGCCACCATGGCCCCTTAGAATATTTCCGAACTCTCGTCACATAAGCAAGGACCCGTTTTCTATAGGACAGAGAAATATTGGGCGCAACAGGAACCGCAGGAATTATGCAGTAGAAAGAGTGCGCGAGAGAGGAGAACAAAGATTCTTGTGCTATTCTCTTTGGAGCGACACCGATTAATTGTTCTTTTCCCTTTGTAACTAGTGGACATTCCGTGAGTGGCCGGGCAGTGGAGAACAAATGGAAGTAGGGAATACCGACGAAGTACAAAGTACAAAGCATTGTTCAGAGAAATTGAGCTATTCCAAATTTTACCTATGACGAAGTTATATCAGTACTTCTCTCGCAGAATGTTTATGCAATGATCTGTACAATGATATCTACCAATATTATGTTGTCTTGCCAAAATTCAATATTGCCGGAGAAAAGCTACATGAGTAAACGTATTCGTCTTTTCGGTCAGTATGAATCATCATCAATTGTGGATTCAAATTCAGCGCGTCCGTAAATTGTATTATCGCGCCTTCGCTCTTAAGTTCATCCACGTCGCGTACCGGCCATATTTGGACTGGCCTAATAAGCCATTTAGGCTCCCTTCAATACTCTAATTCAAGTTTGTGTGTGTTGGCAGAAGAGTGGGGGAACTTGGCGTGTTTCCTTTGAACAACCTTGCCTCACAAAGTGGATTGCTGCAAAGGAGATCTCGTTAGTGTAGGGGGAATCGCAGGTTTTTTCGCGAAAGAATCTTGGATAGAAGTGTGGATGAGATACGTGACGAGATTTGTTGCGAAATATTCTTTAAGAAAAATAACATTGTTAAGTGAATTTAATTGAAAGATCAGAGTGTTGTATAAAAGAGAGAAAGAGTACTGGAACGTGGAGTTGTTAGAAAAGTATTGTCAACAAAACGAAAAATACAATATTTTCAGTCCGGAATCATCAGTTCACTCACCCAATTGGCAGACGACCCGGGAAGATAAGGCCATTGAATGTCGATCAATTGATGTGGATGAGGCCCTGGGATACCTAGAGGAAACATCTTCTTTTGGGCCATATGATAACCTCAAATGCTGCGATTCTGAGGAACACATTTATCACGAATTGGAGGTGAGGGTTTTTTTCTAGTGGGGTGCCAATCTACATAATAGTGCTATTCGTTCCCAAACATGATGGTAAAAAATACAGTTGAAATGGTTTCATTGTTCACATTGACAATACTAAATTAAATTTTTTGCAGTCGCTGACGCGAATCTCTCGTGTTTTGGATGATCGTGCCTACGCATCCGATTCGGAATGTTCACCCTCGTGTTCTTCTCTATCAAGGGCACCGTCACCTATTTATGCTCGTCCTTACGAGGGACCGATGGCCAGGCCGTACGTGGAAGACGGACCTTTTGCACCAACTCGCGGTCCTTTCCCTTCTTCGGAATTCCCAAGGCTACCGGACGTAGCATCGCTTCCGAGGAATCCAGTCAAGAATTTGGAGGTAGATAACGCTTGCATCGATCATTTGTATAATACTCAAGCACTCTGAAAAAAATTCCGAAGCAAACACAGTTTGTTAGTTGGTACATAATTATATTAACAACATATTGATTCAACACTTCATGTTCCAGGATCCCGTTTATTCCACGGTGCCCACCCAGATGGTTCGACCTCGGATGTTGCCTCTAACACCACAAACAGCCATCAACCCGGCAGTCCCCATGCACAGGTCTCTTTGTGCGAACCCAATGGAGCTCTTCAGGAAGGATGTGCACATGAGAGACGTTATGAACAGGAATCCGTATGCTAAAATGCAGGTGAGAGATAAACAACTGTTGGAGATAATATGTTAATAGGAGACATAAACAACTGTTTGAGATAATATGTTATCAGGAAATAGCAAGTCAGACACGGTCCTAGCAATGAGCACTCATAATTTCGCTTAGATTCCCCTCCCCTTACGCCCGATCCCCGTCCGTCCAGCCCCAACTTTCCATGCGCCACCTCCCCCTCCTCTACCTCTGGACGATACATTCGAACGTGTGGAAATGGACTTTTTGGCTGAGCTCGATGCTCAAATTGCAGAACTTCAGGTACGTGCCGTTTGTGAGGCCCTATCTCCGGGCAGGTCATGATATACATGTGCGTGTTTAAGCTGATATAGAACAGAATAAAGGTTTATTGATTACATAAATACAATTTATACAAGGTATGTTGCAGATGAAGTCTGACGCTGTCCGTTCTTTGGTTGATGAGGCGCGTGGACGTCGTCGTATTCCGTCAGAGGATGACTGGTGTCGCCCACCACGTTGGCAGAATCCCCGCTTCGAACTCCGTTTGTAACCGACCCCATCATATTTACCATAATACATAAATTGGATCTACGAAATGCCTCTTTTTTACACCTACAGTGATTAGGTCTCAATTACGTTCCCACGCGTGCTAATACATTTTTGATGCTATTTTCTCAAAATATACATGAAATTTTTCCCCTCAGTGAGGGATTTTCAAATGTATGTATATTGTTCCCTCTGGGAAGTTTTCACTTTGCATCCAAAAAGCATCCAACTGGAAAAGATTCATAATAGAATAGAAACCCCCGCTTTCGTTTCTTTAAAGCAGCGTTTAATTTCTCACTGACTGTGAGCCAATGGCATTTTACCGCGCCCAGTGAATTCACCCGTTCAAAGTTTTTTTTTTTTTAAAACCCTTTCCTTCTGTCATACATACTTCAGTCCTCGTCATTTAATCAATGTTATTGGTGTTCTATTTCTGTCTTATAATTTATTTCCATTTTCTTTTAACACTCTATGCATGCACTTACGCAAATGTTCTTTACAACTTAACCCTTTACTAACGACAAATATTATTAATGAAACAGAGTTTCAGCAAGAAATCTTTGAAGACTGAGAATTTTAATATTTAAATATGAAATAACATACTGCCTCGCTTTATAAACTGCATGTCTCGCATGTTACATATTCGTAAATAATCTATTCATAAGAAGAAATAATTGTGTGTATTTAATGTACTCTTCGTCCGATTTAAGTATATTTTAAGATTATTGTTTTATGTCCGGTCGCCTTTGTTGCGATGATAAAGTTTTATGAACAACTGTGCACTACTGGACACTTTAAGTGAATAGTTTCTGTTATTTTGCGAAGAATTAAAGTGACCAAGCGGCAACAAACTGCTGGCTTTGTTTTAAGGAAGAACAGAAGCAGAACTCCATAGAGTAGTGGTGCTTCGCAAGTCTTTTGGTATTCCATGATTGCTGACTCACAATCAGACGGACAAAGCCACAGTTCAGGTTAATCTTATGTCGCTAATGTTTATGGAAGGGATAATGGCCTCGAGAAAGGGGGCACTTGTCTCGATTAGCACTAACTGGTATAAGTGCGGTCGAGATTTGCATGCAACTCCAGTAGATCGGATGGCTGCATGCAAATCAAGGCGAGCAAAGATGCAGCGAGGTTTGAGAGCGATATAGAGACTATGAGAATGAGAGAGGGATAGATAGTGAGGGAGAGAAAGAGAGAGAGACAGAGTAGGAAAGATGACAAGACAGCATTGGCAGTATTGGCGATACCACTTGAGAGAGTGGAACCCTAATGAGTCGAGTGTTTGGCATTAGAAAGACGAATTCAGAATCAGGACCGTTTGAGGAATCTGAGGAAATAGTACACGAGTAGGGATCGTGCTTCGTCCACAAATATTTCGTACATTCTTTGTACATATTGCAGAAAGTAGTCTCATTGATCAATCGCTGTCGCTTCTTCGCAGATCATAACACCCTATATTACTTCACGCAACGATTTGATGCTACATTTCGAAAGTGGAATTCAACGCATTCAAATATGTATACTCTTTATTGCTTGCAATCAACATACAAATGAGAATAAGAGAGTACACAAGGTGTCATAGAGAACAAAGCACGAAAACACCAAAGCTCTTTAAAAAAAGCAGGTCACAATTTTTTTCAGGCATTTTTCAGTTAAATGAAATGGTCTTGAAATTAACAAGACACTTGATGTATGAACATAAAGACATAAAGCAAAAATTACGGGTTAGTTGGTGCAACACAAACCTGTTTTTATTCCACGCATGTGAACGCTGGTACACCCGGATATGAATGAAAAGGGCTGCTGCCTTCTGCGCGCGTGTAAAAGAAAAAAATTGCAAATGCTTCGACCTGACTTTTACAGTCTTGTACTTACGTTTGATGTCCAATCATAGCCTACGAGATCTATATATGGAGCATTTAATACTAATTGAAACCGTGTTCAGGAATTACGATGGCGCAAATAAAACAGACTCAGTTAGTACTGTACTAATTATTAACAATAGTTCAGAGAATGTGAGCAATAAGTGAATATTTCAGCAAGCTCAACCCGTTTGTAATATTTTGAATTTTGATTCCTCTCCACAAGTTTACACTGCATACTCGTCCTTGCTGACGAGCAGCGATTCATCGCTATCACTAGTCAGATTGTTGGACACACTTTCCTCGGCCTTTTTCTTGAAGTAGTTCATGAAGTAGCCACAAGCAAGCAATAACAAAGCCGAAAACGGGAATTCGAATCCGAACCTCTGAAACATTGCATAGTTAGTGTTCCTAGATACTGATTGGTATTTAAGGTCAGCTCATAATGTTTTGAAATGTGAAAGAAATTGTTTTACTATGGTGAAAACTTACAGCAAAAGCAGGTGGAGCATATGTGGTACATACGTAGTACTGATGTATGCTGCTGACTGCCTGAATACAACTATTAACGAAAGAACTCTACGAACCGGGAAGAACAAAAATGCTTACATGTAATGTATGGGTTCACGTAAATTTAGACAAAACATCGAGCGACTCTTTAAAGGATCACTGGATTCAAAATTTAGGCAAAGTACAGATCAACTTTTCAAGGGCCAAGAAAGGACAGTTCCGAAAAAAATGAGCACGCGTGTGACGCAAACAAACGAAGCCACCAACCATTAAGATAGTCGAATAGAACCAGAAGTCGATGTAGGATATGGTCAAGAAAGCGATGCTGAGAATCGTTTCGACAGAACAAAAGAACAAGTTGGCAGCGTCGACATCGTTGAGCTCGCCAGTCCTGTAAAAAAAACTCTTCAAAATATCTGCGCGTGTTATCTGTGAATCAGATCATTTATTTGCCTATGTTTTCTTTTAGCAAACAATTTATTTTCCCAACCATAATGTGTTATTTGTAAAAAAAAAAAGAAACTAACTCTGGATAGTTTCCCACTATTTTTGAGCACACGAAAATTGCCAAAAGTAGTTGTAGTGCCAACAGCCATACCTTCTTCAGTAGGAAAAGGAACTAAATAAATCAACCTAAATAATAATTAAGGCATGAATAAGAAACTTCAATATTAGGTACCTGAACTAAGAGGTAAAGGTTAACTCAATTCTGCAGACATGCATCTAAAGTCTAAAGTAATCGACAAAGTAGACGGACAGTATGAAAATTTGCTAATAAAATACTTACTTTGAAATACTGATACAAAGTGTGATCCAAGTTCTTTTCGAACTTGCTGCACGTGTTTTTGAGTGAAGCCGTTATACGCTGGAGGAGTCCCATGCCTGTATTACAAGATTATTTCACATGAATGGAGTTTACAACGCATACGGAGAAAAAACATTGTTATAGATCCAATCTTAAGGTAACGAATCAATTCATTGCAAGAGCCATCATGAATTTCCATTAATTAAAGAAAAAGTGGTCATTTTTCGGAATCTAAAGATCCGCAAAAATAATTTTCATCCACTGAAACCATAGGCAAAGGAAAATGTATCAGGCAAAAATATAGCATTTTTTGACAAAATGTCAATATTGGAAACAACATTACACATTTGGGTAAACATAAATGTTGACACCAAAACTGGGAGTCGCTGTTCGAGAAAAATTTTTCTATTGGGCAAGAACACGACAATTTGTATGTAATTATTTGGAAATATAATTCAAATATTGAGTGGAAAATTATGCTACAAAAGAGTCACCTCTGTCTTAATCATAGTGCGATATCAACAATAATTTCGAGCAACTATAAATAGAACCCAAGCGAGTGATAACTTGCTGGCTGCAAAGTTCAAATGCTTGACATTCCCGAGATTTTGCACTGTGTTAGCGGAAAACAATTGTGAAACAGAAACAAAACAAGCTGAAAGGAGACCACAAAGATCCGGGTGAGCATAATATATGTATCGATAAAGTGCAGAATGAAAAAGAGCAAAAACATCAATCCGAACATCTAAACAAAGGTCAGTGAATTGAAAATGGATGGGAGACAGAATGGGTTCAAGGGCACGTGCCTCCCCACAAATTTGTAAACAAATTAATTTCTAAGCGAACGAAACAAAATAGCGTGCGCAAAATTAGACTTGTTTCATACATTCCCTTGGTGTTACTATCTTTCCATGCATTCACGACGTACAAGTTAGATGTATAAATTGACAACTGATAACAGTAAGCTTCTAATAGCGAATAAGATTACATAATAAGTGACTTTTTTTAGAGCGTATGACAAATACACTTGTGCGGGTTCCGTTGAAATACAGGTGAAAAATTCATGCTTTTAAATTGCTTATTGCCCAGGAAACGTTTGAATTTGGAATAAAATATGCTCATTGATTGACAAAAAAAGCGTCCAAAAAGTCGTCTTATCTATGCGTCAAAGCGCAGAACGGCCAGGGGAAAAAACAACAAAAATAAGCAAACAAAAACGAGCGGACCGTGGTAAATAAACGTGAAAAGCGAACACATTGGGATCGAAAGAAGCACGGTGCAAACGAAAAACTTGACGTGTAGTGAACGCCAGTTTTTTGAAAAGCCAGCCGGCTCCATATTTTAGACACTTGATGAGTTGAGCATTTTTTGAAACAATCTTACAAAGTAATCCGCCGTAGTACGCGGAACTCAACATTCATTCTGAGGAAAAGCTCATGTCACGTCCCGAAAATAGTGAAGTTTGGTCATTAAAATTGTCCTGAGATATCTAGTTAACGGCTCAGGCATTCCTTTTTGTTTAGTTATGCTGATCTATGAATACAGGAGTTTTTATTGCATTTTTTGTGTTACTTCTATTGTGGGCATCGGACTTTTCTGGAGTATGAAGTTTTGGCAAAGTCTTTCTTGATTCGAAATTTTTCTTTTTGATTGGGTGCGGGAATACAGTCAGGAACAGTAACACGCAATAAAGTGTAGGCCCTCGACTCTTATTGGTCACTTCCCCGCAAGAAATTTGTGAGCAAGAAAATAAATTAGCAACAATTTATTAAAGTTTAACAACAACATAATACTAGATACGATTATTTTTTAAATAAAATATCCGAAAACGTTCTATATTGCGCGTTTCTATTCACGTTGGCGAAACGAGGTTGGTCCTTTGGGCACTGCAGGGAGATACGAAGTTTGTTGCCTGTGGCTGCTGGCTGAGCGGGTTCACGCTAAACGGTAGGGGGTATTAATAAATAGTAGGCTCAACAGTTCCACTCACAAAAAGCATACTACTTTTCACTTTCAAAATATTTTACCGTGACATGAATGCGAAAGGCAACTCACACATAAAACTACAATAAACAAAATAACTGACCTGGGTTTTTCCCACAACTATCGTCGTCCTCGGCCCAACCAGCATCTTGGGTGCGGGAGGCTTATTCTTCTTCGTTAAAGGTGTCTGGGTAAGAGTGGGAGTTGCCGCTTCCTTTCGCTTATTAGACGAATTTGATCCAATACAATCCAAATAGGCTGCGGGCCTATTTGGCGTGTGTGGTTTTCGGCCTTTGCATCTTTTCAATTCCATAACCGGGACCACTAGACGCTCTGAAACAAATGACTCCATTAGGCAAAAGCACCAACAACCAACCCAAGGATTTTATATCATTAAGAGATATTTAGTTAGCTGTGCATTGATTCTGTGTATCTGTTCATAGTTTTTCGGTACTCACCTGTTCCTAAGGCTGCTGATGTAGATGGCTGCGTTTTGAAATCCTCCAGCTCAATTTCTTCTTCTTCCTTAATCTCGACCTTAACCGTAGTACCACCTATTGATTGATTATTTAGCGCAGCAGTATACTCCGACGCGTCATCTCTAAAAAAATACGTTGTAATAACTCGTCTGCCAATGTTTCGAATTTCGACGTGTATTACCAAAGAAGAAACTTAATTGAATAATCCAAGGAAAAGAAAGAAAACAAAAGGACCAAAAGCACTTACTCAATCTCGGCTTTCACACGAACTCCTTGGGAGTATGATGAATGACTTGTTTCGGGCAATTCAGAGTTGTAACCCGGCCATTTGTTGGGAATTGGAGGTAAAATCGCAATAGGTTTCGAGTTGAGAACTGCCTCAACTTCGTCCTTAACTTGTTGTATTGAAGAGGTACACGGGACAGCACATGGCATGGAGTCTCTCTCGGTCTCTTCTTTCGGTCTTTCGGTCTTTCGGTTCACGGCGTGGAGTTCGGTCTCTTCTGTAGGGACCTCCTCTTCTTTAGCCATGTTGAGGTAGAACTTGTTAACTCCTTTCAGCGACTCTTTCAGCTTAACCATTTCGAGCTCTTGTTGTTGAGCTTTTGCAAGCGCTTCTTCTTTCGTCTAAAATGCACAATATATGACTAGGATGTTTTCGCATAGAGCTGACATTTATTAAAGTGACCAATAAAACAAACCAAGGAAGGTCGGAGTCCATGATGCGGATCGTTGCCGAGCTGACTGGTTCCCGGCTCAGTTTTGATGTTCTCCCTAAAATGTACATTGAGTATATATATATATATTTTATAAACGCCCTATCTAATCTAAATTGGACCTTAGAAATGGTGAAAGTGACAAATGTAGACAAACATGAATAAAATCCCAGCACGATGCAGGATAAAGCTCACATAATCGATATGTTAATTATTAATCTAAAGCCGTGCCTTAATTATCGCCAATTTGCCTGGTTGAGTGCAACACTACACTACAAGCTTTTCCTGTTCCCTGTTCATGCCTCCACCTCCACTAAAATATTACTGAAACAATTCCACCAACCATCAACAATCATTAAAAATTACAATTACACTTTTTGTACGTAAGCATGCAACATCATTAATTCAATAAAAATTATACCACTCATGTGGCCCATTAATTCCGAGTAAGAAGCTAATTGTAAGCAGTTTCTCGTCATGCAACAAACCAGGATGCAAAATTTAGGAAGAAAGGTGATAAAAGGACGTACTCATTTAATGCCATTTGCAGCGCGTAGAGCGTGCCGTTGCCATCCGGCGTGCCATTCTGCTTCTGATGTTCCCGGAGCAGCCGCAACTTCATATCGTACGACCAATTCTTCCGCACTTCTTCAGTAGGACGGATCTTGTCAATTTGAATCTGAACACTCGCAATGTCTATTTCGACCCAAACTGACTTTCTGTGTTATGCTTAGGGACACCGACAACCTACTGTCGTCATCGAGATAATAAATAAAGCGTACCGTTCCATTTCCTTTGAGCACCGCTTCAATCAAGTCTTGGCGTAAATGTGGTTCAGTCAAATATGGGCAAATTTGCAATTCGTGTCTATAATGGCAGATTGCACCATTAACGAAGACACTGCCGTCCTTTTGCATAATCTCCACCTAGAAGTAAACCTTTGATAAAACAAAGAGAAAGAAAAAATACTCAATTTTCCTTTAGATTCCGCAAATTGCAAGCTTTTTCATTTAACGGGTATTTCAAAGCTCTTTCATTGTTTTTTTTTTTTACTTTAATATTATGTAGTCATATTCATAATGACGTAAATAGTTGGACCCTTGTAAGTAGGAACTAAACATTTTCTCTTTGTGGATCGTATGTTTCGACGTATATATCATAAACTACATTCAAGACTAAGCAAACATGTCTAGAGCAAAAAAAATGCAACCTTTATGTATGCAGGACATGTCGATGTGATACGCTTCCGAACGAGTACCTCCTTTCCACGGCACACTCCAGGTGCGGTCATCCCCGTAACTCCTCTATTATACTGGCAGTATAAATAGGAAACTTTGCTTTTAGTGAATCTGCGGTTTCCATTTGCCGCAACAAATTGTGTGCCAAAACAGTCTTCCATTGTGGTTTGAAACTCCTGAAACAAAACAAATCAATGGCCTATGGTATGATTCCTGCCCCGTTCCCCTCTATAATTTGCACCACTTGCTCGCCCAGAAGCTTCCTGGTTACTTCATTTCTCTTCGGGGCAGGATCACGCAGCATCGTTTTTTGTCCTCGTCAATGTCGGAAATTGTTTTGTGAAAAGGGAATCATGGAGCGCTGCAGCACCGCTTCCGAAAGGGTGTGAATTGCATAATAACGAGTATCCCTTTTGTAAAATCCAGCACTCAAACAAACCTTATATTCTTCGAAGTTTTCGAATCGCCGTTGGATGTAATGACATAGTCCCGCAACTGCATCTCCCTCGTGTTCTCTCACAAAATGACGAGCCAAGTCCATTCGGTTCACAATTTTTGATGCACATTTGGGAACTGGACAAGCAAAGCGTGGCATTGCTAGACCTTGGTGGTCGACCGGCTCCCAGACTGAAAAAAAACTTACCTCAAAAAAATTAAGTTGTCCTAAATATATATATATATATATATATATATATATATAACATATTATATTTAATATAATAAAATAATCTATTATATTATATATATTATATATATATATATACCGTTTTGCAAATATTGTAAATGTATTATAGTAGAAATATTTTATTAATATTTGCCGTCAAATGGGCGTAATTTTAATCAAGAAACAGTTTTGTACAAAGCTACGGTGATAACGGTACCACTTCCATGATAAGCGGCCTACCGGGTGCATGTCCATTCTGTGGGTGAAGATGTTTGTTAATCACCAGGTAGTGTTTGGCACATCGCATACAAATGACACTTCTTTCCTGATCACGAAGCGTTGTCTGGATGCGAACTTCGCCTTGTAGATGTTTCGTTTCCATATGTTCCTAAAAAAATCGCATTCACAAAAGTTCGGAGCTTTAAGATTTCCCATAATTCTGTAGATGTATTATTGCGAGGCAAATTTATAAGTAGACCGCGACAAGGTCCCACTAACGATGTGTTCCATCACACTCACAAAGCACTCGCAAGTTGAGTGGTATAGCGAATAGAAGAAACCAAAAAACACAGTATGAATTAGCATGCAAACCATGCTAATTTGTTCTTTTCCATGCTAATTCAGACTGTATTTTTTTTTGATTTCTCCAAGTATTAGAACGTGTCCAAAATATCCATACCGAAAGATGAATTTGCATAGTCTTCTTTCGGAAAATCAATCCCGAACGCGCCCTTAGTGTTTTTATGCAGACTACGTATAGCTTCACCCAAATATCGAACAATTAACTTACTGTAAATGCACTCCTTAGATAAAAACCAATATGACAGCTGTTGCACCAATTACATGGTTGTTCCGACATTATTGATTCCTGAAAAAAAAAAAAAAAAAAAAAAAAAAAAAAAAAAAAAAAAAAAAGTCCTTTGCGAGTAAAATAAAATGAAAACACTCGCTTCAAAGGGACATGGTGGAGTCTGTAAGAACTGTATTGAAAAAAGTACCATGCAAGAATTATGGAAGAAAAATGAGTATATTTGCATTTGAAAATTAAACAGTTTGTGCACAACTAGAATATGAATAAAAACTCAGTTAAAAGGGATTCTCTTGAAGAAACGAGGAGACAAAGGGAAAAAATCAAAATGTGCGCATAGTACAACAGTTTTACAAGAGGAATATCACTCAAGTCCAGAATGTCTCGCCAAGGACCACAATTGAACCCCAGAGCAGAAGTGCTTGAAAAGCTGTTACAGGGAAGCGAAAAGAAAACTGGCCCAGAAAGATCTGAGCATATATCGTTTACAATGAGATTGCGACGATCAGTCGTTTGACTGTTATATTAGAGTTATGATGCAAAGTACAAAAGGAGGAGAAAAAATAAGTGTTGAGTCTTCACAGCTCATTTTAGAGTGGAATCCATACTGTGTTCACGCAAAGCGCGCTAGATCTTGACCGGAGCCGCTGTGCGACCATTCGCAACACGTTGCGAGCCAACTACGGTATTTTTGTTGCATGACAAAGTTTCACATTGGTCCCGGCGCTCTCCACTACGTAATATTCTATGTTTTGCAAAGTTTGCATTTCAATTCTGCAAATTTCAGCTGGCAACCATCATATTATCCATATTACACGTTTATTTTTGTATTTTGTTTGTTCGAATATGCTTTGAAATGTCGTAAATAATGATTGTGGGATGTATGCCGATAATAATGTCTTGTTAGCCAAACAGTAAGAGTTTAAGCAATACGTTTGAACTAATTTTCAGTGTAGAAAGGAAACGGATCGTTGGTGATTTGGCGGCTCTTGCTCAACCCCTTATGAAGCTACATTCTATGTAAAACAACTGGAACGTTCACCAGTGTCGAGCTTCTGAATCTGAGACCACAGGATTTGCACATTGCTCTTAAAGCGAACAGCTCAGATTACCACAACATGAAGTTCAGAAATTAAAACTGGTTTATGATCTTTATAAGCAGGCAGGTTTCGCCAGACGATAAATCATTTTCACCTATCTACGAAATAGACATTTTATTAGCGCAGGAACGTAGATATCGCACAAGTTTGGCATGATTTGCTATGTTTACATCTGCTTGAAGTATTAGGTGATAAAGCATTGTGTGCGTAGGGAGCGAATTTCAGGAAATCGCTCATTTCTCGAAGGAGGTTTCACGTGCATCTTTCCGTTCTTTGCATTTCTATCTCGCTGTTTTTTCAATAGCGTAGTTGCCGTTGTTTTCCAGAACTGCCTATCACCTATGAGGTGCCTATCACTAATTGTATCTACCTTCTGTGCTCTCTTAATATATATTATCTCTAGCACAGAGCGTCCGCCCAGAAGAGTGGAGGCCGCTCAACTGATATCATTTCGTTCATTAACTTGTTTACTCCTAAGAGAGGATCGGTAGGGAAGGAAGTAGCAGAACAGTAAAGTACAATGCATCAGGTTAGAAAGAAAGTGTGCTGATTTCACATGTACACCCTCTTTGCCGTAGTTTGCTTGAGACTTTGTTGGATCAGCCACGTTCTTTTTGCAGTGAATCTATATAATTTTCCAGGGTCGGCAACTTCCGTGGCCTAGTTTACCCCTGCCTCAGATATGTGAATATCACTCATGATCACTCCACATTTAGGAAGGCAGCAAATCATACGTCGTTCACATTGGCCGAACAATGTTTGCCTCTAAATTCCCCGTCGAACATCAAAACAGTTCTTATCACCACCCCACTCTCTCATGTTCCTCCCTTTTGTTTATCGCCTGCCACCTCTCATCTCTCCCTTCTTTTCTTATCATCTCTACCCTCTCACCGATCCCTCCTTGTTCCTTATCATCTCTTCTCTCTCATCCTCATCCCTCAACTATCTCATGCTTTTTCTAACCTTCGCTTCTCTTCTCTCCCATCCTTCTCCATTTCGTCGACTCTGAAAAAAGTTTTCTATTTTTATTCGTTCGGACAGTGTCATAATATGTGCTTTTTTATTTACCCGTTTGTACTAAGGTGCATACATTTTTTCCGATACACGCTGCGAAAATTTTCTGCATATCGAATTATTTGATAAATGTTTTCATTGATACACATGTTCAATATTCTGCAATATTTTTGTCCATACAACTTATTATTACACAACTCGTGAATTCTGATGAGAAACAATATTGTGTTTTTTTGCCAGTATTTACAGATACAATTGTGGTATAACAAATTAGTTATTTTATGTTATAGTGAATGTGATGTTATATCTGCTATGTGTCCCTACGAAAATCCGTTTGCTCCAAGGGATTAATGTTTTCTATGGCCGACGGAGATTAACGCTTTATCTGGTATTTAATAACGCAATTTCCTCCTAGTTAATAGAAATCTTGTTAACAGTCATAAATCGTGGTGGGCGTTTACATCACAACGAATCGAAAAAGAGGGACATCCTAATCCGAAAGGTATTAACGAAATCATGTGATAGCACTGAGAAAATGTAAGACGTTGACATGGAATTCAATTATGTAGATTATTCTGCTGTCTAATTCAATGATCTAAATTATTGTGCTGTCTTTTTTTTGCTCCTACATATTTCAGAACAAGCTTTGTCCCTTTTTCTGTTGTCTCGTAGGTCTTACAGTTTTACCGAACGTGTGGAAAAGAAAAGCAATCGTGTATGAAAGCATTTATGTGTATTATAATTTTGCACCTTTAAATACCAACAATGCGAAACTCTGATGGCGCGCAGCGTAAGGTCGCAGCGTTGACCCCTCGTCGCGCTCCTCGTCCGGTCTTCGCCATGCTCTCGCCAGGTACTCGCGATTGCATTGGCCCCTTGGCGAAAACCTGGCGAAGATATGGCCAACTCGAAGCGCACCATCGTTTTATCTGGTCAGCACAATTTGTTGTATTTTCGTACAGTCTTCGCGCCAGGGTGGTACGGAAACTCACAGAGTGATCCATGCTTCCTGTATCATGCGACTCATTTCATTGATTTCTTTACGCCACAGCCAAACAATTTGTTTCTCACTAGCACCTTAGGCTACCAGGAAAGTAGCTGTATTTTGCAAACTGTATATTTAAGTTCGTGCACAAAACATGCTGTATGTGTTCAATCAATTCTCGGCGTTCTTTCTCAGTAATCTTTGCATACTTGACAGTGGTTGCTCGCTTGCCTCGATAACGTTTCGACTTGGAAAGGTAATGCAAATTGATTGGTCTTTACAACTACATTACAATTTCAAAATACATCCTCTCAGTTCAAAATACGCTCTCTAGGTGTAATGGTATTTCTTGTCCGGACAGCTTATTCAAGTAACTATATTCCAAGAAAACGCCAGACTACACTCCTACCAAGAAAAAAATAATGTGCTAAGACCACTAAGCATTTGCTTATTTCCTCTGAGTGATGCAAATTCTCGACCAAAACTTCCCGCTTGACTTTACTCTATCAAATGAGATAGTAGCCGAAGTGCTCCAAAATACACATTAAGTTATGCGCCCCAATTAAAACCACATTCAACCAAGCTCGCAAAGGTGGAAAACTGATTAGAATAAATATATATTAATGAGGAAAAAGTTTTCTTCTTCTTTTTGTGAGTTCTGGCTCAAAGCTTTTTCCCACAATGCACACTAGCTAGATCTATGTGTTCGTGATCTCTGGCAAGTAACGAATATAGTGAAGTTTCACGGCTCTAAAAGGTTAGGTGGTCGCAAGATTCTCAATGGTGACTTTTTGTGCACTGACGAGCAGCACTCGTTGCTCGCCTCTTGACCATGTTCTCTGTACACGAACTTTGCTCTTGTACAAATATGACCGACCCCTTTTCACTTCGCAACTTATTTCGGCGGAGGTCGAAAATACAACCCCCACAAAGAAGAACGTATCGCAAAGGAAACCAAAATACATAGCCGAATGCGGCCACCTGAGTTCTCTTTCACCCTTCTCCCCGAAACCGCTTTTTCGTCCAAAGAGGTGCGAATTCGAATGTTTCTTGAAGAAACGTGACGAACTTTTGTGATAAATATACGGCACCATGTGTTTAAGGGCGTCGCGCTATACACTTGTTGCAGTGGGCTCGCTTATTAGCTACCATTTCCAACACATAAGGCGGATTAAAAAAAATGTGTTGTATAAGATCGTAATCGACGAAATCTTCGTCATTGCGACGGACATTAACTGTGGGAAATTGGAAACATTTGCGGCTTATATTTGCTTGAAAGTCCCACACCAAACATCCGATTGTCATTCTCAAACTCATTGTAAAGTTCGACGAGAAACAAAAAAAGTAAATTCCAAATGAAACCTGTTTACAACATTCGAACATTCTTGTTTTGAAAAATGAAATGAAACTGTTAGCAACAACATATTATTACTTTCCATCCATTTAATGGAAGTCGTAGCGAACTAATTGCATGTCTTGTAGCGTACCGAAAACAATCAAGCATACTTGTAAATAATTTTCTAGACCTGGATAACAACAGCTTCACGTCCAATGTGTTGATTTCTTTTCACTCATTTCTCATCATTAGACAAGTCATTAGTTACAGCATATCCGTGCCAACGATTGCGTTAGCGTTCTTTGGTCCCCTATGATCTATTTGGTTTTCCTCTCTTCCATTTTTTATTCAGCTTGTGGCACTAACGTATTCACTCGTTGATCATCTAATTCACAGAATAGTCGGTGTATGATAGTAAAAATTTCCATTTGAAAGTCATGTTGCAAGAATTTTCGAGCATAAGACTGACAAGTGTTATCATGTGCCGACAATTCGCTGGAGAGACCATGATTAGTAATAAACTAAAATTCCATTCGCGGCTCGATTTCACAATTTTTGCGACGAGAAACCCACATTTGTTAGCCGATGAATTGGGGTTACACTTGGAGGGATTGGAGATTAAGAGAGCAGAGAATGAGAAAGGGATATGAGAGTGGATCGATGACATAAGGCAACGATGGAGACACGTTGAACTAGAACGTGGAGGAAAGTGCGTGATTTATCAATTCGAAGGGTGGGGAAGAAATAGGGGGACAGAGAATAAGAGAGAGAAAGCGTGATAGAGGGAAGAAGAAAGAGAGCGAAGCACATAGAATTCGAGAAAGAGTAGCAAGGAGCCAGAGAGAATGGCCATTAAAAAGGAGCAAAAAAGGAGACAGACATTCGAACAGAATGAATGAATTAACATGTAGAGAGGAAGAGAAAAGAGAGAGAAGAGTTGGGAGAGAAGAGAAGAAACGAGAGACTTGTACCTCCTGAATCCCATTGCCTACCTGCTCCGATAGTAGAATTTATTAACCTCGTTTGTCCATCGTCGATCGAAATCTGAACGTCAGCAACCAATTGAAAATCGAGATGAAACTCTGTTGTGTTGTTTCCGCCCTCCCTGCCAATCTATCTGCTCGGTCCTTCTTCAAAAAGCTGCTACGTAGATGCCGCGAAGGAATTCTAAAAATATGCGTATTTTCTCCCGTGTCAAATCCTCTGTGCTTTCTGTGTCATAGAAGTTGGTTGTAGACTGGTAAGGCGTTTCCGAATTCAGTGCCCATCCGGCGTCATTTCTGATACACTTCCCCTCCTCCCATCGTGATCTTTCCCCTGGCCCACCTCTCCGTCGATACTCTTTTTGTCCCGCATCTTTCTGCTCTGTTATATCTCCATCTCTTCCCTCTCCAATGTCTCACCCTCCGATACTCCTTTCGCTCTCTTCCTCTTACCACATTTCCGCCTTTTCCGTCTCCCGCTCTCTCGACCCTCTTCTCGCAACTGAAATTGGACGGTAGCAACCGCGTTGTCATCGCCCAAAGGCTGTTTGCGCTCGCGATCTCACGTTGGCCGAGTACTCTTTCAGGCGGCATGCTCACTCCACGGTGTCCACGCTCTCTCACTCTGTCAGACCCCCTCCCGCGTTCTATTTGTTCATTTCGTTAACACCCCTCGCTCCTCTCTCACTCTCATCTTGTTGACGCTCTTCCCCGCCTCTATCACTTCCTCCCTCTCTCCACTAGGTCATTCTCTCTTCTCACTGTCCATCCAACGCCTCCTCCAGTCGTTATCCCTGGTCCAATTTGTCAGCGCCCCTCTACTCTCTCTTCTATTTCCGTCTTTTCTTCCCCGGTCTCAATCCCTTCTTCTCCCCGTTTATCGTGTTCTCATGCTCGGTCCGTCAGCGCCCCTGCTCCCTCTCCTTCTCGGACACTTGCTTTCCACGAATGTCAGTATCCCCAGACTCTCCACCCTTTAGCGTTCCCTCCGAGTCAGCCCCGTTTCCATTCCTGCTCTCTGCCAGGCAAGTTTCCACCACTCCCCCGTATTTCACATTCTTCTCCGTTAACTGAATACCCCCTTATTCAGTGCGTAGCGTATCCTTCTCGTTTGAAGTGTAGTAAAAAGGTTTTGATAAGTTCTCATATCGTAACGCGACACGACATGCGGATATCCCGGTTCGGCATATCCCAAGTCTCATTGCCACTTTGTTTTCCTTGAGTTTAAGTTCATTGATTGCATGTTGATAATCAGGATAATTAGGATATTTAACGATCGATTCTGAAGTAAAGTGCAGAATCATGTGTGTAAATACATATAATGTGTTGGTTGGCACTCTCTTCTCTCTCTATCCCAGTTCTATTTTGCGCTGATCTTTCCACTGCTATCGTTATGTATTCTCTATCTATCTTCCTTTTCTTCTCTCCCTCTCTCTGTAAATATGTCTATTTCCTGGCTGTCTCACTCTCTATACCTTCTCTTCTATCATTACTTAATCTCGTCTCGACTTTCTATTCCTCCATTTTCACGTACACATCAGCCCTCCATAAACCCTACCCTTCTCTACTACTCGCTTCTCTCTCCCGGCTCGTTCCCTTCTTGCCTGTAGCCTCGCGCTTGGCACATTCTCCTCTAGTTTGGGGTTCCCCCTACCTTGTGCGATCCCCACCACTCACCCTATATTCATGTCCCTTATCATTCGGTATGCCTAACCTACCCCTACCTCATACCTGTTTCCCTATTAGTTATTAAAATAGATCATTTCTCTCGATACATTTATATTTTCTGACATTTAGAACAAAAAAACAGATGACTGTGCATGCATGTGATGTAGAACTACTACACGTTTTCATTTTTTTCTTATAAATTGATTCGCATCTTTTCAGTCACTGTTGTTTTGCTTCTCACAAGTACTATGGAGCAACCATAGGGAAATAACTGATGCGAGCATTATCAACTTCACTTTTAATTACTCATGTTCATTTGCACATTGGGAAATGTGTCGTGAAATGCTCATTTAATGTATTAACTGTTGTTAGGAAGTGATAAATGAGGTTTATCTGCATCGCCTATTACATTTGGAATGCACACTGCGATCTGATTGTCCAGTACTACGTCATATTTCCCTATGTTAAGTGCCGAACCTTAATACTGTTTACGTTTAGTCCGTGGGAAGGCTCTCTGTTCCCAAGCACTATATGCACCCAACAGTTTACTGTAGCTAGGGGTGAAATTTAGAAAACACTCGTAGGTTCATCTCACCCTTTCCCCTTCCCGTTCGCTAACTGCGCGCAGAGAATAGAGCTTGTGCTGGCTGTCTCCGCTTGGTTGATCTGTGCTGTCATGTAGGCTCTTTAATAATTAAAGCGCTCCTTACTAAAATAAATATTGTATGTCCACTTTTTAATTGTGATTCTAGGTACCAAGAAATGTGGTTCTAGGAACTTCTATAACTGTAACCAGGTAACCTAATTACTTCCACCCATAACCCATGCACTTTGACGAATGTTTATTACAAATACTATTTGAAAATTGGCGTCTGTCAAAGGGTAATAAATTTTTTGTTTTCATTTCTCAATTATGATTACGAACGTAGTCTTTATAAACCACAATGAACCGTAATGAAAGTATATCACAAAAAAATTGTGATATGCGTTATTTCGAGTACTGCTTAGATACAGTTTATTTATCCAGGAACAACCTTTTGATCACATTATTTTCCACGTGGTCCAAAAATTTAATTACGATCTCCTTCTGGGTTCAATTTATTCTTTGTCTGCCCTGGAGCAGAGCTATTTTCAATGTTTTTTGATTCATTGTCACAATTATCACACTTCGCATTCAATTACCTTTTTACATGTAATACTTTCGCAAACTAAATGTTCGAGTAGAGCTCGGGAAAGTCTCTTTCTCGTCTCTGAAGTATGTGGATCAAACAACACACATTAGTGGGAGGCGGACAATTTCCGTCGTCACGTTAACTGCTCGCGATCTTTTTCTGCCGTTGATCCCAAAAGCATCGGAGGGTTCGCATCTTTTGATAGGCGAAAATGGCTTTACAAATGCGACCCTGCATAGCCAAATGGTGGTGTATTGTCGTCCCATACGAAATGCATTTTCGTATCTTGCTCACTCTCCTTCCTCATCTCTCCAAGTTTCTCTCCTCTCTCTTTCTTTTTTTTTGCTCTCCTGTATGAGATCTGATTCCACCGTCTAGTCGCCCTGCTCCCCTCCGGTATTCCTTATCTACTGCCAATCTAGCCCTCCCATCCGTCAGCTCGACTTTTCACCAAAATCCACCGATCATCCACCTCTAACAATTAGATCTTCACAGCCTCTAATTGCCTAACTTGGATGAATATTAAATGGTTTTACTTTTGTAAACTTGAAGTTTACGAATAAAATAAATATGTGCTCAGGCTCAGAGGCTGATTTTGCAACTACTTTTTTAGTAGCAATAGGTCAACATAGCGGTTTCGAGACCCCTGTCAGAGTATGTATCGATGCTTTCATGTGATGCAACCGCAAGTTTTATATAATTTGTTACGAAATAATCGATGATTGTCGTTGTAATTTTTTAGCCTTGTCATACATTTTCTACGGATTTAACAACGTTGCTCAAATGAAATTCTGGTATTGGCCTATTGGCGTTTCTTACTTTAATTGTGTTCTCGGTTTTGGGTATTAGCCTTATATATGCCTCTGGCTGTGTTCCATGCGAAAAGACCCTCGTGAGGTCTACCTCATATTCCCATTCACATGCGACGAGAAAGACTCCCTTCTTAATATACTTGCCGATTCTCACACTACTGAGTCAACCTTTGTGTTTTAGCGTTTAGCCACTCTGTTCTGATTTCTTGCGATCTTTGTTCTGAGAATGCTCATATTTTATTGTATATATATATATATATATATATATATGTTTTGTTCTGAAAAATAATAATACAATCTTATATCGGACGTGTTTCTTGTCACATCTCCCTAGTATTCTCTAGTTGGGTAAGTCGGATGTTCTGTTCGATGAGTCCAAGAATGGCTTGCGTAACATGCGGAGAAATGCCCCCAAGGAGAAACGCTAGACAATTTGGAATATAGCATAAAGAGGGATGAGAATGCAGACAAGGGGATAGACAACCCCTCTGGCAAGCGTCCAAAGTTGTATCTCTCCAAAGAACGACCACCCCGCCACACTCCCATAGTTTAGGAAGAGGGGATGCCCCTCCCTTTGGGGTTGGGACCAACAGTTCAGTCCCAGAAGAAATGTGGAGTAATGATACAAAAACGGTTACCTATAACTTCATTAGGTGCCGACTTGTTATTTAGTCAGGCTACGAGAATCTTGAACCACCATAGCACACTTTTCCCCGAATAATAAATTATGCAGTCCTTCCAAGCACGATGTTTGGACCCATCTGTCTAATTAGTCTTCTTATGCTTATTTCATTTTTTTAAACTTTGGACGAGAAGCGTTAATTTGAGTGATCGCACATTTCGTAGGTTCAAAGTCTTTCTCTGGGTGCTACTCGCCTTCTTTCACCTGTGATTTCCTTTAATTTCCCTTGTTATGTTATGATTTCATCTGTATTCTGGGTACGTTCCATTTCTTCTACCTTCTTTCGGAGTACGTTTACAATCTCTCTTGCATGAAAATTTTGCGAAATTCGCTAGTTTCCGGAAGACGCTGACTAATATTACTCACACCTTAAGAAAGAAATACTTTCCAATTCTTTCCGCCTTAATTTTTGTAGAAAGCGATGAATGGTGTCTTTTGCTACTTTTTTCTTATTTGTTTCGTTCTCGCGTTTCAACGGAAACAACTAATAGTTTGAAGCGGGAAAAATGGAATATCGTTGAAATTGAAAGACGTTTCACAACACACTGTGCTTACTTTTATGAATTATGTATTTAGTTATCTGTATTATAGGATGTATATATGGACAATGGTCGCTCTCTCCTGTTTCGCTCTCTATTATACGTACCTGGATTTCTGTCTGTCCGTTCTCGTTTACGGGTGAGAGTGTTAGAGTACGCGTCGAGGACATTTCGTCTTTCGAACACTTTTTCTGCGACACCACCAGTGTTTATGCGACCAGTGAAGGATAGTTGCTCTCGGGGAGAGGGACGAGAGGAGCACACTTACAATGGGGTCTGTGTAATTGGAGAGAATCCGATAGCATAGACGTGCACGCAGCGAGCACGTGCACCAAATAGTGATAAGGTAAGAGGAGCCCGACGAGAGCATCCTCGAAGCACTCAAATAGGCTGGAGACGCAGACTGGAGTTGTGCATTCGATTTGTCCAGCAGCGAAAACACTAACAGATTACAGGAATGGGGGGGGGGGGCGTACGGTCTACCCTCTAAAGATGGCGCCCCGAGCAAACGTGATGTTTGCAACGACAGTCTACGACGATGGAGTGAGTGTACACCTATGCATTGACGCGGTTGCTTGAGTGCGTCGATGAGCGCACACTTTGCCCCAGCACAACGGTCGTCGGATCACTGAAGTGCGTCCACGTACACGAAGTGTTGCCAAGATCAAGAAATGAAAACGTTACAAATACGACAGTGAATCGTTTTTATGATATTCACTGTACATCAAACTGTATAAAAGATGGAGTGAAATGTGAATTGTGCAATGGAAATAGAAAACAATCAATCCACAGATTAAAGCGAAGTCACCGTGCACAGAGAGAAACGAGTGGCCGATCATGCCGTTGTGGTTATGACTAGCCAAAGTAGACTAATTTCAAGATAAAACATATTATGTAATTGATGAGAGAAGGGAGAGAGAGTTGGTGAGAGAGAAAGGGAGAGCTAGATCGAGAGTGCAGCAAACACTGTGTTTTTCCCACTCCGTCTTCTTTGCTGTGTTTGCAAACAGTTCAGACCTCTTCTATCTATCTACGTCGTCAGCGCTCATCTCGACCAAGTGCCTAGTTTATTTACCGTTCCTTTCGAAGCGATGTCCGGACTTAAAGCACTGAGCTAAATAAAGAAAGAGTTTCATTCTTTTACCTATACGACTGTATTATAGTCTACTATTTTCCGGCAGTAGACTTTTGTCTCGAGAACCTGACAATTAAGTTGAAGCGCTGGAAAAACTCCTTATGAAATGATTTCTGTTTACAGTATTATAACAGCTTATCAAAAGCAAACGTGTCATTAAATGTACGCCCTATTTTTCCATTGTTTACATTCTAGCTGGAAACGCTTTGAGTCATTTATTGCAATTACGTCAAATATTCTTCTTTACTGGGCGCTGGAATAGGAAAAGTCCGTTGAGAATTTAGTGTCCTTTCTTCAGTAGTTATGTGATGCTGTTTGTACGTGTCGTTTATGTCTTTTATTACTTTACTTACTAGTGTTCTGTTGATCTTTCTAAATAAAGAATCGTTTTGTCTCAATGCATAGCGTGTGGCTTCAAAAGTGGCACACCGATCAAAAAAGATGCGTCTATTTTGAGAAAAATGTCGCCTTTGACTTATTTCCGATTTCTTCATCGTTTCTATAACCACTGGCTAGCTCTCATTTATCTATTTCCGTATCTTTTTGTCGAATGAAAATGTTCTTACGCTAGATTGTTCAAATTATTGATCGTTCGCACCCTTCTCGGGCGATTGATTGCTGATGCTAAGTCGCACATTTGAAGGGGGAGAATCTGTATTTTCCGTTTATATATTTGACTGTTTCAGAAGTCCGCCGGCCTGAATGGCCTTTGTATCTGGGAGCGGGGGCGGGCAGACGCCCTCCCAGTCTCAGCAGTTCCAGATATCAGCAGCATTACAACAACAACTACAGGTAACCATGCCTAGCTTATTAAATAAGTGTGATGTGTTGGAACATTCTTAGAAGGGATTACATGCATAATGAAACTGCATTCATCTTTTTATACTCCGAACACTCATCTGACTGAACACTCCTCTTTGATTCACTTATTCTTCTTGGAATATTTTAATGAATTCCTTGTTACCATGCACATTGGTTGTGAGTCTGCTATATGATTGACGTTTTTGAGGCGCTAATTACGCATTACTACCAGCGACAAAATATGTACACTTTTTCTGTAGAAGCGACACTAAATCTGGGCCATCTGTAGTACAACAGTGCCTGTTCTTTTCAGTCCCCTTTCTCTCTCAGTTAACAGTGACACGTTTTGACGTCAAAAGTATTTGCCTCCGTATTTATTCGCTTCCGTCCGAGTTACTCCGAGTTACTTATCTTACGGCATAATGAGTACTATCCTGAAAACGGTTTGCTTGGAAAAACTGCAGAATTAAGTAAACGTGGCCAATGCTCTTTTCTCAGCAGTACCTAATCCTACAAGTTTCGTCCTGGAAAAATATGTATATTTTTTGTATACTTCAGTCTTTGTATTTTCATAGTGCCCGTGCACAAAAAGAGGAACTAGAGGAAAAAAACTTGGACGATTACTAGACGAAAAAAATGGACGATTACAAATGAGCCAAATCCTCTTTTCATTGAACAATTGGACTAGAATGTTAATGTTAATTAGGGGGATTAGCTTTAGAATTGCATAATGTCAAACGGATTTGGAATAAAAAAGTTTCAATAACCATCGCCAGCGATTATAAGTAATGAGGCGAGATACTTAGCTAATTGAATTAAAATTATTATGCAGCTTTTTCACAAAAAGAAGTTAAGAATTTCGGTCTTTGGCCATATAGCGAAAACTTTAAAGCGTGTTGTGGTGTCGGGTAAGGAATCGTTGCGGACTTAATCAGTATTTTGCTCAGTTTATGCTCCCGGATCAAACGAGCGCCCCTAGCTGCGTATGAGCTCACAAGCCTCATTTCCCGTGTCCCTCCTAATTGTAAGTCAACATGACTTATGGGTGCAGTTGCACCTTGAAGCTGCTATTCTTCCTGCTTGTTTGGTTTTCCATTCTTACCCATTGCCATTGGCAGCTTGTGCGAAGCTGCCGCTTTAGTTGGGTAGTTATGCATGCTTGCTACTCCTTTGTTTTTATGTCAGCGACAAATTCACGCGTCATAGCAACGGCGTACTTTTCACCCAAAATTATATCACATGAAACAGCAGAAAGATGAAGTTTGGCAGTATGCCAAAGTGAAAAGATAGCGGAAGGGGAGTGGAGAGAGTGGTCGAAATGGGAACTTTTTAGAGAGACTGAGGGAGAGATAATCAGAGAGGGAATGATGGGAGGAAGAGAGAAAATGAGAGAGAGAGGGAGAAAGAAGGGGGGAGAGAAGAAAAAAAAGAATCCAAGAGCCCTGTCACGGGGTTTTAGGCCGCCTGAGCGACCAAGGATGAGTTACCATAGAGAAACGTGTAGGGTAAAAATATAATATTAGGTACGGGAAAAAAGGGGGGGGGGGTTGGCGATATTCCATATATTAAGGTTGTCAAATTACAAGCGCATTTATGATTTCCAATGCACACTGCGTTCGCTTCATCGTTGTTGCCTCATTTCCATCTTTTTTGGTCTAGTTCAAGGCGTTTTAGTTCACTGCAATTTTCTCACAATTGTAATTGTCGAGACAAATTTTTTTTGTTAAGACAAATAATTCGTAAAAGTTACAACCTCATGCATTTTATGTCATTTCATGTTGTGAAGCTCTTCGTGGTTCTTGTTATTTAATTTTTGTTGTTTTATATGTATTTTCGTTAATCCTATTTTACCTAATTCGTGTAGGAAACGAAATCCAACTTAGACCTTTTACTCTACATAATTGCTTGTTCTTTGCTCGCTTAATTCTTCCCCCTAGGGATCTGATGCCTCCATTGGGGGCCCTTTTTTCCCTTCTCTATATTTTTCCTCCACTGGTTCCAATCTGTTCATGTCGATTAAAAGGCTCTTTAAGAAGAAAGGGCGAGGAGGAATCAGAGATTATGTTTGATGAGGAGGACCAGACATTGGAATAGCTTCACCCACAGCACAGTGACGTCATTTTGACATATGTTGTGGATTCTCCGGATGCTTCAACGGACGCTTCCCGAGAGAGAGAGATAGAGAGAGAGAGACAGAGAGAGAGAGAGAGAGAGAAAGAGAGAGAGAGAGACAGAAAGAGAGGGAGAGAGAGGTGAAGGGGAAAATATAGAGAGAAAGGAAAGCGAGAGAGTCGCTCTTTCGAAATACGGAGGTCTTCACCAGCTGTAGTTTCACGCAAACACCTCTGACGAAATGTTTTCTTGCAGAGAGAAAGAATACTGTTCATTTGGAAGAGATTCAGATAATCACCAGTTGATCGACCTTCCGTCCCGACTGTATTTTTAATACTCGGCAATTTAAGTGAAAGAAATGAAAGAAAATATTCTCATTCGACGTTCGAGATCGAGATTCGAGATCAAACAACTTATGAATAATGTAATTTCACTACCTAGTCTTATGGTAGTTTGGTCGCCATTGGAAATTATCATTTCACACATCTACATGGATGGTTTTGTTTAACGAATGGTGGTACACATGCCTGCCGATATTTTTACCGAAAAATCTGTATTCGGGTGAAAATCATTTGTATACTATTAGATACGAGAACTAGCACCAGTCATTATGCCCTACGGGTAATATAAAATATGGGTCGAGTAGCCTTTGTCTCTCTAGTCGATTTATCGCGAATTACCTAATTAGAAATATCAACGTCGTAAAACTTCAATTCAGTTTTTTTAGGAATCGATTCTCCTCCAACACCAGCAGCAACAGCAACAACAGCAGCAGCAACAGCATCAACATCAGAATCAACAACAGAATCAACAACAACATCATCATCAACAACAACAGATGTCAGCTGTTCAGCAGTATCTGGCTGCGCTGCAAAATGGGGCCAGTTCTTCTCAACCACAACAAACAGCAGCATCTATTCCACAACAGCAAGCGATGCCGCAGCAACCGGGGAATACTACATTGGGATTATTTATGCTTCAGGTAATATTTTTGGGCTAGCAACTCTTCACATTATCTACTTGATTTGACACACAAAGTATATTCAGTTTAACCATAAGTTGTGTTTACTCCTGTATGATTGTCAAAATACAATCAGAAGGAATGCTGCAGTTCGTGTCGGTCAAAAATACAAAAGAATAACAGCAAGTTTTTAGTTGCTCCAGCAGCAGCAGCAACAACAACAACATCAACAACAGGCGGTTGTTGCATCACAGGCCGTTTCTCAGCAACAACAAGTGAATATGAATCCAGCACAACCGCAATTGTCTGCAACGCCCACCCAAAATTTGTCAGGAGCAACAACTCACCCTCCTCACCAGCAAACACCATCCGTTGCTGCTCAACAGCAGCAGCAGCAGCAACAACACCAACAACCTTTGTTGAACAATCTTCTCTACTATTCACCACTACAGCAGGTGAGCTTTTTTTTTTAGATATGTGTGGGACTCTCGGATATTGTTTGCTGGTATAAAAGGAATGTATTCTACTGGTATGTTTTTAGCTTACTGCGGCCCAACAACTCCTTGGAGGACAATCAACTTCTCAGGCGCAGTCGCTTCAACAACAGCAAGCTGCTGTTCTTCTTGCGCAGCAACTGCAGCAGCAGGCCCAGGTTCAAGCGCAGCACGCTGCCCTTCAACAAGCGTTGGCTCAACAACAACATCAACAGCAGCAATTAACCTCTCAGTCACATCAAACGTCGGCTGCACAGAGTTACGCCCAGAAACCGTCTTTGTCCATCATACAAACGACTCATCAACCAGAAGGTATTTCTTTTCGCTGGAACTACTAATTTAATGTATCATTTTCATATTCATACAGGAGTCTCTTGCTTTGAAACGAATTATGCACTCACAATCAGAAAAGAAAGCAAAATCGTCCTTTGCAGTTCCATCGACGGTTCACGCGTCTCAGTCCTTTACAAGCCCGGTCGACAGCCAATTAGCCGCTCAGCAGCAACGGTACATTTATTTTCAGTACAGTAGTTCAGTAGGATTCAAGAATCTTTAAGTTGGTCAGGTTTTCATCCCAGGGTATTTTTTAAGCAAGTCCTTGATTTCTCGTGGTAGCAGAGTTTGCATGTATAAAAGTGTTGTTCACTGTTAAATAAAGGTATCAATATAAAAAGGTTTAGAAAAATGTCATTTTGTAGGCTGATGGAGCAACTTCTGCAACAGGAGCAGCTACAGCTTCAACAACAGCAACACAATCAGCAGCTCCAGCAGCAGCATCAGAATCAGTTGTCGCAACAGTTTGCTGGGATCCATCAACATACACATCCTGCTCCAAGCTTGCAGGCTTCACTGCCGCAACCTCACATTAATTTGAAGTAATTGTTTAAGCATTATAACAAAAGAAAATTGGCTTATTTTACTAAAAGTAGAATAGTCAATATCCAACAAATATAAAGCCACGTTGCGAGCGGAAATATTATATATTTTGTCAATATTAATGATAGCACATGGGGAGATCAACTTAATTTGTTAATATTTATTTGCGATTGTCTCTTCAGCACAAATGTGGTGAACAATCCAGCAGGACCCTCTTCGATGTCGATTTCACGTCAGGAAGAAGCAGCGAATTCCCTCCCGGGATCATCTGGAATCCACGAGGCGCCGAATCTTTCAGTTCAAGATCGCATTTCAAAGTAACTTTCTGTGGCTACTTGAAATAAGGGTATCCTGAATTATCCAGTTATTTTTTTGCTGCGCAAAAAATTTCGACACATGGTTCAGGATCTTTAGATTACCTGAAAAAAAAACGAATTGCATTGCTTTTCAGACTAATAAGTGACAATGAAGCAATTCTGCAACATCCACAGATGATGATCTCAAAACGACGTCCATATCATAGAAATGCTGTGGGGCCGCAGTCTTCAATTGATCATGACAGTAACAGTGGAGGTAAATACAAGTTTTTTTTGTTGCGCAATCTCTGATCAAAGAATCCTATTTTTACATATGTTTAAAATTCGCAGGGTAGAATTAAGCTCACAATCCATTCTTACAGAGGACGAACATGAAATTCTAGGCTCAACGCGTACATCTCCAGGGAGCAGTGCCCAGCGAGAGCACCGTCTTCCCACCACACGTAGTCAATCCCTCTACGAACCACTACAAGGTGTAAAGGCCTTTGGAGGCGGATCTCTAACTTCGGGACAGCCCGTCGTGCGGACCGACAAATTAGCTGGTCAGTTCCTAAAATATTAATTTCCATTTTTTTATGTAGCGAGGTTGTCATACGCAACTGAGTGTCTTACTGTAGAGTAAAATATCGTTAACCTACTCCATTGTAGGAACTTCGACGTCACTTACGTGCTCCTTCTGCCATCTTTCTTTTCACAATTTGGCAGCGCAACAGGCGCACGAGCCTCGGTGCAGCAAGCGAACTGATGCTTCCCGACCGCCCGCGGCAAATTCTGTGCAACACATCGAAGAACCGGTTTGTGATTAACTTGTAGGAGTTATTGCTGGTATTATTTCTATTTTTGTTGAATGTGTTTGGTTAGCTCTTCCAGTGGCGATTAAGTGTGTTATATCGTACTTCAGATGCACCGTGTTAGCCCTGATGGAAGACATCCTCTGAAGCGAAAGCTTCAAGCCGCTGCTGCCGAATATAACAACTCGCCTCAGAAACACATGAAGATGGTAAGTGTTTAGCTGTCGCAGAATAGGAAAACAATTAGTAGAAATGTTTAGTGGAAATGATTCTCATCTTCCACGGTATCCTAAATTCCTTGTATTTTAGGAGGTGGCTAGCCCTGCACCATCGGATGATTCGACGCACAGGATGCCTGAGCCGAAGCCTCTTCGCCAGCCAGCGCCATCTTTGTCATCCGGGCTGTCCCGCCGGGCGACAATTGCCTCGTTAAGTGTTGACATCCACCAGTCATCGGCATCATCTATTGTGGGACAGAACAATCCTCTTTCACAACTCCAGGGCGTGTCGGCATTTCAAACGCTACAACAACACCAGCCGCCGAGTCTGCAACAATCTCAACAGCAGACAGTCAACCAACAATTGGTCAGCCAGCAACTGCAACAGCTGCAACAACACCAGCAGCAACAATTGCAAAAAGCCCACCAATTACAACAGTCAAGTATGCAGCAGGCGCTGCAACAACAACTGCAACAACAACAACTGCAGCAACAGCAACAGACTCAACAGCAACACCTACAGCATCAACAGAATGGACAGAACATCAGTCATATGCAGCAGCAGGCTCAACCACAGGCTAACCAGTCGCTCGGCGCACTTGGACATTTGAGTCAACCAACAGGTCAGGTTCTGGCTCAGTTGGGAGCTCTAGGCCCTGGTGCTTTGAGTCAACTGGCAGCGGCTCTGAGCCAACATGCTCAACAGCAGCAGCAGCAGCACCAACATCAGCATCAGCATCTTTCACAGCAACATCATCAATCACATCAACATCAACACCAACCGCAGCAGCAGCACCAACCGCAGCAGCAACAATTTTTGCAACAGCAGCAACAGCATCAGCAGCAACAAATACAACAACAGCCACCACAGCAATCGCAACTGCAACAACAACATCAGTTGCTGCAGCAGCAACAACAGCAAAAACAGCAACCACATGTACAGCCACCTCAAAATCTGCAGAGGCAATCGAACCAAGGACCACTTCAGTTGTCACAGCAGCAAAGTGCCGACATCGCTCATGTGACTGCTTTACAACTGCTGGCCAGTCAGCTTCAGAATCACGCAGCCCAGCAACAAGGCACTAGCCAGACCGCTCAGGCAGCGTCTGTGACCCTGCCTTCCCAGCTTACCGGACTTCAGCAGGTGCAACCGCAGCCTCCAACGTCGCTGACTGTTCAGTCTCTTGTGAATGGAGCTCACAGTGGAATGTCAGTGCAGCAAATTCTCCTTCAGCAGCAACAACTACAGCAGCAGCAACAGCAACTGCAGCTTCTAGCACAGGCCGAGGCAGCGCAGGCCGCTCAGCAGGCAGCTGTAGTGCAAAACCTGGTGCAGCAGCAGTTGCCGTCCACAAGTGCTGGCATCCTTCCTGGCCCCTCGACATCTCAGCAACTTCAACAGCCGCAGTCATTGGTTGTGAATTCGGTCGCAAACAATATCCCGGTCAATCTCAGCGAGCTGCTGAAGACAGAGGTGTGACATTTTTTTTGTAAATACATTTTTTTGTTGTAAATTTCACGTTTTCTTTCTTCTTTGTTTGTAGAAACTGGTCAAGAGTATAACATTATTGTTTATATGTATAGTAGGTCCACGAATGTGGAACCATGTGTCGAGTGAACCAGAAGTAAAGCATTTATCGTTTCTGTTGTATTAGCGTATTCAATTTCAGTCGCAGGAGTTTACCGTTGGCGAGTGCAAGGGCGAGGTCGACAAGCCGTACACTTTGTGTATCAGTCCGAAATTGGTTGGAAAAACGCAGAGTGATGCCGATGTATGTTTTCTCATTTATTTTGCAAGCAAAGTTTTATTTCGCAAGTTTTCTTTTATTACGTTATGTGTATTCTTTGTTCATGTATAATCTGATTATTTGTTTTTAAGGAAGAGGCAAAGGAACGGACTCGAGTCTCTCGGTTCAACTCTCAGGAGACATATGTGTGCCTTAATAGGCCACAACCAATGTTCGTCGAACAAAAGGGCGCTCTCAGCATGTACAGTAATTGGCAGCAGGTAATAATATAACTATTTCCTCCGTACGTAACTTTGAAGGGCGTAGAAAAGTGACCAAGCGTGCCGGAGTTCTTACGAACAAGCTTCAACACCGCGAAACGAATTCTGCTACAAAGCTTATTATTGAAGCGGGTTGCGTTATCGCAGACAATCTTTTAGGTTCCTATCAATCTCAACGAGGCCAAGCTCAACCTGCTCTACATGGGTACGTGTCTTACGAAACCCAGGATGGGCGTTAAGTCCTACTGGCGGTACACAACGGCCAACAAAGATCAGGGCCAGCTCCGCATGACGCACTCCTCTTTCTGGGAACACTCCACTAAGGTATGTGTATTGTGCTGTCTCTGTCAGTCCTCTCTTATCCTAGTCAGCAGACTCTAATTACCTTTGTTAGTCATTCGTTTTATTAATTGGAGACCCTCGTTCTGTTGGCCTCTTGCTCACTTAGAGTGTGGTCCCCATCGAGTGATGCGCCTCCATCCGTTGTTTGACGTGTTTTTTCGAATTATGTTTTTTATTTTCATTCTGCTCGCTTTAGTCGGCCGTAGATCCTCGGTTTTGCGGGTCAATAACATTTGCTTGTGCATTTTGCCGGATGCGTAGTGTGTGTCGCTAACCTAGTGGTTTGTAGTCGATTGCTGCGGTGTGCGGCTCGCGACGCAAAGGACCGCGGACCCCGCCGGAGTAGGGCCGTCCCTAAGTTTCATTCTACCCCCAATTCAACACCCCCATTCATGTACGTTGATGTGACGTGTCATGTCGTTCGAGTCGATCAAGTTTCGTATATTCAAACTTTTGCTGTTTAAGCTCATGCGTAATCACTTCGTCCAATTGTATCGCACACAACCACTGGGTTTTCTTTCTTTCAATTTCCTATTCTTTCATCATTTCAGTGGGACCACACACCAGTCTTTCTACTCTCCTCAGCTATCTGCATTTTCCATACAATTACAATAAGGGTTTCCTCCATTTATCTATCTTCTCAACTCTCCCATTTTCTTCAAAACACTTTACTATTTTGTAGGTGCTGGTGTCTTGTCGTGGATTTCTTTATTTGACTGCAGCATCATTTGAATGTCTCGTTGTCAAGATGCAATTGATATTTCCTGTCGCTAAGTTCTTGTCTTTTCAGCTCCGTCTGCAGCAGAACAAACACCCGATTTGTCTGAGCACTCTGAGCATGGGCCCAGCCAACGGCCTACTGGAGGTCGGAGCGCGACGCCCCAGCATCGACGGACCAGCGACAGCGATCGTCCCCGAGATGGTCGGTTGTCCTTACTTAATGTTTCAAATGTGCCGGCTCAATTAAATTTTTTGTTTTAATTTGTTTTGAGTTATAGTATTCGATTCGAAGATAATTATGTGTTACATTTAGGTGATTGCGAAACCGGTCCCGAAACCAGTTTGTGATTCTTCCCCGGAACAGCTGATTGTGGTGAATTCGCCCAGTGATAACGATGCCCTGTCCCGTTTAGCTGCTGTAGCAATCGCCAATTCAGTGACTCCACCAGCTCTTGCTGGGCCGGAAGAGACGATCGTCGACGTGTGCGTTATTGATTTATTCTTGTGTTGTGCCATTTCAGTGATAACTCTTCTTTTTGTTATGCGGCACTGACTTACTTACGGGGGCCTCTTGGTGGTGCTATCCTTATTCCCGAGTAGTCATTTACTCAATTGATCCTATTCGAATTACGGTAAACCCATGGTTTCCGAACATTCTGGTGACCAGATTAATTTTCTCCCATTTCAATTTGTTCTTCAGTTTTGTGTCCTAACACCGTCCATATGAGGAATCACCACCTCGAAACCCACTAGAGTACGCAGTTTCATTCGCGACTAGTAGTAATGACATTGCCATATCTTTGTCCGAATTGCCTCAGTCTCATGTACGATTGTTATCGATCGTCGTTTGCAGAGAGGACATTGACATGACAGAGCTAGCCTCCGAGCAAGAGCAAACGAGCTCCAACACGCCCATGGACACATTTCCGCCTTGCGCTCCAGAGACAACCATAACGGCACCAGCCCAGCCCGAAGTTCCCTCGAAAGAGCCGATCTCGGAGCGGACCGTCATGATTCCGCCTCCCAGTAAGACAAACTCCCGACGTGAACCCGTCATCGGCGAGTATTATTGCATCCCATAGCACTCTCTTAAAACGTGTCCCCGTTCCGGTTGACATCGTAGAATTGTTCTGTCATCGGATGTGGGGACCTAGTATGTCTGGTAGGGCTCAATGTTAGACACAAAAACCATCAAATTGATAAATATGCCCTACCAGGTACGCTACGCGCACTTAGGACGTACTCTCACATGCTGTGCTTCGCCTAGTTGTAACTTCTATACTTTTAATTGTAACACTGTGTCAGCTTTTGTTTCGCACTGCAGTCTAACAAGAATAGTGGGTTATTGTCTAACACCACCGGTAAGTGATGAACACCATATTTTCTTTCAGGTGGATATCGAACCGATGAAGTCTATGTATATGTGAGGGGAAGAGGAAGGGGCCGGTATGTTTGTGAGAGATGCGGTATTCGATGCAAGAAGCCGTCCATGCTCAAGAAACATATCAAGTGGGAATTTGCTTATCTTTAGCATCATTGTTCAGAAATTATCCATTTGAATTTTCATACTGTTATTGTTTGGCTATACTTTTATAATACATTTGGCTTCTTCCTGTATTTTGTCTGGGGCAATCTTTTACAGTTTCCCTGATAGTTTGCATGACGAGTGCATGCAATGAACAATGCAATTACAGATCACATACCGATGTGAGACCATTCCAATGCAGGCAGTGCAATTTTTCGTTCAAAACCAAAGGTAATCTTACCAAACACATCCAGTCAAAAGCACACCGGAAGCGAATTTCGGAAGGTAACCACTTTTCTCAACCATATTGCTTTGGATAGATACACAGAAAGTTGTAGACAAATTATGGGCGGTTGTCCCGTCCGAACTCTTTTCGTTTGCAAGGAAATGTGTTGGTCGAAATGAGAGGCTTGATTCGATTATTAAAGGATAAGGGCTTAAAGCAAGGCCCACTGTGAGTATACGGGGTGTTTAGTGACTGGAGGCGTTGGAGGTGATGATTCTGACGAGGAAGACCGTCTGGAGATTGCGACTCCAACCGAAGAGGACGAGGCTCAGAAGATACAGAGATTCGACGAGATGGATGACAAGATGGGCGGAGACATGTACGTACTGAAAAACTGCTTATTGTTTTGTTTTTCTATTTTATAATCACTCATTAGAGTTAATTGAACTCAAATTTCTCTTTTCAGGAGTTCTGATGATGAATACGATCATTTCCCTGAACAGGATGAAGTGCGATACAAGAAATTCGGACAAGGTATGTTGAATCCTTCAGTATATTATGAATCCAGTGCTCGAAATCTCCAAGGACAAGGAGAAAATTCTTTTATGCTTTTATATCGTTGCGATGTAACAAATTATTAATAATTCTTTTTATAACACCTTGCGAGTTCAACTGCAAAAATTGTTGTGTTATATATTTCATAATTATATTTCAGAAAATATTCTAATGGAAAGAGCAACTCACACTCCACCATCCAGATGGGTATTAGTGGAGGAAGAACCGATGAATCAGTGGCCAGAGCCTGATACAAGGTAAATTATTGTTAAATCGTATTCTCTCATCTTTATCACGATTTTTGTCGACGTATACTCAAACAAACGTGGTACACCACCATCCAGATATCAGATATCATACCTGTAGTCCTGGTCTTTCTTTTCAGACGTACATGTCTCTCTGCTCCGCCTTCTGCAATGACTTCACCAAATGGAAAGGACTTCCTCTCCACCGTTCAAGGCATCCTTTCAAAAAATGAGGGTATGTGTTATTGATTGCACACTGAATGATTTTTTCATTCTAGTTGAGAATTGCAAACTGCCTATACGCCCATTATACTATATTCATACGTACTGTATTTGTTTTTCTTATATTTCCTTTTCTATGTAATTATTTGTTTTGATACCTAAGGACGACACCAGTAGTATATAACCTAATATAATATTTTCTTTTCAGTAGTTCCAGCTGCGGTGCTTTTGGTATCGGCAGCTGAAGAGGTGATCAGCACACCCCAAGTCGTCAGTGTTGCTACAACAATATCGCCTACCTTGATCGGACAGTACCTTCAGAAGGAAGTAAGGACAATACACTCTTTTACTATCCATTTTTATTGTGTGATGCCGAGGATGCCAGCTAGCTACAGGAACGAATTAACCTTCAAAAACTCATTTCAGGAGCATACTTGTCTTCAATGTGACCGTGTGTTTCGGAAAGCCGCCGACCTGAATCTGCACCAGCACACGCATAACATCGAAAGGCAGACGGCAAAAAACCGGGTATTTCAGGTATAGATCTTTCATTGCATGTTCGAAGCATTTTTAACAATGTTGCTATTGTTAAAAAACCGAAATCATTTTTACGCCCACTTGAAGAATTTTGCATTGCACATTTTTCGCTAGATAGCTGCATGTTTCGATGAAAAAATCGATGTGCTTACAAACGACGATTTTCTTCTATTTGTATCAAAACCCGTGTAACATTAAAAGTCAACAAAAAAATCTCATTTTCAGTAATTAATAATTATAAAAAAGGTGTATTGATTACATAAATATAACATAATGAAAATTGATTATGTAACATGTATGTTTTTTCAGTGCCCGGAATGTCGGATGGCATTGAGGTCGAGAACACTCTTGCAAAAACACATGGAAACAGCACACGGTGTGCAATTGAGTGGTGAAGGCGAATCGTTTATCGTTGATCCACTAACCAGCACTCAGGCAGTACTTGGCACTCCAATTGCCAGCAATCCACGGTACGAGTTATCTTTATATGTACTAAAAGGCAACTAGCTCCGCAACACGAACAGAAATGTTGCTCAATTTATTTTGGCATAAGTAAAAAAAAACAGTTGAAATTTTAATTTTTTCCAGGTCCTTTCTCTGCACTGATTGCTCAATCGGTTTCCGTAAGCACGGGATCTTGGCCAAACATCTCCGCAGCAAGTCGCATGTGATGAAACTGGAGACACTCGGAAAGCTGCCCGACGACAGTCTTAACCTGATCATGAAAAAGAACAACGGCATCTGCCTGAATGATGTTGATACCACGGATTGCGATCGAGCCAAGGAAAGCCTCAAGGGTATTTTGATATTAAACTGTTGATTTTTGCATTTTTTAGCTTTTCCCAAACAAATTGATTTGGCCTTACCATTAGATAGAATGTATGATTTGGTGTCGTGACAATGCATATGTTTAATCTGGTTTCTCTTTGCAGTGATTGTTGAAGCGATACGAAGCGAGCTATGTTCAAATGCTGCGGCGACTTCTGCACCAATTGAGGTGCCGCCAGATTCGCTCCCATTTACACCAACGGCACCGACTCATGAACTAAATGAGGAGAAAATGGAGGTCGACTCCCCGGTTCTTCAAGATATTCCTGGTCTCAGCCCGCGGAATTCTATCGTCGCGACTTCTCCAACAAATATGTCGGCTGTTTCCAGTGCTATTTCCATCACCACCTCCCCTTCTGAGCAGTTCCTCTCGTCGTTGACGCCCTCCACCTCATCAACGTTGCCTACCTTTACTTCGCCAGCCCGATCTCTCAGCTCACCAATTGCACATGCTGCTGTCTCTGCAGCAAATGCCATTGCGAATTTGACAAACTCTTCGCCAAATCATCGCCGACTAACAACGATCAGCCCATTGGCCTACACTCCCAAAAACAGACATCGGTAAGTTGGTAGCACTATCTTTATGAGCAGATCTAATATATAATTTTTTCTAATATTTGCAAATATGTACTATTATTTTGCATGCGAATTATTATTATTATGCTTATAAATGTTCGTGTGTAAGAAGTACTCTCTTCAGAGATGACCTTTCACCAATGGCTCGTCCGAGGGGCGAAAGTTTTGTCGGAGTTCCATCTGCATCTGAACCTGTCAATCGACGTCGTTGCGAGTCGTTTGGTAAGTAAAACCTGATACTCCACATACAAAGCATTAATATCCTATCTGTGTGAACTGTCTCATTCACATTTTTTCAGGAGCGTCTACCTTTCGTGACCAAATATCGAATCGAGTAGTGTCTGCTAATGTGTGGATCCCACCAAAAGTGGAATGCTTGGATAGACCTAAAGTGCCGGATGGTTGGAGCAAATGCTCAACACCACATGAGGTTGATCCAGGTAATAATACAATTCGAACCGTCATTTGCTCTAGTGATATTGCTGGATTATTTTTCTGGTACAGATAATATCTAACCGGAAAACACGTGTTTCTGAACATCTATAAGCAACAATATTAAGGCGCGTCCTCCCGTTCCGAAGAGGGTATGGAATCGTCCACTGAGCGATCGGCTAGTTCCACTCCTCAACACAGAACCTCCAATGGATATGCTCCATCCCCCCAATTGCAGGGAGGGAAATGCTCATTCTGCGAAACCAACTTTGAAAATCCGGTTGATCTACAGGTAAGAAAAAAATGTATTTTCCACAAATGGAGGTTGTTTATCACGCGCTATCCTAAACAAATTGCCTTGCTTATGGTTAGCAAAACGCTCCCTTTTTCAGGTTCACATCTACTCAGATCATATATCACTACGCGATGGACGGGACTTTCGTTGCCCAAAAAAGAACTGTGATAAAGTCTACCCAACACGGGATAGTCTGAGGGCTCACATTGCTTCTCACTACCAAAGAAGCATCGTTCCGCCAGGTTCGTACATTCTTATAGGTTCATCTCACTTTCTGGATTTTGTGAAATTGTTGCGTTGTTTATCGCTCCTCTTTAACTTATATTGTGAATGGTTTTCCAGTTGTGTCGATGATTCCAATGGAACTGGAGCCGAACCCCCGTGCGTCTCCCCTAACCGATGGTACGGAGAGTAGTTGTCAATCGCCCGTTAGTGTCGACACCCTGAAGATGGTGGAGGAGCGAATCGGCATTGTGCCGACCTCGGTACGAACCTCGTCAATATATATGTCCTATTTAGCATTCTATTTATGATATTTCTGCCGATAAGGATACGAATTCTGCTTTAGTATGTAGGTAGTCATGTCTGGATAAATCATGCCTTGTTTCCTGTCGTAGCATACAGTTAATTTATTGCAGAGTTCACTGCCATGTGCTGTTTGTGGTGCGCGGTACACGGATGCAATGGCTCTGCAGGAACATTGGCTCTCTCATGTCACCAAACGACCCCATGTTTGTGTGATTTGTGATGCTGGTTTCACAACGCAGGAAGCGCTCAATCTGCATACCCTCACCCATACATCGACCTCTGATCCTTCGGCTGATTCTGAATCCGAACACCTGCAAAACAATGGAACTCTGAATAGCACGTCCAGCACGACTGCCTCTCTTCTGGTTAGCTTTCCTTTCGGAGTGTAGTGTATAGTGCTTTTTAATAGTTACATGTTTCACGTGATTGATCTTGACTAATATAAGTTTTTCGTAGAATACACAAAATTATTGTTGAAAAGGCGGGCGAAAACTATGACGAACAGGACTTTCAAATGAAGTGCGCCGTCTTAAGTAATGTTTTTATAATTTTTCAGGGAAACCATGATATGTCGTGACTGTCGTTTCCAACCGCTCTACTAGTTCATTCTCTACGCTGACGTGTCTTCTCCCTTTCCTCCGTGTATTTTGGTTGTTATTTTCACTGCAACTTTCGGAATAGAATCGTATTCGGAAACATTTGTTCCTAGACCACATCAACAACAGACTGCCCCGCTCCTCCCTTTTTTCAGCTACTAATTTCTTTTGAATATTTTTCTGTCTAGTTCTTTTCCTTTCGAATCCTGATTTGTTTTGTGTTTTCTCTATCTGATTACTTACGGGCCTCCATTTGTCATTATTTGTTTTGAATTGCGAACTGTTATGATCCTCATTATTCGATTCAAATTTATACACGCCATGCACAACTTTGCAACTGTGTTGTGCATCGCTCGTATTCTTTATTATATACATATTTATTTCCTCTTTTATCCCTAATTCTATACCAGACATTGACGGGTTCCGGCACATTTTCAAAGTATCTGTTCACATTGTGATTTTCAATCAAATTTTGCGTTCGTCTTCAGTTTTATATTGCAGTTGAGTTAATGCAGTAGGTTAGTAAGATTCCTGATTGTCTTAATAGCTTGCATGTTCTCAGTTTATCATAAAGTGACCACCTAACTATGTAAATGTTTATCTCAGTTCTTGTTAGAACTTTTTTCGCTTGCCATTTTTTAAGATTTTTATTTTATTCATTGAATTTAGATTTTATACAGAAATGTGTCATTGTGATTAGGGCCGCTTTCTATTTATTCGGATTTAAAGATGTTTTCTTCGTGCATTTCACTACTCCAATCCCTAACCATTTGCAAAACCCACCTAACTACTCCTTACCGGTTCGACTTCCCTTCCTAACTCTTTATTCATTATTAACCAGAGAACTTTACGATGTTGATGCTTCAACCCTTCAATTATTTTGGATATTTACTTCTTTTCCTCCTTCGTTGTTTCGTGGATAGTGTTGTTGATATTTTTATTTGGATGATAAACATTTAAAGAAACTCTGTTTGGTTCAGCATATCATTTTCGAAAAGTTGAACATCTGACTGACGGGCCAAACGCTAAACAAAGGATATAGCATCATTTTATCGTGATCTGATTATGAAACAGGTCTTAGATCCACTTTGAAAGAGGTACATTGTTAGTTACTGTGAATCTGACCTAGTCATGCCTCGTTTTCCTGTTAATATTCAGAGGGAATTTCCTCATTCCTCAGGAAACATGAATCATAGCTTAACATGAATTTGACGACCAAAAAGGATGTGCCGTGGGTAACTGTGGCCTTCATTATTTATGATGATGATTGGAAGATCTCATTGATATCAGCATCGCATGTCGTGCTTACCTGATAATAAGGAAATATATTCCATGCATACATTCCCCGACTAATGCACTGTGTTGCTTTCTTCTTGGCATCATGGTAATACTGTACACAGTACACACGTCAGATAATATTGCATTCCCGCTTCTACTAATGTAGTTGTGTGGGGTACTAAAAGAATATATTGTATTATCATTAGTATAGTAATTATAAGATGTTCAGTATCACACAAAACAGCCAAAAAAACTAATAAGCTACAAACTAACACCGTAAAATAAAACAACCGAATCACATAAGCGATAAGGGAAAAATTGCATTTGGACAAAGTTTTGTTTCTAATCCTGTATGATGGAGAAACAGTAGGGTAACAGGCTTTGTTTTTCAGGTCAATACTAAGAGACTGTATTCCCTGACCACAAGCATTTCACAATTCTATGCCACATAAGCACACTTTTGAGTAGTCTGACACCTATAAAATATGCCATGAATTTCTGGATAATCCTCTTTATGGCTGCTGTAACGCTCAACAAACTTTGTTAATAACGATATACTCAAAGCTCGTGGATTTGGTGAGCCTTCCTCAAAGAAACTAAGTTAATAATACAATGATTATGGAATTCTGACTATTAAACATTTGCTGTTCACAAATTACAAGGTATGACACACAAAAGGGAATGAAGAAAAGGGAAGGCCATTCAGCCCCATTGGAACTCGGATTTCCTCTTGAGTGTGGTAGCCAGCCTGGCAACTGTAATTCTTCAAAAGTTAGTGCAAATGCACAGAGGTCATTAAAGGCGGCCGCCTCATGGTCAGCCTAACTTTTATAAATTTTGGTTGCAAACGAAAAATTGGGGTTTCGGTCGAGCGGGGAAGAGCTGAAGATGCGGGTTCGATCCCCGCTCGACCGAAACCCCAATTTTCGTTTGCAACCAAAATTTATAAAACTGTTTACTTCTTTCAACATTTAGGTTTCAGTTAACATACAGCCAGAGGTGGTGAGAAGTACTGCCGGGGAATAAGCAACAAGCGAATGCACACCTGCAGACGTAGAACGAGCAAATCCAAATATACATATATATATATATATATATATATATATATATATATATATATATATATATTATATATATATATATCAAAATCCGGCCCTCAGCACTTTTCTGTGAAAAGAACACCATAGCAACGCTCTTTTGAGGGCAGTTTATTTATAGAAGGTAGCTGAGCGTTGCAGAAACCCCAAGTTAATTATCCGATGTTTCCGAATTAATTGTAGTCAAGGGATTCTATCTTTGTTGCCTTAGTATTAGTATAAACATACAAAGACTGTTCCATACTGTTGTCAACATAGATGGACCTGCCTTCGCATTTTGTTGCTTTCTCCTGACAGCAGCGCGGTTACTCGTTGTGAATGGAAAGGCAATCATGTTTAAGTAAGCAATCATACGTACGGCATCGCCTCAAAACAAATTAGAACAGCTTTGTCTAAGAAGCTCCGTTGTCATTTTGGTGTGACCTACTCAAGAATTTGTACCGATAGGCTCGCCCCTACTCGACCGTTCATAAAGGAATGTACTTTCCAATTAAGAGGCAACACCTGCATAAGCAAGAACAACAAGTTAACAGGAAAAGAGAGGCAGAGGAATGGAAAAGATCAATACCCCGCTGTGTTGCCTGCCTATCGGCTGGGCTGTGTGTTTGCTGCAGGACCTGTCACACCGTAAACTTCCTCCGCCTGCTGTATCTCTAATAGTGATAATAAGGAAGGGAACAAAATTGGACAACATAGTATAACAACACTAAGACTGTTTCTAGTGGAACCCGTGGATTCATTCATATAGCCGACATACAAGATTTGGGAAAAATTGCCACTAGACCAAGGGACTCATTAATTGTAAGAAGGAAATTTCTTTTGAGAAAACGGCTCGGAGAGGTAATACGACCAAAGAATTCGATGACAGGGTTAGTGTTAGGCATTGTTTAAATGAACCAAGTATTCAATGAACATTCTCTGCTAGAATGAACATCCTACGCTGTTGCCGGACTTAAGCATTATTACGTATTCTATAGAAAGCTGTTTATCTCAATAATATACTGCCTAAGAAAAATAAACGAATTCTTATCACATAATAACTTTTTTAGTGACGTGACTAATATTTGCAAAAGTACCGTCGAGTACCGTAGTGTTAGGCATTGTTTAAATGGACCAAGTATTCAATGAACATTCTCTTCAAGAAAGAACATCCTACGCTGTTGCCGGACTGAAGCATTACGCATCCTATAGAAAGCTGTTTATCTCAATAATATACTGCCTAAGAAAAATAAACGAATCCTTATCACATAATAACTTTTCTTTAGTGACGTGACTAATATTTGCGGAAGTACCGTCGAATCAAAACGTAGTAAACTACTATACCAAAAACAACGTTAAAATACTACCCCCTAAACCAGAAATTATAATAGGGTACCTTTAACGTCTAGACCTGACCACCATACAATTATTCAAAAGTTCCGCAAATAGTTGTAGTAGGTTCCCCGTGGCTATTATTTTGATCTTTCTACAATATTCCTTTGGGCCTGTTACTTTTCAACCACAAAAATTTGGTGAGCAGACCCCAAAGTAACACGTTCGTGTACATGAAAATTATGCTAGCTACATCTGTGTACTAGAAAAGAAATACTTAAAAAATTAAATTACATTCCGCAGTATTTCTCTTTTATTTACACACAAGGTCCCTACTGAACTGACATCTTAGCGTTCCTTTTGGTCTATACAAAACTCACGTTTTTGCCTCATTTTTTCTTTGCCTCATCCATCGACCAATAAAGATTTATTATGAAAAATGAATAATACTTATGGATAGCACATAATTCCTGGAAACAACAACATTCTCAGGGACAGGTTTCCTGCTGCCTGCAAGCTTCTGACAAAGCGTACGAAATATAGAAATCCGCTTTCAAGCAGGATCTTTAGACAAAAGCTTCAGTCTGCCATTACTTAAGTAGGATTTAAGTAAGTGGCCCGCTAAATTCAACATTCCTAACACCGAACTAGAAACCCTTCAATGAGATTAATAACAGGACAAAAATTTAGAAGAGGAAATGAGACTCATTAGCTTCGTTATTACGTGTGTTAATAAGTTTTCCTCCTCTCCATACAACAATTTCCTGTATAATTAATTGAGCATTTCCACGAAAAAGGCATCAAGTCGTTGGTGCCAAATATCATATTGCGCAGAAAACATAGGTTCCATTATAACATACCATAATATATTGAATACCTTTTATGAAAAAGAATTTATAAAAAGATTATTTCGACGGGTAAAGAGCTCCTGTTCGCCTTATTGTTATTCCACCAACGACACTTTGTATATTCTATGAAAACACTTTACTATATTGTCAGAAGTCAATCGCGTGCATTAGCAAGCAACATGCATTTTACACTTGGACGAGAAAAATAATCAGAAGAGCAGCAGTTGTGCTGGGCGTACTGTTCAGAGTTCCACTGTTTTGAAGGTGTTCGGAATTAGAACCTGCCGAACCAGGCGATCAGAAGTCGATCTATTGGTGAGGATACGTAGATTGAGTGCTTCCTGCGTTGTGAGTCCAGCATCACCAATGACACAAGGGTCGGTGGGTAACTGCTGGCTGGGTGTTAACAGAAACCTAAATTTTAAAACAAGGACGCGTAATCATTGTATCCTTTTGAAACAAAGTTCATAACAACGCTTTTTCTAACGAATTACAATTGTCAGGCTTGGTGTCATACTCACATTCCTTGGTTTCTTGGTAATGGCACGAAACAATCAAAGACTGTTTCCATCTGTTGCCTCCATCATGCGGGAAGTTGAAGATCTTAAGGGTATGAAGCCACTAAGAATATTTTTTATTTTTTATGCTTCTTTACTTTCTAAAAATGAAAAATTTGAATATAGAAAGTGATGTTCGATGCTACTGGTTTTTTCGTCTTCATCTTTCTTCACTACCAATGATCCCGTTTGTATCTGTACGCTCGCCTTTTGCTTCGTGAAATGTAAGTTCGTTTACGACTGATACTTTTTCTCTCAATTCTGCTCAATGTGCTTCCTCTGGATCGGCGACTAAATTTCTTACCTCGATTTAAATTTCTTACCTTTTGAAGTACGAGTCGTCAAGTTAATCAACGTAAGATAATACATTCCAAATAAAATGACAATGGAAAGCTTTTAATCATATATTTTATATTTCACTTGAATTCTGTACAACGTAGTGCTGCATCACAGCTCGTCTACCTGGACATAAAGATCGCTCAGTGACGCTACCCCGACGTTTCAACACGAAGTGCAGCATCATATGAAGTTTTGATCGGAAGCCAACTGCCCTGCTTGCGCAAACTTTTCAGAACATTAAAAGTTTTCAATAAAAATCTTCAATGTGAACCGATCATCTAAATTCTTTTTCGAGTATGTTGAGAAACTCTCGGATTGGGTTCTGTAAGGTATTAGGTCAGTTTAATTTAATACTTGGTTTACACATATAGTTTACTTAATATCACTTGGTGAGTAATTCTTACCATTTGGACCCTGTAACACAGGACTCTACACTTATCGGTTTGTGACGTCACTAGTTGTATCCAGGAACCGGGTTACAACGGTAAGGTCACATCTAGTCAACCATTCAACATACACTCAATGTATTGGAAGAGCCCAATCTTGCATTCAAAAAATACCTTATTATGTGTATCAAAATCCTTGGTCTCACGAGAAAGGGAACCGTAAATATGCTTTAATACATTAGACGTTAAAGGAAGGCAGTCACTTCAAAATCAACTTTTTTATTTTTTTTTTATTTTTTTTTTTTTTTTTTTTTATTAGATGCAAGCAGATTTATAAAACAATATGCAGCCCATAAAAATCCACATAAAATGGAACTCAGGCAGAGAAATCAATGAGAATGAGTTTTGATAAATGACCGACGCCGGTGCATATATGCAATTGCCAAGGGTACTTGGAGAGTGAACAGCCTGCAGTGTTACACCTGGCGCGTGGTTTATCACTGCAGGGTATTTATTATGAAACTCTATACGGGCAATTATAAACTACGGTATATAAGTAAAAGTCATAAACAGGGATTTCTCTCCCTGAGTTCGTTTTGCCGTACTTTGGCGCTGGAATCGTCCTTTTCTTCACATACTTGAACAATGAATGAAAAGCGAATAAAAAATACGAATTTGTAGTGACTGCGATCCTTTAATACATTTAATACGTTAATACATTAGAAAATGAGTGCCAGCATTGCGTAAAAACCAAAGCAAGATCAGGTGTAAAAAGAGTGAATACGTCAAGTTAATCAAGGTAAGGTAAAGGTCTTTTATAAAAATCCATACGCCCCATAGAACGATTCACGCTGTACATTGAAATATTTAATAAGGCTTTTAACCATGAAGTTAAGAAGCCTACCGATGAGAAACATTGCTTTTCAACCAGAAACGAGCTATATTTCCTGTTCCCAGTCTTTCAGTAGCCTGGTATACGTATCTACATAAAAACTAATATACCACTTACCAAGCTGCTCGTAGTCTTTTGGTATATTGATTACGGCTTCCAACAATGAAGTTAAGAAGTCCACCGATGTAAAACATTGCTTTTCAACCAGAAACGAGCTATGTTTAATGTTCCCAGTCTTTCAGTAGCCTGCTATATATGTAAAGGTCTTTTATAAAAATCCATATACACCGTAGAACGATTCATGGGGTATGACATATTTAATAAGGCTTTTAACCATGAAGTTGACAAGCCTACCGATGAAAAACATTGCTTTTCAACCAGAAACCAGCTATGTTTCACGTTCCCAGTCTTTCAGTGGCCTGTTATATGTATCTATATAAACAATAATATCCCACCTACTCGTGGTATTTTGGTATATTGATTACGGCTCCCAACAATGAATTTAAGAAGTCCACCGATGTAAAACGCTTTTCAACCAGAAACGAGCTATGTTTCATGTTCCCAGTCTTTCAGTAGCCTGCTATATGTGTAAAGGTCTTTTATAAAAATCCATATACACCGTAGAACGATTCACGGGCTATGAAATATTTAATAAGGCTTTTAACCATGAAGTTGACAAGCCTACCGATGTAAAACATTGCTTTTCAATCGGAAACCAGCTATATTTCACGTTCTCAGTCTTTGAGTGGCCTGGTATATGCATCGATATTAACATTAATATACCACGTACAACGATGCACGGATTTTGGAATTAGTTTAAGAAGCATTTTGTTTTGTAAAGCTAAGTTGAGGTTCTGTATATCATAAAGTTTTGGTTAGATTTCCCGCAATTAACAAACTTGTCACTTGCACATATGCACATCTGCTTGTTTCGTAACATGGACCATGTTGTCAGCAGATGTCCAAATTTGCCAGTTGTCCATCGTTTGTTTCGTAATAGTGGAAATATCACTCCCCCTGGCTACACCCGAGTGTGAGTCGCTCCCCAAATCGGTGCGTACAAAGGCGCACCGTGGTGTCAGCAGATGTCCCAACGTTATCCGTTAACTCGTGTCAGTGGGCGGAGAATTACTTGGAGACGATAACAGTAGGCGGAGAAATGACTTTCCTTATAGCATAAAAGGTCGTGGTAATTGCAAATTAGACGTATTCATTACATATGATTATGCAGCCTGCGCTTACTCCCGTCTCTATGTCACTTAACCTCTTCTCCCTTCCGAATGAAATATTGTCCGAGATCTGTTCGACTTTCACGCTGCACGACTTGTTGGTCAATCGCAGATTGTACCCCAGAATGCACTCCCTCACCCAATCTCAATACTTCTGGAATCGTTGGATCTGCAAGCAGATCGGCTTCACTGTAACGGCGGATTTGAGAAGAAAGATGGTTGAGAAGGTATAGCGTTTAATATATTAAATTGTTTTGCTAGGTGTTTACAGAAGGTGAACGATGAAATCAATTACAGTTTTCGCTCAAATTCACCAATGATATTGTCAAACTTACCACAAAAACAGAACCATTGCAATTAAAGTGAGAATGATGAATGAACTACTAACAGTATCGCTAGGCTCTGTACATGAAGAACAGTCTTCCCTACTGCAAACGTCGACGTCTGGTCCCGGTGGTCAAATGCCCTACCTCGCAGCTCAGACAGTGAGTTCTTATTGAATTTTTGGTCATCATAATGCTTCTTTAACTAAATTAAAGCATACAAATAATGATTTTCTTATACCGTCTTCAAATACAAAATGTCCATATATCACTAGCATCATCTAAGATGTAATTCCGATTGTAGGATTATACATAATTTTTGATGATAATTTTTTTTTATATATTTTTTTCAGCGAGCAGCACAATCCAGCCCAAACCCTATTCGAGCATTGGTTCAACAATTGGAGTGTGCTCATCTCTCTGCCAGGAATAGGGTTCCCCGTGACTGTTATGGATGTCATAAGGCCACCCATCACCGTTGTCGTACATCTCTCGTTGAAAAAGAGGACTACCAGCACTCCAGAAGAGCTTCTTCACGACACAAACTACCCGTTTATGCAAGTTTCTACAGTTTGTGTCCGTCTCGATTTGATGTGTTCGGCAACGGCGGAGAGTCTGGAATCCAAATCTCGCAACGCAACACTACAAGTTCCGGAAAGTGGCGTACTTGACTACGTAATGACGTTCAGATTGGTCGATTACCACCGCGGAGCCCGCTTTATCCTCGTCGAAGCTGATGCCTGCAGACCTTTTGTCGTTCGCTTCCATACGTCCATCATTGTCGGATGAACATGTCTGTATATTCCCGTTGTGAGATATTACCCCTTGTATATATATATCCCAACTTATGTAGTGTGTTTCGTGCTGCTTTCTTCACTATGTTTTCTTCTCGTGTTATTATGTATAACTACATTGTATTTCCGCTTCTCCTTAATAATGTAGTGTACATATTATCATTAGTATATTAATTATACGTTTTAAGTACCCCTGCTAGCTCTCGCTTTATTTTCGTCTTTCCACTATATTCCCCAATCCCTAACTAACATATCGTGCCCTTCCAGATATGTCCCGGTATATTGCCTTGTTAATGTTTCGGCAAATAAATGTGAAACAAAAAACCGATAAATATTTCTGTGTTATGCGTGTTCATACAAAAAAAAACTACCTTACAAACAAACACAGTAAAACACGTAAATCATATAATGCGAGAAAGGTAAAAAAAAATGAATAAACCGTTTTTGTTTCATTATGAGGAAAAAAGTCTCTTCAAATTCATATTGATGGAGGCACATTAATGGAAAAGTTCATGCCAATACAATAAAACCCACCACAGAATTAGTCTTGTTTAGTCCTATCGGAACTGGCCTCTCAGCCACTCTTGAGTAGGGCACCACAGCTGCAATTCTTTTAAAAAGGCCATGAAAAAAATTTAGCTGTTATAAATTTCAGAATAATCATGTAACTCTCAACTAACTTCGGTAACAACACTAGCCTCGAAACGTGTGGATTTGATGTGCCTTTCTCAACCAAACTAATGGTAAGATAATAGTATTAGAATGATAGAATTACTGTTTATAGAAATCGATTGCAGTTCACTAATTAAAATGTTATGAAACATAAAAAGAGAAGAGACCAAAAGGTGCGGTCATTCAACCTATTCCATTTCTGCCCTCAGCGCGCTGTTTTAATTTAGTTAACTTAAAGACTGTTTCATACATCTGTAAAAAACATATATGGACCTGCCTCTCAATTAGTGAAACATTCTTCATGTGCTTACCCTGTACGCACGAATACAAGCAAATAAAGCAATACGACGTGCAGAAACAATTTTGTTATTGTAATGTAAGACGTACGAGACAATATGTGATAGTAATTATTATTCTTATATTATTTTTATATTTCACAATTAGTTTGTAGTCACATATTGGCTCGTAGTCTCAATGTTTACAACAACACACGAGGAACAACTGTCACTAGCTTTGTGTTGTGTTTTCATTCTTGTGCGTGCCATGGATAAAGCATGTGGCTAAACTATGTGTATTGATTATATTTAAAATACACATTATTCAATTAATAATAATATGAGGCCGGACGAGCCTCGTATTATTACATGGAGGCTCGTCCGGCCTCATATTATTATTAATTGAATAATGTGTATTTTAAATATAATCAATACACATAGTTTAGCCACATGCTTTATCCATGGCACGCACAAGAATGAAAACACAACACAAAGCTAGTGACAGTTGTTCCTCGTGTGTTGTTGTAAACATTGAGACTACGAGCCAATATGTGACTACAAACTAATTGTGAAATATAAAAATAATATAAGAATAATAATTACTATCACATATTGTCTCGTACGTCTTACATCCCGCCCTTCCAACAAGAGATGGTCCCCATCTCTTATTAGAAGAGAAGACCGTACTACGGATAAAAATACAATTTCAAAATGTTAGCAACAAACGAAAAAAAAAAATCCGTTTCTAGATGTTACTTCTGGTGGCTAAAAATATTCTTGTGTGACATCAAACTGATCTTATCATTTTCTAGTTATTACCACAAACAATATGGCTTATTCAACAATTCAACAACAATGCCAGATATATCACAACATTATAATATGAAAGTTAAAGTCTAGTACATTCTCCTAGAACATATTCAATACCAAACAAAGTAACGATCAAATTTTCAATACATAAGGACTAGTTACACTTCAGTGAGCCCTTCTGGGTAACTTATATTATATTAACAGCTTATCCTCAACTGGCTAATGTGGGATCCGGCATGTCCTAGCTGCCCAACCACCCATCCTTTAAATGTTGCCGGGGATGTTTCGCTCACCATCTTAGCGGGGCTCATAAATATAATTATTTACATTCAATAATAATATCTCATCCCTAGCTCAGTTGGGGTGTCCTTATGGGGCTGCTTATCGTTATTACTTTCTTACATTCAACTGGAACCCAACTCAAGAATATTGTTCAGTTACTAACGAAAGTACTAGACATGGTATCTCATCTTCTCATACTACAAAATATAAAAACTTAGCTTCAGGCGGCAAGGTCGCAGCTCCTTTGCTTTTCTCAGTTGATCCTTGCACTTCAACTATCGACCCGAGAGCAAATTATATCAGAAGAGTAGAGAAGAGAGTATTGCGGCTGTCGACATAATATTAGCAGAGGGGACGAAATACTAATAGAATGTCGATATGGGTTTAGAAAAATTTCAAATATCGTTTAATGTTGTGAATTGCTGTTGAATTTGGCAGAAGATTGTAAATTCGGAAGTCTGCCGGAATAGGACGAATGGGCAGACTACCGCGGTCGCCATGTAATAATACGAGGCTCGTCCGGCCTCATATTATTATTAATTGAATAATGTGTATTTTAAATATAATCAATACACATAGTTTAGCCACATGCTTTATCCATGGCACGCACAAGAATGAAAACACAACACAAAGCTAGTGACAGTTGTTCCTCGTGTGTTGTTGTAAACATTGAGACTACGAGCCAATATGTGACTACAAACTAATTGTGAAATATAAAAATAATATAAGAATAATAATTACTATCACATATTGTCTCGTACGTCTTACAGTAATAATAATGCACGCACCACAGAGGGCGGAAAATACAATCGAACGAACAATACCAATTTAAGAAACATCACAAACTAATTCATAGGGAACATGAAACACACTACAACACCACACGGGGGAACAAGAACAAGAACATTCTTTCAATATCACCAAGATAATCACATAGCAAATACTTATACTTCGAATAAACAGTGGAATTTTGCCAAGTGAAGCCTGCACACGCCTAACTTGGGGGTATTAATAAATAATGAATATTCAAAAGGTATGTATACTGCTGTAAGACCTCTCCAAGCCTTACAGAATGAACGTAAAACATTCAAATTTGGAGAAATGGAAAAATGGAAAAGAAATGGGTAGTTTTAATGGAATTTCTAAGTTTTTGATATCGGAACGGAAATTTTCCTTTGTATAGCAAATGTTTAGCCACAAAGCTTTGAAGATGTATATATCTATGGTACAAAATGTGCAGCGGGACCAGGATGCGAACACATATTGTCTCCACATGGCTGAACTTCCGCATGCATGCGGTCATTTAAGTCAAAAAGCATGTATGCCGTCAATCGTGCGGCAGGCATGATTTTTTTGAGTACGGTATTGCCGGTCATGCATGCCGCCTTGTTCGCACTAACCGTGCATTTCACGGTTTTGAACAAAATGCACGGTTCATTTTTTTCTGAGTTTTTTGCAAAGTTCTTTTTTTTTGTGTATTTTTTTTTCGTTTACCATGTTTATTTTGCTTATTTATTATTGTGCTAATGTTTTTTGTAACAGATAAGGCGACAATGAAGTGCCAGTGGAGAAAGGAGTAGTACAAAATGGATGGGACGGTTGACAGCGCAGGAATCGAAACGGAGGAAGTATTTGACAAGTTAGTGCGTTATTACTTACTATTCTTCATGTTTTTCTCTCGTGCCAATGTCTTGAAAAAACAAAGTCATGATTCAGTTATATCTGTCTGGGGGGGGGGGGGGGGGGATTGGGGGAATAAATGTTGCAGTTGCACTCAGGGGCGGGGGACTTTGGAACTCTTTGACATTACATATGTTCGGCTTTATATGTATTGTATTTCAGATGCCTGTTTATTTAGAACAACCGATTTTCGTTAGATATTTTAGAACGCACAACGAAACCCGTTCCCTCTGAATTTCTGAATACGCCACGCTGATTTACACGTTGGATGGCTGAAGAACGTACGTTTTGTGTTTTGACTACCTTCTCATTTCTGTTCTACCTTATAACCACTAAACCGCTTGGCACTTTCATTCAATAATTTTTTTTTCGGAACCAGCATTGCCCTCGCCCTTGGTGGTGTTTTATTTGCAGGATACTGAAGTGGGGGAGGAAACACAATTTAAGGGAAATTTATTACATTAATTAGTTGTTTCAGAAATGACTGGATTGTCTCACAGGACACTACTCGCTACTGTCACCTGCTCTTCATCAGGTACTTTATTCAGTTTTATTTTGTTTCATTAATTGTGGCTCAATTGGTGGTCGGATTCCCATACCCGTCTCGCGTAGTCTGAAGAAAATTTTTTGAAGTTTTGTTGTAGAACCTTATTTGTTTAAGCAAACTACCGGCCGTTTTTTGAAACGCATCGTGGACAACTGAGTCCTTACGTATTTTTGCTAATTTACTCGATTTTTTATTCTGATTCATGTCATCGCATTAGCATCATAAGAATGATAATGTTTGCGTTTCAAAACCCGGCCAGTATTTCGCTTTAACTCAGGGACACGTTTTGCTCTGTTTGAAAAGTATGCCCGACACTCTAATACGGATCTTTCGTAAAATTAAATATGTTTTATATGTAATGGCGCATCTTAGATCTGTTCGCCCACACTATCGCATATTCCTTCTACGTATTACGACTACGAAAGTGTTCATGGGATGACGCCGTGTGAGTAAATTGAGAGGGATCCATGTGAAGGTAAACAATTGATTTAATGTGGCCTTTTAGTTCTTTGAGAAAATGCAAACTTCCTGTAAAGTTGCAGTGATTGAGGGATACATAATGTGCGTAGTGTTAGTACCTTATTTTTCTGTTTCTGTGCATTTTTCTTACCAGAACTGCCTTTGTACTTTTGTTGGAGTGTAAAATATGACAATATAGCCTCAATTCGAGTTGTGTGTAGTGTCATGGGACGTACAGTAGTCAATTAATAATAATCTATATGGGTAATTAGTGTATTGTTCACGTTACAGTGTGGTAAACTAACTCTTACGTTTCAGCTGTGCAGAGGACGACAGGGGATGCGCTTTCTTCCGGGCCACAACCAATTAACAAACCACAAAGGAAAACCCTATTAATCAGTTATAAATTTATTGTTTCTTTTCTTTTTCCAGTGCTTTTTTGGTCTTGTATTGCTCTGGCAGTGTGACCAAATAAAAGATTGATGAATTATTGTCTTATTGGTGTTATTTTTGTTAATTAATGGTGGTTTATTTATTTTTATTAAAGCGAAATACCACCCGGTTTGGGGTTTTTTCACCAAAAATAGTTTGAAAAAAGTTACAAACAAAAATAAACATAAAAACACAAACAAATAAGCGCATCTTGTATAAAAATGTTCTCAAACAACCATTTATTGCGATTTTGTATGGGAAAATTCGCTTCCGGCGATTTGCCGATTTTAATACTAGCACGGCCCCGGAAAAATCGAGGGATGGCCTTTTCAAATGATCACACACTCCGAAGTATCCAAATGACGAAATGTTGACAAAATATTTTGAATTTTGCTAGTAAAAGTCCAAAAATGCACATTTTGAAAACGGCGGTAAACGCACGGTTGTTTACTCCACCTCTTTTCGTATTTTTTTTGTTGAGACCGACCGGTAATTCGCTTTAAAGGGGTGGGGGTAGGGAGGTTCCTGTGAAATTTTCCATTTTCCGCACGTTTACGGCACCGTGCATAAGATGGATGCAGCATGCATGCTTTTTGAGATTTGGCATGCATGCAGTCATCATGACTGCATGCATGCCATTTGGATGCGGCATTCATGTTTTTTTAATTGACAGCATGCATGCCAAGTGTGACCTGAGCAAGAGACACATCGTGGTATCTGAAGCAAACTTACCAAATTCATTCCTTCAAGTGCCACCTGAATTTGATTAGAAGTACGTAACTTTAGTATATCAGCAGGCAGTTGCATGAAGCCAATGGCCGAGCGAATAAAGAAATTATTTTTGAAAGCATTGTTCCGAATAAACGGAAAACGGAAATTATTCAGTTTTGTTTGCCCATTCGTGGGCTTAGGTCGGAAGTAGTTACTCCGGCCTAACCCGACTTCGCAGGAAAGAATTTTAAACGCAAGGGCTCCACATTGTACTAGAAATTTCCAATTTGGGAAGCACCCACGTCTTAAAACAATTGACTAACACACTAGGAGAATCACGTATACGAATAATAAGTAGAAGAATATGCATTTTCCAAACTGAAGAATTACATACCAAATTTAAATGCTCATTGAATTAAAGATTATTCTGTATTTTTACTCCTAGATCCCGAAATGAATTAACTTCCTGTAGAGGAGTAGTTGCGATTTGAAAAAACATTTAGCAAACACATAAAATATGTACACACTCCATTTCCACAAATTAAGAGGTACACCATATGATCGTAGTTTATGATGTAATTTAGGATGAGATACCTTATCAAAGGCCTTGGCGAAATCATAGTAAACGACTTCAGTAAATTTTCAGAAGAAAACAAAAAAAAAATAAAGCAATGCGACGTGCAAAAGAAAACAGTACTTGCCGTTGCGTTATGCCGTACGGCATAAAAAGGAACACAATTATTGTGGCTAGTCTGAAACTTATTTCGGAGGCGCCATGCCATAGCTACATCCAACAAATTGATACTTATTTGTTGGTTAATTAATATAATTTGTTCCCCATGGTAATCAAATGTTCGTGTTTCTATCAGCGCTATGAAGCAATAAACTGAAATAAAAAATGTTTTAGGAAATTAGCCTATGATTGAATGACCGAGCCCACGAATGAATGAGTGATGAATGTTGAATAAGGAGGAACTCGCTGTTCTTGCTTATGCAGGTGTTGCCTCTTAATTGGAAAGTACATTCCTTTATGAACGGTCGAGTAGGGGCGAGCCTATCGGTACAAATTCTTGAGTAGGTCACACCAAAATGACAACTGAGCTTCTTAGACAAAGCTGTTCTAATTTGTTTACAAGTAAAAGAGGTCTATGGATTAAACTAGCGAACCCTTGTACTATCTTGAGCTGGCAGTGTTCTTTGTTGAACAACAGCAATACTCACTGCTTCCAATTTATGTTTTATCCCAAACCTTCTACCGCTCAGGCTGCCGCATACGTTCACAGGTTATACCGCTTTTCCATAACAACTTTAGCAGACGCGCACAAATTCTGGGAATGTTGATTCTTGAATGGAACTATATGTTACTAGTTTGCAAGTTTAGCTTTCTTAACTACCATAATTTTCATCTCTGCGCTGGCAATATGCACCACATTCTACCGTTCACTTTGGAAACGCTTTAAATGTGCTTCTAAACCGAGTAGACATTCATTAAACCATACCCACCGGCACCATAGCATAGGATAGTAGTTATTTTTAGTCAATTCTTCGCCTTTTGTAAGGTTTTAATATTATTTCGGTAATAATATGCTGCGTTTTTCAGGTTGAGCAGCCATCCGAACATACAATACTAGGAAACAAGTTTTAGGTTGTGATTGGTTGAGCAAATATGTAGAACCGTAATTCGGGTGTGTTTCGTTAGAGGTTTTGCTTTGGTATATTCTAGCCGCAATTATTGTGTACATCACAAGGGGATAATGTCGTGTTGATTACAGGTGGAACAGTTCATCGTAACAAACAATTATAGGACTGGAAGATTCCATACACTTTAACCATCTCTGACTCCTAGCCGATCCTCGTGGTCTTTTTCTTTTATTATTATTATCAGGTAAAAGTCGGCTTTAAGCCGTTGGCGCATTTCTTTACTAGTGTTGTGAACAAAGACACTTCCGCTTGGCATACACGCACGTTTTTGTGGTTTTTTCAACCGGTTGTAGCACTGGACGATGCAATACACTGTTAACCACCTTTCACCACCTCTACCACGGGATGCGGAGATGCGAACCTGGCGGTCACCTACTTACGTACGCAACATTTCTTTGTTTTTATTATTATGACATTTGCACGTCGGCTTTAAGCCGTTGGCGCATTTCTTTGCTAGTGTCGTGAACAAATGATCACCACTTCGATTACAGAGCCCAAATGTACATACCTCCATTTGATGGACTGATGGGAAACGGAGGCTGAAGAGCTAAACTACAGTTAGATGTTTTTTTGTGAAAACCCTGAAAAGTCGAGGTTCCATACTGATGAGCCGCCCTCGACTTCTGTACTATACGAGAGGTCTCTGAAGAGCTAAACTACAGTTAGATGTTTTTTTGTGAAAACCCTGAAAAGTCGAGGTTCCATACTGATGAGCCGCCCTCGACTTCTATACTATACGAGAGGTCTATGGATTAAACTGGCGAAACCTAATTGTTTTTTTTTTGCCTTGGAAAGTACTTTTCTTTATGAACTTCCGAGGCCCAGTGCTAAGCACAGTTTATTTACTACATAAATTGTGAACGGAATAAATTACTACATAAATTATTTACTACATAAATTGTGAACGGCTTGAACGACTATTTTCATTTTTATATTTTTGGACTAATATTTTTTCACCGGTTCAATGCTTCGAGACTTTGGACTTTGGCTAGACTTTCATACAATTGTTGCTTTCCTAGAAGAAGATTTATCACTGGTATGTATGCATGCACTTCTAGAGTTGATGATAGGCGAATGGAACGTTAGTTGAGTAGTGTGGGGTCACAGCTCAGAACTAATTACTACCAGGCTATGTTATTTTCATGTTAGGCACCGTAATAACATGTGTGTATGCATGTATTTTAATGTGCATGTGTGTGTGCGAAAGTGGTTGCATGTGTGTATCCACTGTAGTGTTTCTACATTTACCAAGATCGAAGCATCGCGAATCGTCACATCAATATCGAAAGGAAGTTTAAGCCAACAATTATATTGCCCATCGCTTCCTGTTATTCAGTTTTGTTGGTATTCATCACTAACGCTACCATTTCACCACTATTTATCCATCATTCATAATTCATTCATTTATGGTCTCATTCATTCAATCATAGGCTAATTTCCTAAAAACATCTTTTATGTCAGTTTACTGCTTCATAGTGCTGATAAAAAAACAAACATTTGATTAACAAAAGGGATGAGGAACGAATTGAAACTGACATAAAAGATGTTTTTAGGAAATTAGCCTATGATTGAATGAGACCATGAATGAATGAATGAATGATGAATGATGGATAAATAGTGGTGAAATGGTAGCGTTAGTGATGAATACCAACAAAACTGAATAACAGGAAGCGATGGGCAATATAATTGTTGGCTTAAACTTCCTTTCAATATTGATGTGACGATTCGCGATGCTTCGATCTTGGTAAATGTAGAAACACTACAGTGGATACACACATGCAACCACTTTCGCACACACACATGCACATTAAAATACATGCATACACACATGTTATTACGGTGCCTAACGTGAAAATAACATAGCCTGGTAGTAATTAGTTCTGAGCTGTGACCCCACACTACTCAACTAACGTTCCATTCGCCTATCATCAACTCTAGAAGTGCATGCATACATACCAGTGAGAAATCTTCTTCTAGGAAAGCAACAATTGTATGAAAGTCTAGCCAAAGTCTCGCAGCATTGAACCGGTGAAAAAAGAATAGTCCGCTCTCCAAGCCTTACATGCTTGTGCAAACCATCTTCCGTTCACAATTTATGTAGTAAATAAACTGTGCTTAGCAGTGCGCCTCGGAAGTTCATAAAGAAAAGAACTTTCCAAAGCAAAAAAAAACAATTAGGTTTCGCCAGTTTAATCCATAGACCTCTCGTACAGTATTAAAGTCGAGGGCGGCTCATCAGTATGGAACCTCGACTTTTCAGGGTTTTCGCAAAAAACATCTAACTAGTAGTTTAGCTCTTCAGCCTCCGTTTCCCATCAGTTCATCAAATGGAGGTATGTACATTTGGGCTCTGTAATCGAAGTGGTGATCATTTGTTCACGACACTAGCAAAAAAATGCGCCAACGGCTTAAAGCCGACGTGCAAATGTCATAATAATAAAAACAAAGAAATGTTGCGTACGTAAGTAGGTGACCGCCAGGTTCGCATCTCCGCATCCCGTGGTAGAGGTGGTGAAAGGTGGTTAACAGTGTATTGCATCGTCCAGTGCTACAACCGGTTGAAAAAACCACAAAAACGTGCGTGTATGCCAAGCGGAAGTGTCTTTGTTCACAACACTAGTAAAGAAATGCGCCAACGGCTTAAAGCCGACTTTTACCTGTAATAATAATAATAATAAAAGCAAAAAAGACCACGAGGATCGGCTAGGAGTCAGAGATGGTTAAAGTGTATGGAATCTTCCAGTCCTATAATTGTTTGTTACGATGAACTGTTCCACCTGTAATCAACACGACATTATCCCCTTGTGATGTACACAATAATTGCGGCTAGAATATACCAAAGCAAAACCTCTAACGAAACACACCCGAATTACGGTTCTACATATTTGCTCAACCAATCACAACCTAAAACTTGTTTCCTAGTATTGTATGTTCGGATGGCTGCTCAACCTGAAAAACGCAGCATATTATTACCGAAATAATATTAAAACCTTACAAAAGGCGAAGAATTGACTAAAAATAACTACTATCCTATGCTATGGTGCCGGTGGGTATGGTTTAATGAATGTCTACTCGATTTAGAAGCACATTTAAAGCGTTTCCAAAGTGAACGGTAGAATGTGGTGCATATTGTCAGCGCAGAGATGAAAATTATGGTAGTTAAGAAAGCTAAACTTGCAAACTAGTAACATGTTCCATTCAAGAATCAACATTCCCAGAATTTGTGCGCGTCTGCTAAAGTTGTTATGGAAAAGCGGTATAACCTGTGAACGTATGCGGCAGCCTGAGCGGTAGAAGGTTTGGGATAAAACACAAATTGGAAGCAGTGAGTATTGCTGTTGTTCAACAGAGAACACTGCCATCTCAAGATAGTACAAGGGTTCGCTAGTTTAATCCATAGACCTCTTTTACTTGTAAACAAATTAGAACAGCTTTGTCTAAGAAACTCAGTTGTCATTTTGGTGTGACCTACTCAAGAATTTGTACCGATAGGCTCGCCCCTACTCGACCGTTCATAAAGGAATGTACTTTCCAATTAAGAGGCAACACCTGCATAAGCAAGAACAGCGAGTTAACAGGAAATAAGCTAGTTAGGTTTCGCCAGTTTAATCCATAGACCTCTCGTACAGTATTAAAGTCGAGGGCGGCTCATCAGTATGGAACCTCGACTTTATAGAATAATTTTGTAGCCACAATAAGTAACACATGCGCGTAAAACTCATTATTGTGAAAGTGTCGCCGAAAAGCACCGGTCATTTTGCTTCAATAAGCAACTCCAAAATTTACTGCCAAAAGTTCACTGGCATTTCCACGCGCAAGAAACAATTGGCGCATTTGTACGTTTTTGTTCTTGTAAACTGTAAGCAAATATATTGGCCCTCGTAAACAACATACGATACAACTTACGGGCGACATTTAACTGGAAATCCGAAAAGCAAGTACGGTTCCTTGTGTCAAACAATGGCAGAGCGCACAGGATCAGTAGGAGGGTAGGCTGCACTCGAGAAGCTTTATCACTGTTCGGACTCCAAAAATTGTTGCGGCAAATGGTTCTACCTGGAAAAAAACATTAAAGCATTAGACTTACATCACAAGATCTGCTAATTATCCACTAGTGAAGTTAACTGTAATGTATGACCACGAAAATAAGACAATCATAAACCACTATCAGCGGAGACTTTATTGTTTCAAATATTTTATGTTCGACATTTTTGTTCTCACCCCAAAAACGTAAAGTCAAGTCAACAATAACTCTCCCCCCGTTAAGCACCGCCTTACAATGGAATCAAATCAAGCCAGTGCATTTTTAAGAATAAGAGAAGCTACGCGAGGATACGAAATACACTTTGTCCCGGTGCATACACGTGTTTTGAAGCTCGTTGTAGTTAAACTGGCTCTTGATTTTTTTTATCTGCTAGCGTTTTATACTTTCTTACCTTTATTTTCCGTTCTGCACGTTCTGCATGTTCTGTATGAATCTTGCAAAGAGCACATCCGCTTTTTTTCAGGTAATTCTCAATTCTTTGGCAAGTCTCAGATGTCGGGTAGCAGTATGCAACGTACACAACGGTCCACGAGAAGGGTTCAGACAGCTCCTGTGCGAGGTTAGTTAATGCCAAAACAAATTGTATGTGTCTACAATACACTTTTGGAGCTATTAGGCACGTCATCGTAAGGTGCAGGCGATTTTTCTTGATAAAAATGCCTTAACATGGCAGAGTCGTATAAAGAGCTCGGGTGCGGCCACTTGCTTATTTAAGCGAAGCGTATTTAAAAAACATAAATAAATATACCTTTGGTTTAGCGGCGTTCTCCGCCCTCTCGCCCCTTTCCACCTCTTCGGGCATAAGGGCAAGGTCGACGACTGCATCAGTCACGGTTGTTTCCTCAGGTAAAACTTAGGCGTAAATGCCAGCAGTTGTTCATTATCTTGGTCACAAAATCCTGAACTAAGTACTAAAGAAGCGCCCTAGAGCCCACCTTTCATCTTGTAGTTTTGATATCTGAGAATAATTCCAAAAAATTCATCTACCCTTTTACATAAAAAAATTTTCTACGCGTAATATTATGTAATAGAGCGCTATTCTGTGGAAGAATAAATCCAGTAAGCGATCAGTTGCGTTTTTTAGGAACACATCCCTATTCGCTGAGGTCGCGCGGACCACCGCCCTTGCCTGCTAGAAGTCAGGCATATCAACTGCGTCCTCGTGTAGCGACACGGGATATAGTGGCCCGTTCGACTCCGAGATCGCCACCCGCCGGCCGACCTAGGGCCGCTCCTACGGCAGCTCGGGGTGGTCGATCCTCAGCTACCCACCGTACTCGTTCCGGCGGTCGCGGTGGGACCACAACCCGTGGGGCTCGTGGCAGGGGTGCTACGGCCGCCACGGGTCGTGGTACCACTGCACCACCGGCACGAGCGCGTGTAGGTGGCCGTGGAGCGGCAACCCCTGCTGCCACGGCGTCCCGTGGCGTCCCGGCGTGTGGTGGACGAGGAGGCGGACGCGGTGCCGCACGTCCGAGAGGTGCCCGTGCAGCAAATGGAACCGCTGCATCTGGACGTGGTGGAGCTCGCGGTGGAAGTCGTGGAGGTCGAGGTGGAAGCCGTGGAGGAAGCAGTGGTCGCGGTGGTGGTCGAGGTGGTGGCCGCGGAGCAGCGGGCTTCTCATCGCGTGGAGGCAAAGCCATAGGTCGCCGTTAATGTGGCTGAGAATAAATGTTGTTAACGCTTCAATGTGAAGTGGGGTTTTGGCTTTGGAACAATGCGTACGATTCCAATACTAGCGCAAATTAAGGAGAATGGTAGAGTTGTGTGCGTGCGCAATAAGGTGAGCAGAACTAAGTACTGGAAAATTTTTTTTTTAATTCCTATTTATTGCAAACGTAGTAAATACCTTTTCTGGGATGTAACCGAACGGAGACTCTGGAAGAACTTTGAAGAAACGCGACGGATTCCTGAGATCAACTTTCTGAAAGATAGAAATTATTGAAAAAAAGTAAACTCTATAGGAAATACACTGCGCTTCCCTCCTCAGTGGGTAAGGACCATAAGCGTGTCATATTGTGTTTTTTTTTCAAAATAGGATGTAAGTATGTGGCACAGTACTCCTCTTGTCATTCGTCTTGTCGTTGAAAACAGTCTTGTCTGCCGGTCAGATGCCTGGCTTCTCTTTTCCAATAGTTCACATATGGACAGGGGCCCGAAGAAACGGACAAAGGCTTACTTGTTACCGGTGACTGCGTGCAGGGTTTGTGTGGATGGGAGAGCGTCGATCTACGCTTTCGCGACCGAAATATGTCCTTTCGCTGCACGAATATTGACAGTTGTGGTCCGTGTTTCGTATCGGGAAGCAGAATTGCGCGTCCGAGCTGCTTCTGAAAATAACATTTATTGTTTCGTCTCTTATTAAAGGTGGTAGCATACCCAAGAGATAATTTTGCTTCACAAGCTGTACTTGCCACAAGGGCAATTGTTGTGTCGGGAACCTATAGATGTAGATAGAAAAAAAACGACTTTCGGTCAAGAATTGTGTTAGACGCATAAATGACGCACAATTGTGATAGACGCAAGATTTCCACTAATCCACTACGTTTACCTGACTTTTACTTTTGTTAGCTCTAGGGTACTTAAACACCTGAAAACAGCAAAGGAAGAAAATAACCATTCAGCCTTGTACCAATAACGAAAGATCAATTGTGATTCTTAGTGGGAGAAACCGTTTGGTACCCAGTTGACCCCGAATTTAACCTTGATCACGCGTTTATAAAATAGACTACGCAAACTGAATGGTCGGTCGCCGGTCACAAACAGAAGAACAGCTGCATACAGTTTTGTTCAGTTGTTTCGCCATTATCCTATAGTTATAAGTACCTAAACAACTGATCTCCAAAAAAAAAAACATTTCCAACGGTCAGAGCTAGTTAATTTTTCATTTGAAACAAAACAAATACTACCCACCGAAAGAAGTTCCAAGCTGGACATATCTCAAAGTCAAAACTCTGCGGATTTGAAGGGCAATAATGTTGAAACCTCTGGGCGTATCGGGCTCAACCATCATTCTGACGAAACTAAAACCAATCAGTTAGAAGGTGCACTAGAATTTCAGCATGTTCAGTTTTCTTAAAGAAATACTCAGTAGTAAGCAAAACGGGAGGTCATCAATGGATTTTCTAAATTCCTGTTGATTTTCTACGTTTTGTGTTATCCAAACTTTAGTAACATTCATTGTTTCTGAAAATAACCCATTTTATAACATTTTACGTGATACACATACTTTTTAAACTGAATAAACATGTTGGAAATATCGAAGAGAAAGCAACGCGCACATACAAAGTACACTGTCTTCGGCGCATACGGGTCTTTAGGTGCCACGCGTAGTTGATGATTTCGTGGAATTTTGCTTGCCACTTCATCATTAAACGTTTTCATTCTTTACCTGTGCATGTTTTATTTCAGTGTTTTCCAACATCTAATTGTTTAAACTTACGTAAAATACATTGCAGCTTCGGGTAGTTATCATACTTTGAGTGGAGATGCCGCGTAGTCGTACCCAGTCGGCCACTATGTCGACTCAACGGTCGGCCAGGAATCGCGCTAGAAACCAAAGTGCTCCGGGTGCGTTGGCTAAAAAGATTTGCATTCAGTTTCTCCGGTGTAGTTTTGCTCTCAAATTGTTTTGGGAAGAATAATTTAATTTCCATTCCAAACTAAGTTAGTGATGTACGGGGTGCTAAACCATGTTTTGTTAAGATTTACAAGCATGTGAACTAAATATGTGTTGTTTAGCGGCTTTCTCTTCACTGGCTCCTTTATCGGCAAGTGCCAGCATCAGGGCAAGAAGTTCGACAACAAGCGCATCAGTCAGGATTGTACCCACGGGTAAATCTAAGAAAAAAATCTAAGAACTTCTCATAAGTGCTATAGAATGCGAAGTACGACTTGTTTTGCCAACTAAAAGGTTCAGGAAGAGAGCTTGCATCAACCATTTAACAATTGAACATAACTAGCAGTTCATGTTGTGTAGCGAAGGGTCAGTTTAACAAAAGAGCGTACCTTTTTAAACATTTAAAGGTCCTATCAGACCTACTCAATGCCTGCAATTATTCGTTTGCAAAAGTGTTTTTTTTAACTAAAAAAATCCTATGTGTGATAAGAAGTATATTTCAGGTACCCACAATTACAACACCCGATCCCGTGGGCCACCAGCTCTTCCTGTCAATGGTGGATACTCGTTGCGGAGGCGTGTCTCGGCCTCGGAACTGGCAAATTCGACCTCGTCTGTTGCCTTGCCCGTGGCTCGCTCTGGTGGAGCGCGCGGGCGCGGTGGCAGAAGTGGTGGTCGGGGCACCACCGCTCCTGCCACGCAGGGTCGCCGACGCGGTACCGCAGCAGTGTCGGGAAGAGGCCAGGGCAGGGCGCCAGCGGTGCCACCACCAACTCGTGGTCGCGGTGGGTCCGGAGCTGGAGCGTCTAGAGGGATCCCGAGAGGACGCGGTACTGTTGTCGTGAGCCGTGGATCAGCTCCTCGTGGAGCAGCATCTCGTGGTGGCCGTGGAGGAGCATCTCGTGGTGGCCGTGGAGGAGCATCTCGTGGTGGCCGTGGAGGAGCATCTCGTGGTGGCCGTGGAGGAGCATCTCGTGGTGGCCGTGGTGCGGGCGGAGGAGTTCGTGGTCGTGGGCGTGCCGGTGGCCGTTAGGCCTTCCATGATTGCAATAAATTGTTAACAACTCTTAAAATTCATCGTACTTTTTGAAGGGCATTACAGGGCTCGCATAAATAGAATTCCATCACCGGCATAGTAAAGCAGGCGGCAATTTGTAATAGGTTAAGCGGACAAGCAACATCGAGCAAAGAAAAAAGGGCATCCTTATCATGTTTCTTTGTAAAAAGCGCATCTTTATAATGTTTCAACCAAACGAAATGGGAAAACGTACGAAACCGAATTCGAAACGAGTGCAGTAGTCACTGAGTATAAGCAGGTTTAACCGAAACGACAGACCGTCTGGCAGCTGAAACAAATTTGTTGAAAAGTGTATGATACAATATACAAAAAAAACTTAGGATTTACCACTCTTTACTTTTCAATTTATCGTATAATATTTGAGGTCCATTCATTTACTTCCGCATTTCTCTGCGAGGTGTTTTTGTGGTCTGCAGAACTTCGTCTTGTCATTGTGTTTGTGCAAGTCGATTAGGCATTATACGAATTGTGTGGAAGTACTTACATATTACTATTCATTCGATGATGGAGGATGTCCTCCACATGTCAAGCAGTCACTGACGATCAACATAATCTGAAACAAATGTGAAATAGCTATGGGAGTTGAAGTCCCCTCAGCACACTATGTTGCATAGCATTGCCTGATATTTTTTCAGTACGTAGTACCACAGTGCCGCTATTTACAAAGGATCAATCAGTCGGCGAGAACGAATGAGAAATAAATGACGGTGCCCTTCGAAGAGAGCTTATAACAAAAGAATGAGAAACTTACTTGTTAAGCACAGAGCTAGCTCTTTTAGCGGCTCTTCACAGTTGGGACGAGTGGTCAGTGTTTTTTCGAAACGGGAAGCCGATGTGCGCGCCAGGCTGCATCTGATTGTGAAAACAACATTCAATGTTTTGGCATAATGAAATATGTATCTTGGATATGGAGGCAATAGTATTAGAAGCATTCCTTAAATATTTTAATACACCACAAATACTCATGAGGAGTTATTTTTGTCATTTCTAAAGCACCCAAAGATAAAGGTAGCTTTTTAAGTAAGTTCTGCGAAAGACCACGAATAAACAGCTAAACCACATGGGGGGACATACAGCGAGTGAGAAAATAATGCCGGTTCACTTCGACGAAAGGTTTGCCTAGAATGAGAAAAAAAGAAACTTTACCTGTTATCCTAGAGATGGTGACGAATATTAGCAGTAGCGACGAGTGGTCCTTGTTTCGTATCTGGAAGCATATGTGCTAGACCAAGCGGCTTCTGAAAACAACAAATATTGGTTTGTCTCTTATTAAAGTTGGTAATGTGGAAAAGAGAGAAATGATGGTCAGAGGAATCACCACAAAAGGATGATGTAGCAATTAGAGTAAAGCAGAGTTCTTAACAGATAATTTTGTTTCACCAGCTGTATTTGGCAAAAGGGGAATTGCGTCGACAATGATAATGATTTAAAAAAAAACGAAATATTTAGCCCATTATATAATGCCTGCGGCAAATGAAGCGTTCTTTAAAAATTTATAAGCTATTACTTTTACATGAACATTTACTTTTTTCATCACTATCTAAATATCGCAATGGTTGCAATGAAAAGAGCTGGCTGTGGATTAAAAGCAAAACGCTTAAAAAAGAAGTGCGAATCGAGAATCTTTCTTTAAACAGATAAATTACGCTACTCTTACACACACATTATCGATAATTATGAAAAAGTAATACGAAAATTAGTTCCTTGACGAATTGGCATAAACCATGCGAAGTATCACAAACAAATAGAGGAAACACTTTACATATTGGGGGCTTAACAAAAACACAACAAATTAGTAAAAAATATCAGCATTGTACTAGTGGAAGAGCGAGAGAGGGGCAGAGGAATGGGAAAAGATCAATACCTCGTTGTGTTGCCTGCCTCTCGGTGGGGGCGGCTGTGTGGTATAGGCTGTGTGTTTGCTGCAGGACCCAGTGCCATGCGGTCTGTCACACCGTAACCTTCCTCCGCATGCTGTATCCCTAATAGTGATAATAAGGAAGGGAAAAATAAAGTTGGACTACATATTATAACAACATTGAGACTGATTCTAGTGGGCGACATATAAGATCTGGGCAGAGTTGCCACTAGACCAAGGGACGCATTAATTGTAAGAAGGCAATTTCTTTTCAGAACACGGCTCGAAGAGGCAATACGACCAAAGAATTATCAGTTAAGGTTAGAAGACATCACGTATCCCATAGGACCTAAACGAATCCTTATCACCAAATATTGTTCAAGTGACGTACTAATATTTACAAAAGTAATGTCGAATCAATATGTGGTCAACTAGTTATACCAAAAATAAAATTAAAACAATACCCCCTACAACAGCCATTATAAGTAGTGCACCTGTTTAAGCTCTAGACCTAACCTCCATAACATTATTCAAATGATGTTATTGATATGGAAGGCGAATGAGAGATCAGAGATACCACCTCCTACGGAGGTCTTTACAACCTGCAGGATGGTCAAGGATACGATCAGCAATCCGGAAAGGGTATTCAAATGGAACTACATACAAGAATGAAAGACTTGCTACCAGAACAATGCATTTGCCAGAGAGAGCAGCAATTGTCAACTGTTTGAAGATCAGATTTGAAAACGGAAAAGGAAAGAGGAGGTCAACGATAGAACGATAATTTTTAAGTCATCAGCAAACAAACGACGTTCGCTACACAGGAAAGTGGATACCCCGATATGGCTCTGATTACTTTCGAAAAAAACACCGATATGACCCCATTCTTCCAAAAAACCCCGATATGGCCCCGATCACGTCCCTCAAATAATCGGGACGTGATCGGGGTCATATTAACCGTCTTCTTCGCCGAAAATCGACATGTTTCACTGAACTGTTTTATGTGCTTTTTGGAAAATTTCATCATGCTATCGCAAAAAAAGGTAAATGATCGATTAGTTTCGAAAAACCCCGAGATGGCCCCGATTATTTTCCAAAAAACCCGGATATGACCCGATCAAGGCCGGATTTTTTGAGGGACGTGGTCGGGGCCATATCGGTGTTTTTGGTTTTCCATGTAGTGGTCTGTTCAGTTCAGGTAGATCAATTATAAATGGAAAAAATAGAACAGGGCCTACAACACGACCTTGACTGACACCACTAGAGGCTACACGAATGGATGATGTATATTCGCCTGTACACACAGAAAAGGTACGACTGGAAAGACAACTGCTTGTCCACCTGATTAGAATGGGAGAAATGACTGTCTGTGTTTCAAATCCTTCAATGAAATCCAATCTTGGAATATTATTAGCAACTGAGAGGTCGGTGGATGATTAAAAATGGATTTATGGTATGCACAATTCGTATGGAATAAAGAGTTAATAATGAACCCAAATGAGCGGAGGACATACAATTATTACTATCCATGTGACGGATAATGTACCCAATAATAATTTAATAATAATTTCTAAAAATTTGCATACAGAAATAGGGAAATAGGGCGACAATTGGAGCACAGAGTTTTCGACTTTTTATGGAGAGCGGTAACAATGACAGTTCTCCACTGCTGAAGAACTTCGCCAGTAAGAAGAGAGCAATTGAACAGTTTACATAAATGGGGAGCGAGGAAACGCATTCATACATTTCAGCAAAAAGTAGGATGGAATATCTTCGGGTGCCCGGCTACAGTTTGAATTTACGGCTTGCATCAATAACCTTAGAAGAGGTACGGAGGAAGGGATCATCAACAACAGTGCATACACGGTTTTCAAGAATGGGTAGATTTGCGAGGGTCAGAGAAAACTGAAACAAAATCATCTGCAAACACTTTGTGGTACGCGAGTCTTCAATACAACAAATTTCAGGTGTTTTTCTTATTTGTGCGAAACTAGGAATAGAAAACCACGAGGGCAATCACTAGTACTGATTTTGCGCTCTCAATAGGAAGAGAACTTTCTACAATACTTTCGATACAGAACTGAAGTTTTCAAAAAGTTATAAAGAACATGTCTTCAGAAAATGATTCCAGGCTTGCTGACGTCGTCGTTCGGTTCTGAAGATACGGCGAGGGTCTTCTTTGACGGTACCTATCCGAAGTTAACAATTGGACAATAACGAACAAAAATAGTCATATCGAGTTTGAAGGGAGGAATAAAGGACCAATCGATACACGATAAATTGCAGCTACAATACTAAATCAATGATTTTACCAGAACGAATATAAGAACGTGCACATGGAGAAGTAAATCGAAACAACATACAATATTGCAATAAATCAGACAAATTACCGGGAAAAGACGGGCAAGGTTTGAGGGGGATATTGAAGTCACCGGTAATAACTGAATGTTCTGTAATTAAGGAGATAACTCACTAAAGAGGTTTTCTGTAGCATGTGTGGATGACGGTATACGGAGAAAACACGAGTTGACTGACCTCCCTTAGAATTTCACAACTCTACAATAGCTACATCACATACAACACAGTTAAAACAGGCAGCCACATGGAAATTATAGCTAACAAGCTAACAGGACACCTCCACCATTGGATTTTCTATCATAACGATACATTTTATAATAACCAAGCTTATCAAAGATTGAAGTGGGGTAGTTTAATGTAACGTCGTTTCCTGAACATAATAAGACACGGCTCTAGGAGAACGGATAATTCAGACTCATTAGACTTACGGTTAGAATAAAGTATTCAATGTGAACTTGATGTTTTCTCTCATGATTTTTTACCTATTTCTTTTTTTGCCCAATATTTGTTCAAGCTGTATTATTTCGCGTTTGTTATTTTTCAGAATAATACATTCCTTAGGGCAGTTGGGTGTTGTTTTCCCCAGTTACTCCGCTTTATAACCTAAAACTTTCCTACTACCATACTTTATGCTACCGACTTTATACTTTACTTTATACTACCGACTTTATAACCTGCAATAATGCCCTTATTGACGCGAAGTCATAGGTTTCTAATTAATTCAGGAATCGTTTTAAATTTTCATTATTTATATCTCGTAGGGTTTAAGAGACATGAACTCAATTAACGGTTTTGACACTTGCACTTGTACACACCTGCTTGTTTCGTAACATTGGTCGTGACATAGACGCAGGAGTGTCAGTGGCTCCCCGAACTTGTCAGCAGATGTCCTAATTTGCCAATTGTCCATCGTTTGTTGCGTAACAGTGGAAGTAGATTCCCACTGGCTACACATCGGAGTGCCAGTGACTCCCCAAAGTGGTGATCACTAAGATGCACCGAGGTGTCAGCAGATGTCCTAACGCTATCCGTTAACTGGACACATGACAGTGGGCGGAGAATTTACCTTCGGCACAGCATCAGTAGGCGGAGAAATTACATTCTTTAGTATAAAGGATCACTATACATACAAATTAGTATCATTCAATCACTCAGCATATACAACATGGACAATGTTGTGCCTCCCGCCACTATGGCCGTGCATCTGTTCGACCTTCCGAATGAAATACTCATTCGTATTTATTGTAAGCTCACAATGAATGACATTCTCGACCATATAAGGTTGTATCCCCGTATTCGTCCCCTGCTCTCCTCCCAATACTTCTGGCAGGCTTACATTCGATCCCACATTGGATTCCTGCTCACTCCCTCCCTAAGAAAAGCGATGATGGACAAGGTAAGATTTGTATGTAACAATGTTTTTCACCTAAGTTTTCTGCTAGCAAATAAGAGTATATTTCTTAAATGATGGAGCAAAATTTCTTGCGTCATCTTACACGTGCTTTTGATGAACTGAGTGCAAAAACTAAACGGTTAATGCAATTATAGTCAAAGGTGAACAAAATATCGTGATTATAATTGTACATTATATAGAACAAGTATCTGATGAGTGGACTCGGCCATTGTCGCCGCTGGAGGAAACTCCCCGTCACCATGGGTCCGACCAACAGAATCAAATTGTGAGGGCTTTTTTTGGTTCAAATTCTTTGTCTTACTATGTCTCAAATGATGCGCGTTTTTTAGTGGAAATTGTCATTACTTGACCTTAACTTCTGTTGGAACATAATCAATTTTCATGCTCATTTTGTATCATGTCCAAAATTATTTTAATGTTTAATAATTTACAACGATTCGCCATTTTTACTTGGTATTCAGGGATGTTGCAAACAGATCGCAGCCCGAGTACACCGAATGGTACAACAATTGGTCGGTACTCATCATGTTGCCGGGGCTTGGTATTCCATTCACGGTTCTGGATGAGATGAGACCGAGACTCAAAGTGGTGTTCAATGTGTCAGTGAAGACAAGGTCTAAAGAAGAACCGGTTCGCTACGATGCCAGTCCCAATTTCAGTGGCGAGGACGAGAACAAGTGGGCTTTTGTTTGTGTGCAACTGATGCGTGCCTATCCGGAACTCCCCATTGATGTAGTTTATACTAGATCTACTCTGGTTGAAATGAAGATCCAACCTAATGGCTCTGCTTCATTTAAAACCCACTTCGAAATCGAGGACTACCCTCGTGGAGTCCGCTACATCCACATATCCACAGGTACCCGAAGTCCTTTAGTTGTTAAGCACAGTGCTTCTATCATTTTCGGAGACGAATGAACAGGAAAGGATGTCCCCTTATTGAGATATTGTCCCACCCTTGTACATAGTCTTTTCGTACCTGTTTCCTTGTGTATATGATATTCTCATGTTGTTGTACACCGTGTTTCCCATCCCTAATAATCTGATAATGTAATTATTACGAATAGTATTGTATTAGAATTAACAGTCACCGGTTTCTTACTTACCACTGTATACGCCTTACCACAATATTTGCCATTTTTACCCACTTCTATCATGTCGTGCTACTCCATATTATTGCCCTAAAAATAATTGTCTAGATAATATTTTCTAAAGAAATGTTAAACAAATTCTCATAAACGTTTCGCCATGTTATATGCCTTCAAACAAAACAGCAAAAAAACACTACAAACGTTTACAGTAAAAAAAACAGGACATTCACATTATGAGAGCAAATATTTTGTCTTCTTTCGCCATTCAGAGAAGGTTCTAAGTTTCGTCGAGTATATTTTTATATACTGTAATTCAATACATAAATATAACACATATACAGTGACGAAGGAAGAGAGAAATATGTACATGCATATACTAGGCTCGTCTAACGGCTACTCCCGCCTTTCGATAAAATACTAAGATAAATAAGAATTGGTTCGTTGCACGTATTTTCAATTGCGTTAATAGACTTCCCACGGAAATAAATCAATGCAGTAAAATAAATCATATCATAAGTTATTGATTCTTCAAGAGGAGTCCTTTACAATCCAGTACCGGCATTCTTTCAATTAGTTTTTGCTCACGTATAATTTTCGCTACTTTATATTTTGTTCTCAATTTGCTTATGTAATTGTGTTTTTTGTCCAATTTTATTCGTTGCATTGTGTTTTGACTTTGTTAATTTGTACGTTGTATGTTTTGTTGTATTTCTTTGTCTATAAGGATTACCTCCCAGTATTATTTTGGTCCCTCGTCAGTGCAGTGCGTTGTGAAGGGCCGTTTCTTAGATTCCTGTTGGTCGACATTAGCTTTTCATTAGTACTCTGCATGCTCTTTTTTTGTTATTATTTATTGTCACCAATAAACCATATTATTATTATGGAACTGCTTGTTCCTAAGTAGTGGTGTTTCCTGCGGCCCTTAGAAAGAAGTACAACAACGTAAAAAAAACCGTGCAGCGACATAAAAGAGGGAGGGGGAGACGAGAATGAAGCCAAAAAAAATAGGAGAAGAATATGCTCATGAAAACATATACAGCAAAAACCCGGGGAGTGGATGTAGCAAAGAACCACGGTCGAATCCAAATGTGGATTATTTATACAGGGAAATATTGTTCATCCAATTTCATGAAAAATGTCTTTTTGTCAATTAACACTCGGCGTCTTTGGACTCACTAACTCTTAAAAACTGGTACTAAAGGTGAAGCCGACCCGAGATTGATGATTGATTCTAATCATTTTTTCCCTGGAAGGGAAGGGGTGGAAAAAATCAAGAGTGTATTTTTTTGCGCTCCGCAGATAACATCAGATCCAGTAGAACACTTATTTTCTTACGCATTACAATTACAACAACCAGACAATTCGAAGCTTCTATTAGGGTAAGACACAAAATACCAAGAGTTGACTGTACAGGACCACAGACAATTCCTGGTGTGAGAAGTCCCATAATTAGATACCCTTCTCCTTCTTTAGAGTTTTCTGACCGTTAACCTCGTAGTTGTCATGCATATCAATTGAAACATTGTTCTTCTAGCTCTGATGTCTCATGTCACTTCTACCAAAGGCGCGTAGTCAGATCTTGGGATTCCTTACCTCTTGAAGTTTTCCATCCCTTCCCATCTTCTGTACAAGTTTTCAAAACTCGGCTCAATCAAAATACTCTTACATATCCTCACGTGTAGCCATTTATCTACAAAACGGAGATATTTTTGTGTTGTATAGTATTTCGCTTTACGCTTTTTATTTGTTCACACTGTATTATTTCGCTTTTCTTCTTCCAGAATGAAATATTCAATATTTCCACAATATTCTTAAATTTTCTACATCCGCATTCGACCCTTAAATTTCACCCAAACATCATGCTCAAAGAAGTGGAGTTTTTTCCTATAAACTAAGATTTTATAAAATCGTCCCTTTTGTTACACTCTCTTTTGGTCTTTACTCAAATGACTTTAAGTATATATTTAATTTGTTAAATAAACTGAAGTTAGATTGCTGCAATTACCAAACTTGGCAAGTTGTGAACATCTGCTTGTTTCGTAACAATGGTTGTGACAATACCACGAGGGATGTCAGTGGCTCCCCGATGATGCACCGAGGTGTCAACAGATGTCCAAATCAACGAATTTGCCACCTGACCACCTGTTTGTTTCGTAACAGTGGCAGTGATAATTTCCCCTGGCTACGGCTTATTGGGTAAGACACCTTTTGGAATACCCTGGAATACCGGGCAACCACGGAATACCCTGGGCACCATTGGAATACCCTGGACAACCATGGAATACCCTGGGCAACCGTGGAATACCCTGGGCAACCGTGGAATACCCTGGGCAACCATGGAATACCCTGGGCAACCATGGAATACCGTGGGCAACCGTGGAATACCCTGGGCAACCATGGAATACCCTGGGCAACCATGGAATACCCTGGGCAACCATGGAATACCCTGCGCAACCAGGGAATACCCCGGGCAACCGTGGAATACCCTGGGCATAATTTTTTCTGGTACTACTCATAGAACCGGTTTTTGTCACGTAGTGCGTGAATAATACCTACCATACCCTTTACAGCAAGCGAACACAACAGTAATAATGAAGGTCAGTTAATTATTTATTCACGGAACTACCAAGGACACTTAAATAAAAACAAGCAACCAGTATAACAACGTCAACAAACCGGTATTTCCATTGTACATTGCAAAGTAATGACACCACCCAAAGGCAGCCATGAACGAAAATTAAAATAGTCAGTATAACAAAGTAAAAACAGGCACCCTATATAACAACGAACGGAGACTAACCGGAATTCTAATTGTACACGTCAAATATACAAATAAAGTAGGGGAATAACACCCTCCCAAACGCAGCGACCAAATGTATCTAAAACAATCGTTCTCAAATGTTATACAATATGATACAGATAAATCGGCGATTAAATAAAAAAACGGTATTTCCGCTGTACACACAGAAGTAATAAAATTCAAATATATACCAAAAGGCCCGACCAACTGAAGTCACGATTTCATTATTATTAATTATTAAATCCTTGAAACGGAAAATTACATGCGAAACCAACTAATTAATTTTATGGAAAGCACAAACGGAATCACGGTTGTCCAGGGTATTCCGCGGTTGCCCAGGTATTCCGTTGTGGTGAGCAGTATTCCAGGGTATTCCAAAGGTGTCTTACCCAATAAGCCCCTGGCTACACACAGGAGCCTTAGTGGCTACCCAAAGCGCTTCACACGGAGACGCACCGAGGTGCCAGCCGCAATACTACTGGTACCGTTGGATCTGCATGCAGATCGGCTTCACTGTAACGGCGGATTTAAGAAGAAAGATGAAGAAGGAGGTACGTCGTTTAGTATACTAAAGTGTTTTGCTAGGTGTTTACAGAAGGTGAACGATGAATCAATTACAGTTTTCGCCGAAATTCAGCATTATCGAAAACCTAGCTTGTTATTCTAAAAAAACAACAAAAACAGAACCGTTGTATTTAGAGTTAGAATGATGCAATGTACTAATAACACTACCAATAGGGTCTGTTTCTCAAGAACGGGCTTGCCTACTGCAAACGTCGGTACCTGGTCCCGGTGGTTAAATGCCCTACCTTGCAGCTCAGACAGTGAGTTTTTTTGGCCACTACATATAGAAGAAATTCATGTCGATTGAAGGATTATTCATCTTTTTATCTTTTTTATTTGTATTAATTTTTTTTCAGCGAGCAGCACAATCCAGCCCAAACCCTATTCGAGCATTGGTTCAACAATTGGAGTATGCTCATCTCGCTGCCAGGAATAGGATTCCCCGTGACTGTTATGGATGTCATAAGGCCACCTATCACCGTTGTCTTACATCTTTATTTGAAGAAGAGGACTACCAACACTCCAGCAGAGCTCCTTCATGATACCATCCCCCCGTTTATGCACGCTACAGTTTGTGTCTACCTCTATTTGATGTGGTCCGCAACGGAGAGTTTGGAATACGAATCTCGCACCGCAACAGTACAAGTTCCGGAATATGGCGTAAGTGACTACGTAATGACGTTCCAGCTGGTCGATTACTCTTGCGGAGCCGGCTTTATTCGCGCCGAAGCGGTTACCCGTAGTCCTTTTGTCGTTCGCTTCCATACGTCCATCACTGTCGGAGATGGATGAAGATTTCTGTATATTCCCTTTGTGAGATATTACCCCCTGTATATATCCCAACTTATGTAGTGTGTTCCGTGCTGCTTTCTTCACTATGCTTTCTTCTCGTGTTATTATGTTTATGTACGCACCTCAGATAACTATATTGCATTTCCGCTTCTCCCTAATAATGTAGTAGTTTATTGTACATATTATATATTTTCTCCTAGCTCTCGGCTTTATGTACGGCTTTCCACTACATATGTTGCCTTAATCCCTAATTAACATGTCGTGCTCTTCCAGATGTGTCCCGGTATCTTACCTTGTTACTGTTTTCGCAAAGAAATGTGGAACAAAAATCGATAAATATTTCTCTGTATTATTCGTGTTCATACAAAAAGCCAAAAACTAACTCACAAACAAACACACCAAAAATAATGATTTTGTTTCACTATGAGGTTTTCAAATTCATATTGATAGAGGCACATTAATGGAAAAGTTCAAGCCAATACAATTAAACGCACCACAGAATTAGTCTTTCACAAATCTGACACATACCAAAGGAGAGTTTAGTCCTATCGGAACTGGCCTCTCAGCACACTCTTGAGTAGCTGCAATTCTTTTAAAAAGCTATGACCAAGTTATCTGTTATGAATTTATGGATAAGTATGCAACGCTCAACTAACTTCGGTAACAACACTACCGTCAAAAATGGTGGATTTGGTGAGCCTTTCTCGACCAAACTAAGATGATAGTACAAGAATTATAGAATTCCTGTTTATAGAAATCGATTGCAGTTTATTAATTAAAAGGTTATGAAACATAAAAAGGGAAGAGGCCAAAAGATAAGGCCAATCAACCCTATTCCACCTCGGCCCTCAACGCGCTTTTGTGTTCTTTGTTGTTATGAATTTGTTTCAAAACGATACAATAATAACGATTACTTCTTTTATAATGTAGGTCTCTATTCACATCCAGCCAGCAGTGGTCTGGATAGCCTTATGGTTAGCCTTTCTGCCGGGAGCATAAACAACTACATGCGCTCCTACAGACTTAATAAGGAACAAATTCATATGACAAAATCTGGTCTGGCCCTCATTGTCAACCCTTTTTTGAGAAAGGACCACCAGACCAAAGAGTATTCGGAGGGCATTTAGCGACGTAGTAGAGCGTTGCAGCAGCCGCAAGTTAACTAGCCAATCTCGTTCAAGTTTCCGAATGACTTGTAGTCAAGCGAGTCTAATTTAGTTGACTTGTGTATTGGTATAAACATACAACGACTGTTTCATACAGTTGTCACCATAGATGGACCTGCCAATCCCGCGTCGGTATATTGTCTTCGCTGCTTTTCTTTTGCCTTGATGTTGACGGCAGCGCGACCACTGGTTGGATATGAAATTTAAAGCCGATTACAGTCATACATTCGGTATGACTGTCAACTGTATGAAACGGTTTTTCTACAAAACACAGCCATCGTGCCGTACGGTATAAAAAGGAACTTCAACATTATTATGGGTTAGCATGTAGGTCCTACGTCATAGCTACATGCTGGAAATAGTTAGTCATTTTTTGGTTAATTAATACAATTCGTTCCTCATCCCTTTTGTTAATCAAATGTTTGTCTTTTATCAGCACTATGAAGCAGTAAACTGACATAAAAGATGTTTTTAGGAAATTAGCCTATGATTGAATGAATGAGACCATAAATGAATGAATGATGAATGATGAATAAAGAGGAGTGAAATTGTAGCGTTAGTGATGAATACCAACAAAACTGAATAACAGTAAGCGATGGGCAATATAATTGTTGGCTTAAACTTCCTTTCGATATTGATGTGACGATTCGCGATGCTTCGATCTTGGTAAATGTAGAAACACTACAGTGGATAACACAACACACATGCAAACACTTTCGCACACACACACATGCACATTAAAAATACATGCATACACACATGTTATTACGGTGCCTAACATGAAAATACCCGAGCCGAATCAGTTCTGAGCTGTGACCCCACACTACTCAACCAACGTTTCATTCGCCTATCATCAACTCTAGAAGTGCATGCATACATACCAGTGAGAAATCTTCTTCTAGGAAAGCAACAATTGTATGAAAGTCCAGCCAAAGTCTCGCAGCATTGAACAGGTGAAAAAAAGAATAGTCCGCTCTCCGCTCTCCAAGCCTTACATGCTCGTGCAAACCATCTTCCGTTCACAATTTATGTAGTAAATAAACTGTGCTTAGTACTGCGCCTCGAAAGTTCATAAACAAAAGTACTTTCCAAAGCAAAAAAAAAAACAATTAGGTTTCGCCAGTTTAATCCATAGACCTCTCGTACAGTATTAAAGTCGAGGGCGGCTCATCAGTATGGAACCTCGACTTTTCAGGGTTTTCGCAAAAAAAAACATCTAACTGGTAGTTTAGCTCTTCAGCCTCCGTTTCCCATCAGTCCATCAAATGGAGGTATGTACATTTGGGCTCTGTAATCGAAGTGGTGATCATTTGTTCACGACACTAGCAAAGAAATGCGCCAACGGCTTAAAGCCGACGTGCAAATGTCATAATAATAAAAACAAAGAAATGTTGCGTACGTCAGTACGTGACCGCCAGGTTCGCATCCCGCATCCCGTGGTAGAGGTGGTGAAAGGTGGTTAACAGTGTATTGCATCGTCCAGTGCTACAACCGGTTGAAAAAAAAACACAAAAACGTGCGTGTATGCCAAGCGGAAGTGTCTTTGTTCACAACACTAGTAAAGAAATGCACCAACGGCTTAAAGCCGACGTGCAAATGTCACAACAATAAAAACAAAGAAATGTTGCGTGCGTAAGTAGGTGACCGCCAGGTTCGCATTCCGCATCCCGTGGTAGAGGTGGTGAAAGGTGGTTAACAGTGTATTGCATCGTCCAGTGCTATAGCCGGTTGTGCGGATGGAATGTTCAATCTGTAACCATCATGACATTATCCACTTGTGAGATACAGTAATTGTGGCTAGAAAATAGCAAATGCAAACAAGAGGAACCACCCAACTAACAGCCCATTTGAATACGCTCATAGGTATGGGCTAGTGATCAAACACAAACCAGCAACCACCAGAATTAGTCCTACATACCTGCTAAATCAATCACAAATTAGAGGTTGCTTCTATAATTGGTTGCCATATTCGCATTCGGAGGTAAAGGCAATGTAAAGGCAGTGTGCGGAACTTGCAGGTCCACGCCCTATTGTTGCTTGTTCCAATGGCTGCTCCAACTGCAAAAAGCATAATCTTACCCAAATAACTAAAATTGCGCGATTACAAAAAAACACGAAGTAATGGCCAAATAAGAATGCTACTGCCCCATGTCATAGCGCACATGGGTATGGTTTAATAAATACCTACTCTAGGTTTAAAGGCACACCTAAAGCGTCCTTAGGCATTACCAGCGCAGGTTTGAATGCTAATGTTAAATAAGAAAACATTACTTACCAAACTATTAACAATTTAGTTTCATGCAAGAAAGCAACATGCTCAGAATTTATGCGCATCTGTTAGAGTTGACATGGAAAAGCGGTATACACTGTGAACGTATGCGGCAGCCTCAGAGGTAATGTTTGGGATAAAACCCGCATTGGAAGCAAAGAGCCGCACAGCTGGTTATAGAAAGAACATTCCTAGCAAAGAAATTCATAGAACGAGGTTTCGCCAGTTTAATCCATAGACCTCTTTTACTTGTGTTGAAAGTCGAGGGCGGCTCATCAGTATGGAACCTCGACTTTACGACAAACAATAATTTTGTAACCACAAGTGAAGCATTTACGAAAAACTGATAAGAGCATATGATCAATCGTCGACGTCTATTCATACAATGGACCGGTCGTATTTAAATATTCCTGGTAAATAAGCCATCGGTAGCGTAGCGGGCAAGACACATTTGGTGCCTCGGGACGTTTTCGTTCCCTCTTAACTCTAAACGGATAGATTGACATTCGTTAACAACATACGCGAACAACTTAGGCGCTATCTAATTAGGAAAGAATAAAAAAAACAATGGAAATCAAAAGCGGATCAAAAGGAAGATAGGCACGTTTGAAAGTCTGCCCCATTGTTCGGACTCAATAAAGTTCCGACATATGATAAGGTCTGAAAATATACGTATTAAATATAAGGTGTATTAAACATGCATCACAAACCCTACTGATTATCTACTATTGGCAATTAAGAGAACTGTAATGTGTGAAGCCAAAAATAAGTCGACCACGAACCACTGCCAGCGGCTCTTTATTGCTTCAAACACTTCTGTACGGCACTTCTGTTTTATGTTCAAAAATCTAATGGCAAGTTAACTTTAACGCTCCCTGTTAGCCGCCATACAATGGAATAACATCCACCGAGTGCATTAACAAGAAAGAGTACGCAAGCATACAAGTCACATGTTATTCGGGTGCATATGCGTAATTTGAAGCAAAACGTGTAGTTGAACTGGAGCTTGAATTTTTTTGCAGAATTGCTTGTGCTTTGAACTTTCTATCTTCCTTTGTTTTCCGTCCAATACGTTGTTTATTATTTCCGAGTTTCCAAATAATCCGTTAGTAAAGATGACAGAAAAGCAATGTTTCAGCCAGAATGAGCTCTTCAAGGACTCAACGGACGCAAAGAAGCGCTCGCCGGGCTCAAACGGCCCCCACAACTGGTTAGTTCTAAGCCAAAATATACTTAACGAATGATTTTTGGTACCTATTAGGTCTTAAGTCTGTCTTAAGTTGAAGACAGTTTTTCAATCAATCTACTTTGTTTGCTAAGAAGCGCACACCGAAGAACCGAAATAAAATTACCCTTTTTAGCTGGTTTCACAGCCCTTTCCCTGCTTTCAACATCCTCGGGAATCCGAGCGCGGTCCTCAACAGCATCCGTAACTGTAGTCCCCTCCGGTAAGATTTCGTCAAAGCTGCGCCCGATACCAGACTAAAAGTCAACGTCAAATTCCGTGTGCACTTTTGATACCTAAGAATTCGTCTAGCAATTTATACACCAAAACTGTAGTGGCTCACGCCAAGGTTATGCAATTAAGCGTATTTTGTAGCAGAATAAGCATAGAAATTCTACTTGATCATGTGGGAATTATTTTTAGGTTCGCATTCCTATCCGCTGCGGTCGAGGGGCCCACCGCCCTTATTGCCCCGCACACAGGCTTATGTGCTACGACCACGGGTATCGACTGAGGCAGTGGCTGCGAGATCAATTGCGCGGACGCCGCCAGCTGTAGGCCGCTCTCGTGGAGCTGCAGCGGCTCGGGGTGGCCGAACCTCAACCGCCACCCGTAGTAGCACCGGTACTCGTGGTGCTACCGCGACTCGTGGTCGCGGTAACACAGCGCAACCGGCACGCGGACGTGGTCGTGGTCGTGGCTCGGCCACCCCTGCTGCCACAGTCCCTCGTGGTGGTCAGACAGGTGGGGGAGGAAGACGTGGAGGAAGAGCTCGAGCACAGCAATCACGTGGCGGACGTGGTGGGAATGCAGGACGAGGTCGTGGGCATGCAGGACGTGGTCGTGGGAATTCAGGACGTGGTGGTGGTGGTGGACACGCAGGTCGTGGTGCTCGTGCGGCTGGAAATGGACGCGTTGCCGGACGTGGAGCAGGGTTCACAACCCGTGGCGGAAAGGGAGGACGCCGTTAATTTGTCTCTATGGATAAATGTTGTTAACTGTGAGTCTGTGATGGGCAGTTGGCTCTTGGCTTATATGTTTGACTCCACATTAACTTAAAGGAAACGCGTGGAAGAAAAAGAAGAAAAATAACCAGCCATTCCTATTTATTGAAAAAGTAGTAAAGTCATACCTTTTTTCCTAATGTATAGGAGAGCAAATGGAGCAACGCGATGTATTCACGGAACATCCTGAAAGACAGAAATGAAGTAACGTATACCTTAGAACATGAAAATACAAAATTCTCAGTGGGTGGTTACGATAAGCTTGTCGTATTGCGTTGTTGGAAATAGAATGTTAAAATGTTTGTCAAGTCTGTTTTTTATAAAAAAAAATGGTCCTCTTGCCACTCTTCTTGTCATTGAAAGCGGGCTCGTCTTTAGCTTTTGTCGTCAGACGTTTATTACACAGAACGCTGGTTAGACTTTTCAAGAATTCGCAAATCCCTGCAGTGGGCTACATGTTTGTAGTAGTGTATTAATCGTATTATATTAGTACCTTATTGCAGTAGTAGGGTCGATTGCGTACCTGATTTATGTAGGAACACAAGCCGTGAAGTTCGTGTCTACGCCTCATTCGAACATGTATCCTATTGAAAAAAGAAGGTTACGAACGCTGATTCCCCCATATATCGGGCTGTTGTCCGACCGACGAACCGCAAAACGGGAACCTGGAATCATCAATTAGATCACTTAATTAGTGAATTATATCAAGAAAAGTGAAATTTCACTACCATGACAACTAAACATCGTATTTTCACAGACTAGGAATAACTCATTTTAATTTTGAATGAATTGTAAGGACAAGGATGTCTAAGTGTCCAAAACAAACAGAAAAAAGCTTACTTGTTTATTTGTGTATGATCTCGCGTGTTGAACATTCGCTGTGGATCTAAAAGTGTGTAGCTGTAGCTGTGTGGCTGTAAAAGTCGACCGTTTTTTTTCAGTGCGAATCCAAACAGCTACTGAAAACAAATCTTTGGCAAGGCAAGAGGCAGAGTTTGGCATACAAATGGCTGCTCTAAGTAGCAACACACCAACATTAAAAGATGTTGCAATATTAAGAGCAAGCAAAAAAAGTATTTTTTATGAGTATATGAGTATTTCGGCAATTGAGATATTGACGTTCAGTTGTGTAAAAAAATAACAGCTAGTATGCGTGCGTGGTTTTTGCTAATGAATATTACTATGCAGAGCACGCACGATATAGAGGAGGGCAGAACAGAATGATGATTACGTAACTATGAAAACGATGCAAGAACGTTATCAACAAATTTTGAGGAATTGAGTGACCGCAAGGGAACATTTCGGACATCGGCAAATTTCTCAGTTCCTCAAAAACAAAGCTTGTTTAAACGTTTTATACCTATAAGCATTATTGAGTACCTGTTTACATGAAATTCAGTAACGGGAGGAGTTTTGCCTCAATGTGCTACGAACAAACTGATGTTGGTCGAAAATATACGAAAGGCTGATAATTCACACTCTCAAAATAGCAAGGAAAGCTTACTTGTGTCAAACAAAGACGCGGAAAACCGATCGGAAGCTCGCTGGAGAACAATCAAAGAGTTGTCGAATCGCTTTGTCAGACGAGCCTCCACCGTTTGTCGCAAAACAGCGCCTGGAACAATAAAAGCGAGACTCCTTGGCTTACAATAATTTATCCAAGGTTCATGTAAATTCATTTACAACTAATTATGAGTGTGTCATCAAACGCTAACGTATATACAAAAGTGAACCACAAGCACCGGTAATTTTGCTTCAATAAGACCCCCAAATGCATCGGTAAATTTTTGTTTCTAGCAATACGCAAAACAGATAGATTGGACTTCGACAACAACGTACGCGTAAACTTCGACAAGTGCGATTACGGTGTCAAATAATGGCAGCAATAACCGGATCGGAAGGGAGGGAGTTGAGAAGCTTGTTTGCACCATAAATTACACCATAAGGACACCATAAATGTTCGATACATCGTGCCGCCTGAAAAAAAAATACATTAAATCACATAGATCACGGTTGAATCCCTACTAATAATGTGTGAACTCGAAAATAAGTCCATGAACGACGATCAGTGGATATTTCTTGTTTCAAACTTTTTTGTTCGACATTTCTGTTTTATCTCTAAAAATATAATGACAAGTAACTTTCACGCTGCTCGTTAATTACTCCCATGCAATGGAATCCAGCCAGTGAAACTGAATTTTCAAGATTAAGAAAAGTACGCGAACATACAAGTCGCATTTGTCCTGGTGCATGGGCGTGATTTTAAGCTACGCGTAGTTGAACAGCGCTTGAATTGTTCTGCATATTTGCTTGTATTTTTAACCTATTTACCTTTTTTTCTCGCCTTTTGGATTACATTGCGATTACAGTTATTGCATATTAGGTCTCGAAGGAAACCGTTAGCAGAGTATACATTTTTTCAGCTTCATGTCTGGATCTGGAAGCACTCAAAGGACGCAAAGGTCGAGAAGGGCCCAGACGGCTCCCGCACGAGGTTAGTTAAAGATAAAAAAAAACTTATTTAACGTCTCTACGAAACATTTTAGGATGTACTAGGTTCGCCTATATTAAACGGCAGACGGTTTTTCCTTACATATGCCTTGAAAAGCCGCTCTGTGAAGAGCTTTGTGTGCGGTTACTTGCTTCTTCAGGGGAAGAAAAAATATAAACAAATATACCTTTGGTTTAGCGGCAGCCTTTACGGCGCTCAGTCCGATGTCGACATCCTCCGGGATTCGGGCTCGAAGCCAGACAACCTCTTCGAGCGTTACCGTGGTAGCCTCAACTGGTAAGATTCACATTAAAAGGATAATTAACTTTCAAAAGGATAAAACATTAAAAGCACCTCGCGTGGCTAGCTAATCAACATTTTGAACATTTTCATTGAATCATTTCTTTATTGTAATCTTCTCCCAAGTTGGAAGACAGTTTCGATATACATTCTCAAGTCTGATTCTCCGCATAATTATTGAACCTAAAAATGATACACTCAATTGTGAATAAAAAATTTTAGGGCGCTACCCACTTCGGTCGCGGGGACCCCCTCCTCTCCAGACAGCGGGTAGATACGAACTGAGGCCTCGGGTATCCACTGCGGCCATGAACGCCCGTTCCGTGGCCAGGACGCCTCCTCAGGGTGGTCGCCCCAGAGGCAACGGTGCTGCGGGTGGTCGAGGAGCTCGCGGCCGTGGTGCGGTACCCGGTCGTGGACGTGGAAGAGGCCGTGGCCGTGGAGCGGCCATCTCTGCTGCAGCTGCGGCTTCCGGGGCTGGCGCACCTGGGACCTCAACCGGTCGTGGGCGAGGAATCCGCGGTGGTGGACGTGGACGTGGTGGACGCGGAGGGCAAGCAGCTGGTTCGGGTGCTCGTGGTGGACGCGGAGGGCAAGCAGCTGGTTCGGGTGCTCGTGGAGGACGCGGTGGTGCTAGAGGAGTGCGCGGAAGCACTACTACTGGAGGACGTGGTGCTGCCACTGCCACTGGAGGACGTGGTGCTGCCCGTGGTAGCCGTGGAGGACGCGGAGGTCCATCAAACGCATCGGCCAGTTCGGGCTTCACCGCACGAGGAGGAAGAATCCGTCGTTGAGTGATGTGAATAAATATTGTTGAACCTAATACGAATAGGCTGATGGTATTTTGGGTGTCGAACTGCGTAGTACAATTTCATGCTACACTTCCTTAAACATAACTGGGCTTACTTACAATGTGCGATTCCAACATGACCTAACTCGGCTGAAAGGGATAATTAGATGTGCGGAACGAAACCTAGGTTCCCTGAAAACTGTCCGAAGGATAAAAACAGTCTAAGAAATACACCGTGCTTCCTACATTAGCTTGTAATATTGTGTTCTTGAAAACATGTCGCTCAATTGCATCGCGTTTGTCCGTCCGTGTTTAGTGAATGTTGTCCTCTTGACATTCGTCTTGTCATTGAAAGCGGTTTTGTCTGCCAGGTCAGATGGTATTACACAGTCGGATGGATATGCTTTCAAGCATCCGCATAGCTCTTCCAGTAGGCTATTTGCTACCAGTAGAGTATTAGCGTATATTTCGTAGATTATTGGATTATTAGTAGGTGCGTACCTGATTTAGAGCGGCGAGACGAGCAGTACCCAAGACCTCCCGGAAAAAAACCGTTGAATGCAAGGAAGCGAACACAGTCACAGCATCCCCATATGGTTAGACGTATTTCGCCAAACCGCGCAACTGAAAGCAGAATATGTTAGAAAGTAATAACTATCTTAACTAGTCGGATCCGGTCTAATTAAATGTTTGGTATAGAATAAAGTCTTTATTCAAGAGAAACTACATTAGAAACAATTTTTTTACCGAGAACGGTTCATACCTCTTCTCTATCATACATTTTTTTCTTTATTCAAAAAGAAACAAATGTATGCTAGAGAAGAGGTATGAACCGTTCTCGGTAAAAAAAAGTGTTTTAGTGTATTTTCTCTTGAATAAAGAACATAGCTCGCAATTCGAATTCACCGCACAAACGGAGTCCTACACAAACAGATACACGACAACTCGGAATTTAATTAGCTTTAATTTGTCTAATAGTAAGGACAGGGACTGAGTCGAAAACAGCAACATCGTTTATCAGCAAGTAGATAGAGGGGGGAAAAGCCTTTGATGTTGGCAACAAAAAATGTAAAGTCGTCAACCACCGTTTTTTTCTCAATTGCGTTGCAGCCTTCGACAATTCATGGGTGCGGCAAAATAATGAGAAACCGTAGAAAGCTTACTTGTTTATCTATCATCTCGGCGTCACGAGGTTGGAAAGTGGTCTCCGTGTTGAAAGCCAAGACCTCTGAAAGAAACATTTTGCATGTTGCATCCGGTTAAAGACGGCTAAAGCGGAAAAACACAAAAGGCTACTATAGAGTTTTGTATGGATGTTTACTAGACATTATAAAATTGTGCGCAAGTACTTACTTACTGTTACAGTCGTTGCTAGAGGATGTCATCCACACATCAAGCAGACACAGGAGAAGGACAGCCGCTGAAACAATTAGAAGATAGCTCTACGGAATTTGTATATATAACGCCCCTAAAAACTGCTTTAAAAAGAAAACAAAAATATATGGTATTGTTGCAAAACATGTCCAAAAATGCCAAAACATGAGCAGACTGAGTTTCGTCTTAGACAAAGGATTCAATCGGTCTGTCGGTTAAGGAGCGTGTACGCAAGGATTGGACAAATAAGTACCGGAGTAAACTCTTCTACGAAACATTTGCTTAACAAAGCAATGCGGCGCCACGGAAACTTACTGGATAAGCTCTCGAACTAGTGGTCGTCTTTCTCGGGAAGCAGAAGTTCGCGCCCAGGCTTTTTCTGAAGGAGAGCTGAAAGAGGCAGAATAGAGAAATGGGCGTACTTAAAAGATAATTTTGTTTCACCATGTCAATTGTTTTGACGGCAATTCAATATATATGTCCCGCGGGAATTTTGAATCGAGTTGGATCTAATTATGCATAGTACGGATCTAGCCAAAAAGCAGGTACTCATGCACTTTCACAGCAGGACCATGTCTACGCGTTATCCCATGGGATGCAGTAAGCAATTGATATGCATGTAAGGTGAACATTTGACAATTTAGCATGTGCGGTTGTTACTGTTCTAGGAACTGCACATCATAAAGCGAAAAAGCAATACTTCATCAAATTTTGCAAAGTGCTGATCACAGGTCAATGAAAACATACTCTTTATGAACAATGCCATAGTTCTAAGGATAACAATTTCTATTTGCGCTTCATGAACATTACATTTACACTTTGTTTTGCTCAAGTGAACTTTGCAACATCACGGACAAGTGCAAATAACTAATACAATCACGAGAGGGGACATATTAAGACAAAACGCGAAGAAAGAGACAAAAAATGGAACAATGCTTACTTGCAACGGTGACTGCTTGGAAGGTTTGCACGGATTGGAGAGCGTGGATATTCGCATTCGCGTCCGAAATATGTCCTTTCGCTGCACGAATATTGACAGTTGTGGTCAGTGGTCCAAGCTGCTCCTGAAAACAACATTTATTGTTTTGACTCTTATTGAATGTGGTACAGCGACAAGAAAATTACGGTAAAAGATGAATCCACGACGTTAAAGCTGCAGAAATTAGAGTAAAGTGGAGTTCTTAACAGATAATTTTATTTCATAAACTGTAATTTGTCACAAGAGCAATTGTGGTGTCGGGAATTCTCCTGAGCCAATTGTGTTAGAAGCATTCCTTGAAGATTTACACTTATTATACTTTTAGCTGACTTTTACTTTTGTCGGCTCTACGGTACTTAAACGCAGCAGTCATTGCAATTAAAAGAGCTAGCTATTGATTATACGGAAAATAACGCTTGAAATAAAGAACTACGGCAAAAACTTTCCTTAAAGCGAAATACCACCCGGTTTGGGGTTTTTTCACCAAAAATAGTTTGAAAAAGGTTAGAAACGAAAATAAACATAAAAACACAAACAAATAAGTGCATCTTGCACAAAAATGTTCTCAAACAACCATATTTTGCGATTTTGTATGGGAAAATTCGCTTCAGGCGATTTGCCGATTTTAATACTAGCACGGCCCTGGAAAAATCGAGGGATGGCCTTTTCAAATTATAACGCACTCCGCAGCATCCAAATGACGAAATGTTGACAAAATATTTTGAATTTGGCTAGTAAAATTCCAAAAACACACGGTTTGAAAATGGTGGTCAACGCACGGTTGTTTACTCCTCCTCTTTTTGTATTTTTTTGTTGAGACCGACCGCTAATTCGCTTTAAAGGATCGCAGTCACTTCAAATTCGCCTTTTAACTTCAATTATCCATAAACATGAAAAAGCACCTAGAAAAATACCATTCCGGTGTTAATTTACTGAAAAATTAACCCAGGGAAAGAAATCCCCTCGGTTGCGTTCTAATTACGTACAGTATGACAACGACAACTGAGACAATAGAGCAGACACTTTCCCTCTTCCCCGGTTTTTCTTTGTTTTGTCATCATTGGCAACCGGCCAAGTCCCGTTGCGATTTAGAAAACACCCCATTTTGTCAAAAATCAGAACTCAATACTAGGGATTTCTTTCCCTGTGATAAATGTTCCGTAAATCGGTATTGGAAAGGTATTTTTCTAAGTATCTTTTTATATTTATTGATAAGTGAAGTAAAAATGCGAAATTGAAGTGACTGCGATCCTTTAAGTCCAGAAATTATGGCGCGTTCGGGATTGATTTTCCGAAAGGAAACCATGCAAATTCATCGTTCGGGATGGACATTTTGGAAACGTTATAATGCTTGGAGAAAACAAAAAAAATACCGCATGAATTAGCATGCAAACCATGCTAATTTGTAATTTTCCATGCTAATTCAAGCTGTATTTTTTTGTTTTCTCCAAGCATTATAACGTTTCCAAAATGTCCATCCCGAACGATGAATTTGCATGGTTTCCTTTCGGAAAATCAATCCCGAACGCACCCTTAATGTTACCATTATGAAAGAGCGCCATGGAAATTCCTTGACGAATTTCTATAAGCTATGCGAGAATTTCTATAAGCTATGCGAAATATCACGAACAAATAGAGGAAAAAACTATCACACAGTGGGGACATAACAAAAACACAACAATTCAGTAAAAGAATTCGAGGCAAATATCAGCATTGGATTAGAGGAAAGGAGAGAGAGGCAGAGGAATGGGAAAAGATCAATACCTCGCTGTGTTGCCTGCCTATCGGCTGGGCTGTGTGGTATGGGCTGTGTGTTTGCTGCAGGACCTGTCACACCGTAACCTTCTTCCGCCTGCTGTATCTCTAATAGTGATAATTAGGAAGGGAAAAATAATGTTGGACTACACATTACAACATAGAGACTGTTTCTAGTGGAACGCGTGGATTCATTTATATCGCCGACATATAAGAAGTGAGCAAAATGGCCATTAGACCAAGGACTCAATTAATTACAAGAACCTAGGGGGGCCTGAAAGCTTGGCGTGCCTATCCTTTGAAATTTTAAGAAGGAAGCTCCTTTTGAGAAAACATCTCGAAGAGTTAAAATAGGCCCACCAAATTATTATCAGCTAGAGTTAGACATTGTTTTGACGTATTCAACCACGGTGAATTATATTTAATCGTACTTGGCCGAGTGTAGTTTGTAATTTGGCTAATTGCCATTAGCCCGCGCGATCTGTGTACGGTATTAGTTTTTGCGTTTATATTTTGGCTTCCCATCACCTGTTTCCAATAAAGGAAGCTTCTTCTGCGAGGCGTATTGTTCTGTGATCGATTTAATTCTCATTGTGCATGATATTTGTGCTATTATTAATAAAAACAATAAAAAGAAGGGTCATTTGAGATGAACCTATCTCTTTAAGAAGTCGACATGCCCTCTAGTTTCAGCTAAGGGCATTTTTTCACACAGGTTAACATGCTAACACATTAAACTAATTATGCGGAAACAGATTCAACACTTCGAGGGAGAATATGGATTTGCTAATTCTACATTACACTTCTGATAAAAATTGTCGCATACGTTCTTACAATGTGCTATAATTTCTACCCCTTCCGAGCAGCTGTCTGATTCACATAAATTATTATACACTTGTTATCATTTATAATTTTTCAAATTGTTTAAAGTAAAATTCCGCACCGGTAAGTTTATCTGCATTCTCATGGTTTTTGAAAGGACCCCACCGAAACACCACATTACACAACAACTGTCCGAAGCATGTCATTCTAAATACACCATTGCTGCTACCTCTTTTGTCTTAATTTTCCAATTATATATTATTAAATTGTAGATATGGCATAAAAGTGATGTAACTTCCATTTTTTTCTGCCTTGTGGCCAATATAGAACAACATAGATGTGCTTGTAAGAAAGAGTTTATTAATTTGCACATAGGAAAAAATAAATAAGATCGAATCTGCGACTCATCAAGAGCTACACGGCCCATATGGCCTAGAGAGCACAAAAGTACGAATTTCTCAGATACTTTGAGAAATAATAAATAGGCACACAATATTTACAACATTGAAAAAGTCATAACACACCGAAAACAAAGATTATGACAACAATTTCAGATCCGTTCTATCAAATAAATAACGTCAGCGTTTTTGAACAGTGATGAATCATTGTATTTGCATCTGCTTTCTCTGCCTATTTTAGTAGCACCAAGTGACACTGGGAATATATAGTGAGCTGACCAAACATGATAACAAACGAAACGTATGCAATTTATATTATATGCTTAAACTGAAAGACTCGAGATTGAGATCGAGTAATGAAGTCTTGAATATCATCAAAGTCAGCGAGCTAATGTATTGACTTGACTGATTTTAAGCAAAAACTGGAATGGCCGACTCTCCCTGAGGCATCAAGTATTTGTCCAAATCTTCATCTTCAGCAACTTTTTTGGTGCTTTTTTCTTCGATTGCGTCATTCATCTTATTTGGCCCTGAAACCATTAATTTCGCACAAAACGTTGAAAACTAAAGTATTCAATACCATATCTAGTATGTACGTCACAAGTTGCCAAACTGATATATGTGGTTCCATATTTATTCTTTGTTTCCATTCAATCATTTACCTATGTCGATGAAATACAATTCTTCATCAATGACAGGTTCTGGAACATCAGACATGGGCTCGTCAAATTTAGTTGAACTCAATTTCTTGCAGCTTCCCTGAAAATGTATTGTTTATATCATAAGAAGTGGGAAAGAGGTTGTTTATCGTTTTGCCTGTTGCTTGCATATAATGAAACAGTGAACAAAAAAAGTATAACTCCGTACCTGATCACCCTTCTTATTAAAGTCCATGTCCAATTCAAAACTGGGTTTGCAAGTGCAAGTCACAGTCTTTTCCGAACAATAAGCATTATTGACCAAACATCTGAAAAACACTGTTGTTTATTAAGACTGGAATAGATTGCTCATCTTTTTATGGCGAAAGAAAGGCAAATGTGCGTTTTAGGATTGGTTTTGCTTTAAAACAATGAGTTTATGGCGTATTCTGTTGCGCACCGGAACCATCGCTGACCTTTTCTCTTCAATTAAAGTATCTAGGCAGTATCCACCAATTGTTCCATTTGATCTCTCATCAACGGAGTCCATGAATATTACAGTTGTAGGGTCGTAACATCTAAAAAAAAACCAAGTTTAATAAAATAAAGTGCGCTAAAATAATCGGAAAGAAGGCAAATAGTATAATGTAGCTTGCGTCTACCTTCCAGCAATGTTCGAGAATCCCTCTGGGCATGAGGAAACGCATTTCGACTCATGTACGAGCGGCTTGGCAGCAGGACAAATACAGTATCTGAAACACAATTTTTAATTTTCAAAGAGCTCCGCTCAATGATAAATCGTTCTTTTTTTCAGAAAATTCTATCAGCCATAACTGCCAAAGGACGATATTCTCAGTGTTTTTATATATTTGGGCTAGGCGCAGCCTAGCCCTTTTTGGTTTGGAAGTAATGTTTTTTTCTTACCCGCTATCACATGAGGCATTCGGCTCGCGTGACGCGCATTGATCATCGGAAATACATCCCTTTTGGCCAACGTATAACACTGAAAATATGTTTTATGTAGGCCGACACCTACGGCATTTCACCTCGTTGTATACTTTGTTTCCCTTCATACTCGTGACAGTCGACAAACGCAACCACTCACCCTTGAGGCACTTTCCGTCGATCATGTAGAAACCGAACGGACACTCTCCCGTCTGGTTACCGGATGTTTGAATGGTACTGGTGTTAGTTCCAAGTACTGTCTTAGTGCCGTTATTTGATCCGGTTGTATTTGTGGGGATAATCGAGACTGCTGTTCCTGTCGAGCAACACTGCCAACGGTTGACCTGCAGAAGCAACAGTTAGTATACAACACCTTTCGGTCTTAGTGGAAAAAAAATGTTGGAAGAAACTTGAAAATGTACCTCATCAGCAAACAAGCATGCAAATCCAGTTGGACAAGGAGTGGAGTCACATGTGACAGCACTTCTATCAGAACCGACGAGCGGTTTCGAGCCAGCAGGACATCCTTGAAGATCATGCGACGAGAAACGCATTTGTTGAGCAATCTGCAATAAACAATGAGCTAGACGAAACCAATATGCAAAATGTAAGATAATACTATATATGAGGTGCCTTCATTGGGGTTTGTGCACAGTTGTCACGGTTACTTTTAGTATTTAAGAAATAACGATTAGGTAATGGGGTTTACCGATTCTCCCAGCTTCTTTGCCTTTTCAACTTCATCCTCCGCGCCTCCAATCACTTCCCATTCTGACGTGGTTTTGCCTAAAGGAAACATATTTTTACGTTGGGGAAGACACCAAGACGTAGAAAACCGATGAAAACTTTCGCCATGTGTTTGAAATCAAATGCATGTTGTGCTCCTCTATCCAGATCCACAGACTTACCTGATTTCTTATTGGCCAATTGTTGCTGAAGGAGTCTTTCTCGCTGCATTGCCAGCATGGCTAATTGACGACCCTTTTCCATTTCCTAAACAATCAACAGTGTATTTACATCACAATAATGAGGTAACTTAACACCTATGGTGTTGTAGTCGATGTACACATACCTTCTTTTCAAGGTCCGAGATACCAACAGCCGGGACAATTTTCCCTGGGGTGGGCATGGTGACCACCTTCATATTGCCCATTCCATTGTTGAAACCGTTGTTGAATCCATTGTTTCCAAAATTGTTATTGACAGAAAACCCGTTTCCATTTCCGAATTTACTGCGGAAGTTGTTGTTTCCGTTTCCAAAGTTTGCTGAAATAATCGTATGATTTGTAACGTACGTTCTTTAAATATAAATTCTTGTAAAAATGAGATTATTGATCCGTAAATACATTTGTAGAGTTCAAACAAGTTAGCAAAAACGCTTACTATGGTTAAATAGTTAAAAACCCACATAGTTTGCTCATTGATCCCATGGTCGAGATGGAGGGATGGTATTGCCTAGCGGCAGAATCAATTGGAGCACAACAGAAAGAATCCTGCGGGAAATATATTTTGGATATGTTGGTAGAGAGCTCTTTTTTTTTGCAGGAGCGTTTTTTGCTGATAAAGGTACCAAGATAAAAGTTGAAAACAACTCGTTTACTTGTCATTAGCGACTTACTTGCTTTTCCGCTGAATATATACACACGTAAGGGGCGTTATTTGGACAAGGTTTCAGGCTCATGTGACAGGGAACGGCATCTCCATAGTAGTCTACGTGCGGAATCTGACGCGGAGGACAGAAACCTAAAGATTTCTATTGAAACTCTGCTACGTTAGCTTTGTACGACTGCTTAAGAAGTAATACCAAAGAGGCATCCAGCCATGAAACAAATTGTGGTTCATATCTAACCGGCATATTGCTCGTCCAGATCGTCTTGAGTACAGCAAATGAATTGTCCGGGAAGGGTGCTTTCCAGACAGTGATGTCCCACTGGGCAATTGTCCCTGAGAGGTGAACAATACTGCACCTCATTTGAGTGGGAGTCGCGATACGTGGTTCCTTAAAATTGATAGGACGAATAATTTATTTGTTTTAGGTACTCGATTCTTATGTGCTAAAATCACATATTCGAAAAGCTTCTTCATATTGGCACATTATGTCTTGCATACCACTGGCGCAGGTGGGTCCCTTTGGTGTACTTCCGTCAGAACAGCAGAGATGGTGAAGTGGATTTAATGAAGGGACGCATGAAAATCCAGATGGGCACTTAGTACTACCAGGAGGGCAGGCTAGAGGCCGACCTCCGTACTCAAAAGGTTTGGCATTTGCCGGACATTTGATGGTTTCCAAGTCAGCGCAACAGACCGCAACACCAGCATTGGAGAATTCGCACCTGAAAGTGACAATGAATATATGCTCCATTTTTATGTAAATATGATGGTGCGGCATAATTTTCTCCGAAAGCCTCGTTTAAAAATTAAATGAGCATGTAAATTACATAATGCACTTAACATGAAGACACAAACTCACTTGAATCCTCCGGGACACTCGCCAACCTTTGGCTGCATCACGTTGCACTGCATCACCATATTGTTGTCGTCTCTACAATTGTTAACCGTACGCAAGCATGGTCGATAAATGAATATACAATTCTAGTGAAACAAATTGCTCATTCAAGGGATAAAAACGACAGTACCTGTACGGCCTATCTCCATTCTTGCACCTTCCCGCAACGCTCTCATGGATGGAATTCGCGCCCATGCTACCGAGTTTTCTGTTGAAGGTATTTTCGTTGGTAGTGCCCATTCCATTGAAGTTTCCGAGCATTCCGGGTTTATGTCCGAATCCTTTGCCAAACTTGTTGTTTTCATTTTCCCATGAGTTGCCCGTTCCAAAATTGTTGCCTCCGAATGTGTTCACGTTTCCATTCTTCGCCATTCCAGCGTTATACAATCGGCAGCAAATCTTCACATCCGGAATGTTAGTGTTCTGACACTTGGCGTCCGAGGGGCAACCGTACTCACCAGTCTCGCAAATTTGAACCTGAAGAACAAACACACTACAATAGTGGGTTTTTCAGGGCATCAAGGGTACAAAACAGGCTCAATGCGTTCTGCTGTTGAGCATGGTCACATTCTAATTTACCTGAGTGTCTGTGAGAAGCACAGGAATATGTCCCTTCTGGGCGCATCGTGGAATTGGAGCTCTACAGCAACTTCCGTCAGCATAGCCGTGCTGAAATAGAAAATTATATGTAGTTTTGGGATTTAGTTTTACGAAATTTTTGATATGTAGCATCTGATAAAACAACTCAAATTAGGCGAGTATTACCTCGAGATTTAGTTCACCTCTTTGGAAATCTTTTTATGAAACAGAGCACAAAAGTAACTTATAGAAACCGACCATTTTCATGCAAAGGTGCTCATCGGGACAACCATTGATGGCGTTTACGGTGCAAGTCATTCCATTGCTTTCCAAGTCAGAAGGACAAGGGGATTGACCGAGAAGAGCAGCCAACGAAGACGAACTTCCACCTAACAACACGTTAACTTTATAATCACCAAATGATTGTGTCGCTAACATTTTGCTTCGGAAGCTTAGAATTTCTTCAGTAGAACATAATTAGCAAATGAGAAAGATTATTACAGGAAATTCTTCTATATAAAAAGCATTTTTGGCGACAGCACCTCTGTTCTTGCTGGAACCTCTAGAACGGCCTCCCTTTTGTGGTCGCTGCTGATTTGTGATTGAATTGGGATTTGAAGATGAAGAACAGCAGAGATGGAATCCGGCAATTGTTCCGCTTTCCAAACACACATTTCCGCGCGGACAAGTATCATTCTCGATGTTGCATGCAACAACAGATGTCGAACCTGAAACACAGGTTTTTCATTTTTGCCGACTTTTTGAATATCATCAGACTTCGCTTTATCTACATATTACTGCTCTAATCCTGAAGTCACTCAATTAATAAACGAAAAACAATAAGTATTTTGAATCTACAATCTCACCAGGAATATTGTACGGATGTCTTCCTTCAGGGCACGAATGGACAGTCTGACAGCAGATCGGAATATTGGATGTAGAACGCACACAGGATGACGAAGCAGGGCAACTGCCTCGCACATTTAAGGTGCATGACTGAACAATTCATAGAATGATATATCTTACACCTAGCCTTTGCAGAGCTATTATTTGTCAATGAATTTTAACTCATATGTATAAATAAATATAAATTGGTACAAACCTTTGGTGCAATATCTCCTGGCTCCACAAATGCAGTCATTCCCCTTGGACACTGACCAACAGTACTGGCCTGTAGACAGGTGGCACTGCATATCGTTTGCGAAGTGAAACGGTTTGAGGTTCCTCCGCATCCTGAACCACAAAATTTTAACTTCCAAAAAAATTGTACGGTTACCCTAATAGAGAGAAAGCAAGGTGTTGATTATTAGGGCAAAATTTGTCGTCTAATCTAAAATAGCACCAGTCTTGGAAACATAATTATGTGACTCGAGCAACTAATCAATAAACCGAGCTCAACTAACCGTTGTACAAGAATTGTCTGCAGTTCTGCTGTGCTGTATCATAGTACCACATGGTTCTTGGAGCAGTTCCAGCACAAACATTTCCGCGAGACATTGAAGCTCCGCATGCTGTTTCTGCAAAAGTAGGCAATTGAATCTGTTTTACGTTTATTCACATTAGTAGTATAAACAAACATGGGGTTTGCCTACTTCGCTTATAGAAAACGTTAATCAACCCGGAAATGTTAGTTGTTGAGCTTGAACTCACTGGTCTCAGGGCAGCAGTAACCTTCTGGGTTGCATGTGTAACCGTCAGGACATCCGACAATCCCGTCACACTTCTGGGCTCTATTGTTGGGGTCCAAAAGAGGACCAACTCCTCCACAGGCTACAAAATAATTGAGTCATAAAGTCTGTTATTCAACGCCGCAAAAAATGCCGCAGATAATTAACATTTAGAACATAATTAACTCAGCTAACTTACCAGTATCAACAGCATTCAAACAGAAATCTTGGCACTGGTCAAACGAATGGAAGTTGTTTCCGTTGCCATTACATCCATAATACTGGAATGGAACGCACTTGCGGGATGACGGATTGAAATAGTACCTGAACAAAATGAATTAGGGCTAATTTGTTTTTGATACTTGGGGGTACTGTGGGGCTTAGAATTCCAAGTTAATAGAATCAACAGCAAGGTTTTCCCTATGAATATCTCTACAAGTTTTACTTATGACGACGAACCTTTGCACCGTCATTTGCTTTCCGAAACATGGTGTTCCAGCAGAAACCATCTCGTTACAAGTAAGTTCTAAATAATGAATTGACAGCATATACAAGCAATATACAAGTCACTTCTTGGATAAGAAGAAGTAATACAATGGCAACAGGAATTAAAATTCTCAACCAACCTTGTATGGGACAACAAATCGGGCTTGGTCCAAATGCTGGAGTTGTGCAAACGTGCTGTCGAGGGCACGTATTCAGAGAAGACATCGAACAGGCAGCGTTCACCGCACCAACACGATAGGCCTGCGATTCAATACTAGTAAAAACCAATGTTGTGGTGCGTGGAATATTAACAACAATTCAGCAGATTCCATCTAAGTCACAGGCTGATTAAAAGATGTATCTAATTTCTTTATTGAAGAAAGAATACCTGTCCGTTTGCGCATTGTGAATCGACGCAGAATCCCTCGCATTCCTCCAACGAATTGAAATTGTTGGCGTTTCCACCACATTGAGAGTATTGGAACGAACTAAATGATTAATTATGTGACTTTTATTACTTACTTGCACTTAATGCGAAAAACCATACAATACAACTGTTACAATGTTGTAAGCCGTTGTAAGAATTTCTAAGCCGATGGAAAAGCGATTTACTTACCGACAAGATCCAGTGCTTTGATCGAAATAGTATCTAGAAACGGAATTGCGAGAGTTGGCGCACTTGGTTCCCGAGTGTTTTTGTTGCGTGCACACCATTTCTAAAGTAAATCTATGAATGAATGCAGGAAACCGCCCCACGCTGATTTATTTTCAGTTAGTTCGTATTTCATGAAGACTAAGAGTTAGTGGATTGCACATTGAGAGTATAAATTAAACAACCTTTTCTAGGGCAGCAGTACTGAGCTCCAGCAGTGGTGATACATTCATATCCATCTTGGCAGGGGTGGTTCTCATTGCAGACCGTAACTCCACCGCCCAGTGGAAGACCGGCGGGACAGACACCTAAAAAGGGCAATTGAATATTGGTAAAGGTGAAGATTGTCAACACAACATATCAGGATCATTTATTTTGCTCGTAATGAATAGTGCCTAATACCCACCAATTGCTGGACAACACTTATCATCACTGCACACATAACCGGAGGGGCAAGGTGATTCAGCCGAACACCGACTGGGCGAAGCAAGTGGAGAATCACCATTGGGACATTGGGCTGAAATAGAAGGAACTATTATGAGTAGTATTTTATGATAGGCTCAAAATTTGCTTTGATCTTTGTTATCCGCATTTGTTGCAAATAGTAAGTCAACCAACTATTTCTGGCATCGCTATCGGCATTGGAGCAGCAGATGAATTTGTTGAACGTTGCTGAGCGAGCACATTGGAAGCCTCGTTGACAAGGGCTGAACAAGATAATATCAGAATACTTATGAATGAAACTACACCGGAAAAATATGAATAGAGTTGGTGTTGCGTTATGAACACGAACAACTTACTTGGCGTTTTTGGGATTACATTCGACGTGTGAACCCGTATTAGGATTGATGAAACCAGCTGCATTGAAGGGACATCCAAAGTCCTTTCCACAACATCTGCAACAGAACATTGAAAGAGACCGACACAAACAATTTTGGTTATGACTGAGTTTTGGTTTCATGTACGAGTTGTTAGTTTACATTATTCTTTAATCTCGTTTATCTACCTTGTAGTTGTTCCAGCCACTAGATTGCATCCAAAACCAACAGGACATGTATCGCTTCCACCCAGAACGCATGAACGAGGTCTTCCTGTCGAGGGCTAGAATGGAACCTTTCTTTAATGAAACCGATTTCAAAGAAAACAAAAACAGTTAGTTTCAAATTTGAGGCAACTCCTCGAAATTCTGTGTTTGCCCAGTTGGGGCATTTGACGTGGTCGTTCCAGCAAACACTATGATCGAATGACTTATTTGTTATGTGATGTTTTGAGGGGACGCGAGGATTTTGGACAAACAACAGAGGGAAAAGAAGAAGAGAAAACTTCCTGGAAATGAATACCGGATATGGGCAACCGGTTTGCTGGGACACAATTAAAGCGGAAGTAACATTGGATAGTAATGTCGGAATGATAACTTTAATGTTTGGTAGGGTGGAATGTTAGCTTATGTTCTTTGTTATTTATTGTAAAAGATAAACCAAAGAGCTAATTTGGTCAGCCTTCAATGGTGTCCGAGGAAAGACAATGTCGGTGAGATACAAACAATCATTTCCTTTCAAAAAGGACAGCGCGTAAACAATTGATCTTCGTGGAATGATTAGAGTGCACGCAAAAAACTGTGTGTACATGATCGAACAAACATTTGAGAATATACAGAACAAACCAAATTCGGGAATCAAACTAAACACAACCTGGTCAGTCAGATATGTCAAAAAGGGAATAATTTGAAATCATTTTTAACTACATGCTATTTTGATAATGTAGCTGATTTGAGGAAAAACACATACGAAAACAGCTCACTTCAATATAAGTAACTTGATCAGTGCTGCACATGTTTTGATCTTCAGAAGTAGGTGAAGGGTTTTGACAGCAATATGATGTTCCGGTCCTCTCATACATTCGGCAAACATATCCTGCAATCAAGACATAGTAATGTTGATGCCATCTTACTTGATCATGTGTTCTATCGAAAGAAAATTTATATGAGAGTAGTTTGCCGTAACGAAAATTACAACTCACCGTCAGGACAACTGGAGATTGAAGGATTGCAAGCGACTGGAGCGGACAGTATGGTCAACGGGATTCCAGACCCGCAAAGATCATCTGAAAATGAAGCCTTTGAGGATACGCTAGCATACAGCCTGAACCAAATACATGCAAACAAGGCTTCATTAGCGAGGGGCGGCTAACTTTAAATGAAAACAAGCATCCGATTCCCTACACATGCAACAAATGATACGTGTTGGCGAACATAATACGGACCTCCTGGAGATCTCTTGTGTAAATAAAATAAAATAAGCATAAGTACCCATGTTACCGCTAATCATATACAAATGATACGCTTACCCGGAATATCATACCCTGCAAGAAAGCATTATACGTGTACATATTTAATTACATAAGTCATACCACAATCGGGGTGATGTGAGTCAACAACTTTTAAGTGGAACTTTTAAGAAAAATCATTCATTTAGGTGGAAATCAGAGAAGTGCAGAGTGTGAATAATCCACCTTTACATTAGTCCAATCTTTTGGCTAAACGAAGTAGTAGCATATCAAAACTACCTGGCGCTTGGAAGAATGGCTGTGAAAAAGGGTCTGAATGTGGTGCATCCGACATTATAATCGGTTCGCACTGACCGGATTTGGCATCGAATAACTTGCCAGACACACACTTTCTCCTCGAAAATGCTCTGAAATTGCAAAATTAAACTAATGCTCCTTTAAAGCTGTACGACGAGTTGTGATTAATGTGGACATTGTTGCTCTTTCCGTGCTTCGTTCTATATGTTTCATTCCCTTAGATAGATATAATCAGAGGTCTCAAGAACCTAGGTGTATTTATGGCCTTGGCTCGTGGCCAGGAGTTGCAATTTGATCTACCCGTTTCACCGTCTTTTTTCAGACAACAGAATAAACCGTATTTGTCGCCTGCGTTCAAAAGAAAGGACACAACAAAGAAATTGATCTACAGCTACGGGGGCAGGGGATTAGCGAATCGGGGAAAAGCTTCTGAATAAAAGCAGAAGCCGATCAGCTATAACGGAAGTCGCGCTTGAAGTAGACAATTCTAGCTTCATGAACCTAATGAGGCTAGCAATCGGAATGGCTCATTGTCAGTAAAAAAATTAGAAAATGCGCATTTATTAAAATACACAGCAATCGCAGCAGTACCAAGCCTTAGGTCAGGCATCCAGCCTGGCACACATCTTAATCAACGGCTTACCCTTCTAGATTACAATACAGATAAGTCTCCGGGTTCTCCGGATCTGCTTTCTTGATGTCACTCGATGGATCGCATTCGAGTTTCGCTCTTGCAATCGAGAAGAAATATAACACGGCGAACAGCTAAAAAGCATGACCTTACATTGTGGTCCAGCTGTCGTAAAGAAAATCATTTTTGTGTATTTAATATGTAAAGTTTTGGTATTACGCCACGTACCTGTGCAGTTCCCCGCCAATAGGAGGGGCACAACATTGTGAATTTTTCTGAAAATGAGAATTACAATATTTGCAACACTGCTGTGAGAAAATGAAAAATACCAAAATTTAGCGAACGTATCTACTACATATTAATGTGATTATTATAAACTGTGTTATTTTTGTAAGCATCATATGAGGCAAAATATGACCAATGGGTGGCAGATGCAACGAGTGAAACAGGAGGAAAACGATAATGTTTCCGCGTTTGCGGAAGCCGAAAACACTCAACTGTGTATTGTGAATCGAATGTCAATAGAGACCAGATCATGGGCCAACTCATGATTTACATAAAGAACCCATCTGCCTAGGGATTAAAAAAGCTATCTATGTTTCAAGGAATGTTTCAAGGAATGCTTCTATGGAAAGAAATGCAACTGGTTTATATTTCAAAATTACAAACAGTGATCATAAATTAGGCTTCGAAGAAGTGTGCTCGAGAAATACAGAATCTATGATGATTTGATTGTGAATTGTAAACATTTAGGTGGGTTTTCTATTTTGACCGGTGAAGCCAATCTATGTGAGGGAGCATGCACGTTTGGAACACCGAACAAACAAGCGTGGAACAATGGGACGGATACGGACAGTCCGCCACACCGTATACAGGAATATAGAGGGAAGACAGAAAAAGAGAAGCCAACCAACAGTTAGTTGGATATTTTTGACACATTTTGGAACATCCACTTATTACGTTGTGTTTGCTGAATGCCAAACACGGAATAGAGATAAGACTGCAGATCTGGACTGTAAGAGACATACATGTGCAGGTGAGCACGCCGACCGCAGCACTAATAAGTAACTGGAGAACAATTGTTAGAATCTACATCCCCATGCCCCAATGCCCAATGTGATGGCAGTGTGTGCGAGTGACTGAATGTCCCATGCCTTCCCCTCTAATACGTATAAGGGAGCGAGATACCGGATCCGGACAGCCACCGTTCCGCCCTTAGTTCCGCACGCTGCGCCCTCCACTGCGGTCACAGTGACTCGCTCGAAACAGAGTCCATTTCTTTCCGCGCTCTCACAATTGCTCACTACCTGGCTGATCGCGGAAAGTTGTTCCGCACACAATGAGTTTGCATCCCGCCCCCCAGCCCGACCGGGCAGTCAAAGTCGTTTGTCTTTGGAATCAGAGGGCAAAAAACACGAGTGCTCAAAATAGCGGGTTAACCGGGCACCCGGAGGGCATGTGATTCAGAAACAGGAAGAAGATTTATGCAGAAGAAGCTGATATGAAAGCCGACGGACCCAAACAGTCAATTGTGATACTCGTGGTCGATATGAAGTCACGGTAATAAGGCACTTGAATAAGAAAGAAAGATGAAGTCTCCCATAATCAAATTGCTTTCACTGATTCTGAACATTATGAACATGATCAATTCTAAGAATAATTGCATCCTTTTTTGCGCCCTATCCTTGTATAGGATGCTCAAAAAATATACATGCATTGTGTAATTAAGTACCAATGAGAAGGTTCTAATTTCGCAACAGTTTCAAGAACTTCAATATTTTCCATCGCGGTGTATCCCATTATTGCTGCTTGTCCATGTGAAACTGCTGGTAAGGGCAACGAAAGGCTTCTCATATATTGATGGCAAATCGGGATACTGCATTGTGAATGTTAGCAGAAGCTGAACTAGAACATGTGTTCGCGTTTTACGGAAGATTCCCCGATGCCCCAAGGGCTTTGATCGTAGATCGCTTGTTCACAAGCATCCCGTCAGAGCTCCCTTCCTATTTGTCCTCATCATCGAAGAAAGAAATAATGTTTCCGAAAAGCGAGCTCTTCCTTTTTTATGTCGGTCCTCTGGAAACAAGGATCATTAAAGGGACGGGGTCAAAGCAAATCACCCTTTGTTTTATCTCTTAGTTTGATATACAAAGGTAACTTTGTAAAAAAAACATATAAATAAGCTTTTTCCTAGGAAGGAGTTCAGATGGTAATTTCTACGTTCTTTTTATAAGTTTACCTTTGTACAATCAAACTAAGAGATAACATTAAGGGTGATTTCTATTGACTCCATCCGTGAAAGGGGGAGGCCCACGAGAAAAATGTGTTCCTCAATTTACTTGCACAGAATGTCCGGAATCTCAGAAAAATTACTGCTAAAACTGCATCTCTTTGCATCTAAAACTCGCAGATACATTCTATGCTAAGCAGTTCCGCCAGGCACCGTAGTCTGAAAGAATTTTTGCTCTTTTATGGCAGTACATATTGAAAATGCTTTCTTATAATGGTAGTAATGTTCTTCATTCATTTAACATTTATTATGTAGAGAAAGATTGCTAACGGGATAAACTATAAAAAGATATTTTAATCTTCCTGACTACGGTGCCCGGCCGAACTGTTTAGCATAGAATATCTCTGCGAGTTCACGATGCAAATATATGCGGTTTTTACAGAAATATTTCGGAGATTCCGGACATTCTGTGCAAGTAAATTGAGGAACACTTTTTTCTCGTGGGCCTCTCCATTTAAGGGTCAATACTCCTTTTGTTCTTGTACGCACGTTTGGCTAGTTACGCCTAGCGAATTAGTAACGGATGTTATACGCTGCACAAGGTGTATTGACGAATGGATTAATTTCATTTCACATCTACCTCAATGATACCAAAATTAACAAGATAAAAAATACAAAAGGTCTACTGTGCATTAGCGCAAATATGTAAAAGAAAAAGTGAACATGTTTAATTGGTCAATTGTAAAGTCATAGTTTACATGGTTAACAACGAAGAGCTCATCTTATTGTTCACTATGCGACTGCTTTCCTGAGTGAGTATTTTAGCGTGTTACGGTGCCTTTTCATATTTAACCATTTTTAAGTTTTCCGAATGAGAAATTCATTTTGCATCGACGTATGCTTGCTTTTATCAATCTAATTATAGTGACGTACTCTCAAGCGCTCGATGACAATTTCTCAAACAGCCTACATTGTTGTGCACATCTATTTCCAGATGCAGGCCACCATTTGATTTTGTTTTTGTTCACTGATTGTTGATTCCTCTCATACTTTGGTTGTGCAATCCTGAAATTCCTCGTTTGCTTCTGTTTTTTGCCTTGTCCCCTTCTCTGGCCGTCGCTTTCCCTTCAGGGGTTTTTGGTGACTGTGCTCTGCGTAAGGTGTCAACAGGCCTTCGGCGCCAGTGCAAGTCTACGAGCGCTGTAAACCACAACAAACAATTCCTGTATCGGGAAACGCACAACGTGTGTGGTCCTAGAAGAATTCCGACTGATACATCAACGCAATTTTGTGAACGTAGTATGATCGCTTCCAATCAGATAAAGCACAGGGCTACCGTATCTTTTATATACAGATTGCTAGATGTTTTACGCTGCAAGAATGGTTCCTACAGCTGTTTCAAAGCTTATTTGGTTCGCAGATTTTATGAGCTGTAAACGTTTTTAGACGTCCGGTCATGCCTTTTGCATAGTCATGCCCTGGTTACCTGCCTTGATACGTTATTTTGTATTGCCTTGATACGTTATACCGAGTGATAAAAAAGTGCATAGTCACGATCTTGAAGCTCATCCTTCCAATTCGAATTGGAACTAGGCTATGGTTAACATGACATTCTAAAAAAATTAGTTTATTTAATGAGACAAAACACAGTCAGTTTTCACGGAGTTAAAACCGGAACATGAATCATATGTTTGTCCGTACTTTGGTGGACACAACTCACGGAATGGAGGAAAGGGCAGACAGAAAGATAGAGAAAGAAGAGGGAGGAAGATAGAGAGAGAGCAGACGTCAGGTTCCGCAAGCGGAAGGTCTGATTCATGCTTGCTGTATAAACATAACAAACTCATGCGGACAAGTCTTCATCGGCGACCTTCCGAGAAAGAATATCCGACAAGACTTCCCCCAAATGAGCGGAAGCGTATGCTGAATCACTCATTAAACACTCGAAGAAGAAAGACGATCTTGAATAGTCAGTTTAGTGATTTAGGCATTTTTCATTGGCTGCTTCTACAAAATGTACCAACTGCACGCATATATGAACTGTGTGTGTTAATTTCGACAATGTGTACAATATAGGAAACTGCTGGACCCTTATGCCTGCAGAAGGCGAAGTAATCTATTTAACTAGAAGCTAGCTTAGGTAGTAGCCAATTTAATGGCCTCTTGTTAATTGTATTGTCTTAATATTTTCCTCACGCGTCTGCTCAAAAAACGTTCTATTTCAATTTCACTCCGAGCTGTATAGAGAATTCAAATGAAATAATAATAATATAAACATATTTATTAACGATACTGATACACTATTATGATATATCTGATATATGTTATATAATAACTTTGCATAAAATATAAACGAAAAAGAACAAAAAAACTGTTTGTATAGCACTCATCAAAGGAAGCGAATGGCAAGTAACAACATGATGAGCACGAGGGATATAAGTAAGGGAGAGAGGCTCAGATAAACACAATTGGTGAGAGGAAAATCTGAATTTTGAATAGAAAAACTGAACTTGAAGTGGCAGTGAACCCTGTAAATGAAACATAGAAGTTGACATCACTTTAGGATTACGGAAACAAAATGGCGAACTGAAAGCGCTATGAAGAGCACCACAATTTAATAAAGAGAATTTCACTTCCTTATTATAACGATCACGAATTTCCTGAACTCATAATGTGGTATAATATCTAATAAATAAAGCAAGGGGAGTTTATGAACATCGAGGGAAGGCAATCGCGTTTTCTAGGCAGCGAAATTGAACACTATATTATGGCTCGGCACAAAAATAAACTAAATGTATACATGATAACATAACAACAGTCAACTAAATTTCGCCAACTATAAATAAAGATTCGAACAATAAAGTTGTTTCAAAAAACTAAAGCTTGAGTGTTGTACGAAACAAGTTTGCAAGTTTGAATGTTGTTCGAAACCCGGCTAGAACAAAGTTTAACTGAACAGGGAAATGTATATTGACGGTAGAATTGAGAATTGCACATCTCGACAAAATATTCCCTAAACGTGCACGACAATTGTCAATACAACGTGCTACAGCAACTACGACATACATCTTGAAATTGAAATCGCTATATTAAGAAAAGAGGCAAATTGCTATGTAGTGCGCACGGCAAACAAGAAATACATAAAACAAATGGTGCAGAACACTATAAGTGAAACATTATCACAGAGTCATTCACTGTTTGGCCTTTCACGAGTCACTGTTCTTCTTCATTTGGTTTGCCAAACTCTTCAGGCGGTCGCCAAAGCTGATCGCTCTGCTGACAATCGTCTAAAAATATAGTTTCAGGTAGGACAGGAAATAAAGAAAGCTATTCAAAAGTAAAGAACTAGAAGAAATACACCATCACGAATGAATCACGAATAATAATAAAAGTACTACCTTCTTTTCTTGCGTGGGGATTGCTTGAATCCTCCCATCTCTGATGTCGTGTGCCATAACAACCAAAATGCCCACGTCGACGCCCTCGGGAAAGTTCTGAAACATCAACTATTTCACATATTCACACAAAGATTGTTCGGAAGAGAAACAGACTACTAGTCCCTCAAGGTCCCACACTTTATATCCATTTCAACACTCAAATAATATATCCTGGAGAAAGGCCGAATATTTTAATCTGACGTAGACCTCAAGGAAACCAAAACTTATGCATAATCTATAAGCACCTACCTGCAAAAGCCGAAGACAATCAGCAAATGTGCCCTGCAATAAGAAGTCCCTCTGCGATTCCAACATGGCAAGACACACATATGGCAAAAGTGAGAACCTGAAAAGGGAATGTTCTAAACTGGTCGACTGCCACAGAACTGAGGGAAAGCCGTCCTTTTTCGCTCGTTTTTGGACAATGCAGTTTTAGTTAAAGGATACATAGAAGAACCGCTCAACCTACCCTAATTTGTCTGTTCTATGGCTGGTCAAATACGCAAATCTCCGATGCATTTTGGATTATGGAAAATATAGTTTTTGATCGCGTAAGCTTTTTTCGACAACATACTAAAGTTGAAATGTAGGGTTACTTCTGAAAAACGACTAGTGTCGACGAACCTGCAGGCATCTGCAAACAAGGAGTCCCAAATGTTGATCACGTCTGGCAAGGCGAATTCCTGGAAATGAAGTAAAACACTATGCCGCGCAAAAGTAGCTTACAAGCAGAATCACGGTCGACGACTGCAAGTTCCCTTACCTGACTAAGCATCAACGACAACCATCTGAAGGCATAGAATTGGGGCAGAATAGCCAGTTCCGTGACCAGATGTGCGTGCAAAGGAGCATCGAATGACAGCAGCAACTGATGAAACGAGTTCATAGTGGATTCTGAAACGAGCATAATAATTCCTCAAATGAATTGAACACACGTAGACAATTAGTCGTAAATCGAACGTTCGCGGGTCTTCAGCTCCTTCAAAGGTACATGAAAATGATAAGAGCGTGTTCACTTATATTACATAAATTGGAGAGGAAAAAAACAGACCAATTCCACAAATTGAATCGTCGAGTGTCTTGATAAAGTGATCCTTGATTTCGCTCATCAATTGTTGGAAACAGAAGAAAGCATCCGCCTCGGCAAACTCCGCCCATTCAGTATCAGGATCAGAGGCGAGAACGTAGTAGATTGGTCCCAGTACCTCATTCATTCCCTAAGAAGGAACAACTTAGGGTTGAAGACTAGACAGTGGGAGTTCTGGTACCGAACGAACCTGGATAATATAACAAATATGAGCTAATAAGACAAATGGTCAAATCCATTTCTGGGGGATTTGCCAAATTAATGACAACGATCCTGTACGAAGAGACGGGAAGCAATACACCTCCAGACTAGACGCCGTTCGGTTCTAGTCATACCGATATTCCCTGGCATATCATGCTAAATGTTTTGAGGAATGGTCTGAATCAAACAAATCACCAACCTGCACGTATTTCACTCCGGCATTCAGTTTGCTGTATATGAATAGAATTCTCTCCACCACTTGCCAGTGCTTTTCACCATCGTTCTCTGCTTCGTACTCACTATCGGCCCTTTTTCGATTGGATGGCTTGAACTAAAAATAATGGTATATAGACTCGTGCAATGCCTACACTTTTCGAGCACACCTACCTACCGTCAGATCGGACGCGCCTTGTGATATGCATAATTGCCTGACTGACAAGTTACACTATCTTTAGTACGGGTAAGCTTTATTAGGTAGAACCTACGTTTGCAGCACCAAATTTGTCAATTTGGAACTCTTCGGAGTGTAATTCTTGGCCGACGACCCTTTGTGAAAGATTAACCGTGGAGCCAGACCTAAACAGAGGTTCTTTTCGTTTCTGAATATATGTGGGTAATAATCAAGGTAATGGACCAAGCACAGCTGTTAACTATGTATTAAAGGAAATTTCGTGAATGTAGCATGTATTGGCGATTCAGGATGACTCGTTTCACCAACAAACTGAAACACCTACTTATGTGGGTAAGGAGTTGTCTGTTGAAAGAACTGTATCTCCGGACACAATCGTCGTACATCCTTGTCAATCTGTGCCAATGTGGTGTTGTCACTGAAGAACTGATTCCATTCAGACGAACCGCTCTCCGATAAGGGCTAAACAACCAACAGTATAATAAGCGCTGGAACACACCTCATTTCCAAGTCATTCACTCACTCACACAAACAACTTCAGTATGTTGCACACGCAGAAACAATACGAACAAATATAACAAATGAAGAAAGCATACGTGGTCATCTTCCTGTGATTTTCCTGAATCAACAACAAATTGCTGAACGAGCTGGTCATAATTGGTTCGCTGTTGTTCCAGATGATCTTTCCACGTATGTCGCTCAGTTGGAAGGTAGTTAAGAAGAAGCCGCCAGGCAAGCGGTCTCAGAGAATCAGGGATACCTACAAACACACACTGAAAGTAATACACGAAGTGCCGATTACTGATCTGGTAGTTACTCCATCAATCTTGCATATGCATCCTGCTACTACGGCAAAACTGTGCAAACAAAACTTACAGTAGCTACACGCAAGCCTTAGTTCCTTCATATCGATCTTCTTATTATTAATGAGGAGGATCGTTTCCACCTTCGTGAGCCTAAACAAAATATTTAGTACACAATAAGAAGAAATAAGAAAAAATACACGTACACAATGTGCGGAAGAATCTTCCGGCAAAGCATGCCTTCACAAGATCCAGGCGTATTGAAATAAAACAAAATGTCCCTCATATACTAAAAACCTTAGAATCGAACGCGACTCGCTCACCTTTCCAAATATCGCGCACTCATCGTGCCGCACGCAATCGGTGCGCCGGGGAGCGCTGAAATATAAAGTCCAAATTGAAACATAAACACTGGATTAAAAATATGAAACAAACAGCACAACAAAAAGTTCATATATATATCTCAAAGCCGACAAAACGGGTTTCGACAATCCTGCGGAACATATAAGCAAAATTTATTAGAAAAATGACTTTCACATGAGGCATAACATGGGTTATTAACATAACATATTGCACAGTTACTACTTATTAAATTGCACTATAACGAGCAAAGTTAGTATTGAAAAGCTATATGTATGACGCAAATATTCAAATGTGCGTGAAAACTATAACGAGTGCGAAAGTAATCTGGCATCAAAGGTGCAGGCTTTCTACAATAAGAGATGGGGAAAATTCTCGCCAAACACGCCGTTAAATTATGTTCGAAATTATTGGAAAAACTGCTGCCAGTACACTCTTGCACTACTCATCGCACAAATGCATACGTACATCTTCCATTGGACCAGTGTTTAGGTCGGTCCTAATTGTATTGTAAGTTAAGTAGTATTACGTTAGTAAAGAATAATAAAATGAGCTTAAAACAGAGAATAAACATATGGTAGCATATTTGGTGGTGATAAGTGTATCTGGCAAAAAAAAAACACAGATAAACCCTAATTTGTATTCCGATAATATTTGACTGAGGATCTTTCCCTTGAGAGAGTAATACTAAACTAGTTTTAAACCCGGAAACCTAAACGTCGAGAAAACCTAATCAACCCCCAAAAAAAAACAGAAATTTTAAGTTAAAAAGTCATAAAGCATAAGGACACCTAAGATACTTGTTATAATATCCGATAAGTTATATATTATAATATCCCATAAGTAATATGATTATATATTAGAAAGTAGATGACGTACGCTCAGAACATCACATTGGAATACTTGGCTCACATCTGACACCAAGGAAATACGAACCAACCAAGGAAAACTAAAATGCTACCTAAATCACAGACGACACGAATTATTTTAAAATACAAACAATGATAAACACAGCGAAATTGATACCTCATGGGCATGGCTGACCAGGATTTGGTGATTTCAACTAGAAAAAAAAGTTTTGGTACAAAGAAAGTAAAGAGGACTACTCATGAGATCTTACTACACACCTGCCTGACAATTAGTACACAAAATAAAGTTAGAAAAATGTTGACAATAATCTGCGGAAAGGGCTTCGCAACAGAAGATCTCCGTAAAGCGAGAACGTAGGGCGTTTTCATGTTGATCGCCAATTATTTCAGTACATTCACCAGGTCAGTTGGGAGAACGAAAAGGCTCGTGGCGGTGACCATGCAATCCACACGGAGCATCAGCTATAAATAGTATTTGATTAATCTTGTATCACACACGCATATGTATGCGAAGGTATGTAAGAACTAAACTCGCGTCAATATGGGCCAATGTGGAGTTGACCTGCTTATTTCTGAAATGGCTTCCGGGCCGGTAAGAAATAAAGGATTCTACTGTCAGCTGCAGACATTCAGTGACAGGCTCAATTCTAAAAGCACCTTACCGAGTCTGGTCCTGTAGCATTTTGCGACAGAGACGGAAGTACCAACGAGAGTCGTGGCGCGGCAGTTGGGTCATTGTACTCAGCGGGCAGAATAACGTACTAAAATGAAAATCCCATAAAGGTCATCGTGTAACTCCCTTCGGAAAATGTTGATTGTACAAGGCAATCAATCCACACAGGCAGTCAGGACGATGTTGAACTCGTAAGATGTTGTCACGTTTCCAATTTTAGCTACATATGAATAACTCCTGGCTAAGGGTTCTAACCACTCCTTTTATAATAAAATACAACACCTGTAGATTCAGAAGGTACAAAGTGTCTTTGCGCTGCTTCACCAGCCTCGCCAGATCACGATAAGGCAGTTCGAGATCCGTACGGGAGGCTGTAAACGTACCGTTACTACGTGAATGGTAATAAGTAAAAACGCATTGATTTATTGGCAGTTAGACTCAGGCCCAAGAATTAAAACAATAGACTCAACGACTTCTTAATGTGCGACATATCAAGTTTGACAAAAATTGCCCCACAACTATTTTTTTTATCAATAAACCTTTATTAAGCTTAATTGGAAAGATAACACACCTTGTGCGCTATCATTCGGTTTGGTCGTGTCTCCATTTGAGGTCTTCGGTGAGGCCGCACTACAAATAAAAAGAAAATCAAAGTACGCCACTTTACATAAATGCTCAATAATCAACGATTCACATGAAATAAAAAGTATATTTAGTACTTACCCCGTAGTGCTGTTCAGCAGGTCCAGATGTTTCCATGCGCGATCACGAACAGCTTTCAGTTTAGCATTTTCTCGCTTTCGCTCTCCAGACCTAAATACTTTTTGGATAAGAAACAGAATGAGAACATACTTCAGAATCAAAGAAAATGTATGATGCATACTATAAATCTTGTGGTAATATATTACAATAAATAATCCAAAACACCGATCGTAAATCCAGCCTACTGTGTTCGTGGCGCGCCTCCTTGCTCGTCCACAACCCGTCTTGCTCCCTGACTCCAACGAACGGTTTTGTCCAACGTGTACGAGTGTCTTTGCACCCAGTTGGTAATCATCGTGTTCACGCTGAAATTAAACCCAACCATTACGATGTTACATAAAACAAACACTACTTGGAACAAAATCTTCAACTCCAAGCATTTCCCAGATGTCTATCTGTCTCGGAAAGTATGAGAATACTTGCTCTAAAAGGTGTGAAAATTTTCTCATGAAAAGAGGAAAACAATAAAAAAACTCATGATCAAAGTGACTCACGTCGCAAAATTTGTCTCATTTTGAGGAATTGACGAGTTGAAACATGCTTCGGGAGCTGTTAAGTTTGCGACTGGATCTGCTTGTGGAGCACTAGGAACACCAAGCACTCGAGACGACGACCTTTTCAGTTCTGCTATCGGAGCACTGCTGAAATTGAATGCGTATGCTTAAAATGCTTCACTTAAACAGAACATACAATGAAAAATATATCGCATAGAAGCACACGATTGAATCTGGAGGGCATGCAACTTGAAGCTGGCACTGCAGATAAGGAAAAGGAAACCAGCAGGTCTTTTATCGATAGTTAATTTGAAAACTCACTTTGACGAAGTGTTGAGGAAACCGAGGGAACACACTAAAGCAACAGCCATCAGTGTGGTGCCAGCAGCTCTCACAGTCCGCTTTGTGATGAACAGAGATGGTCTAAATGTTCTAAAGGTTAGACAACAGCTAATATGTGAGTACACATATTCATGTGGGCGTAAGAGCTTTCAAGCATCCAGCAGTTCGTTACCATGGAAGTGATAAACCGCTCTTATAAGTAGACATAAATTTTCAACCTTCCAGAAGTCGGAGCAGATGTAGAAATAATTCCCAGCCGCGACCGCAATTCAGCGTTTTCCTGCTGGAGGGCTCCGATGGTTTGACGTAGTGTGCCGTTCTCACGAGCTAGCTCTCGTTTCTCGGAAATCAGTGTCTCAACCTGAGCCCGTAACTCGCCGTTCTCCTATAACAAATAAATTATCAAAAAGTATTTATCAACCATTTTTCTAATGAGGTTGTCAAACAATAGTAATTTGACTAGGGTCACTTCCTACGAGAGGACCGAACACTTCATAGAAGTCACACATTATCGCACCGTAGTTTGAGAAGACGGATCTAAATTAATGAATACGAACCCGTTTCTTCTTTTCCCGTGAAATTTGAGCAAAATGACGGTTCTTCATTTTTCGTTCCTCTTCTTTGGACATTTCTCTACCACACGGATTTGGTGAGCGAACAACGCAGTCAGGAGCCTAAACAAGAAAAGTAAGGAGTCGGTTATTATTACATCCATATTGCGGGTGCTTGTCCTCATTGCATTACATAGACGAAACTAAAATAAGGAATTACCTTCTGAACTAAAGGATTTCCAACAGGCACAAGGCGTATAACTTTTCCATTTTCTGCTTGAACAGTCATCGGACGAACAGGAGAAGAAAGGAACGGGGAAACCACTATCCTCTGCAACATAAATATTGTTAAACAGAAAATCAGATTACTACAGAAAGTCAGTGACCAGTCAGTGTGGAAACAAGTAAATCTCCTGGAGCACCAAAATAACATAATATTTACCTGTGTTCCACCATTATTTTGCTGAACCGTCGTATTAGGTAACACTATCTGCGAGGGCTGGCCTGCGTTGGGTGAAACGCCCTGCTCCATATACGACGGTTGTGTGGTATAGATATTTTGGGGCTTCTAAATCGTTAAACTTTACTATGTGGACCACGAGTTAAACATATGGTTTCTCATTCGATAGGAAAGAAAGCATTGTCCGTAATGCAACCGGCTACGAGCAAAACTAATATCCCACAGTAATCAGTGACTTTCGTAAACGATTAACTCTACCTGGCTGATAGCATCAGGAGTCGTGGTAGGGGATGGAAAAGGATTGCACTAAAATAATGAAATTGGTCAACGTAAACAGTGAACAGCTCGCACAGTTGCGATTCGGAGTCACTCACGGTCCTAGTCTTATATTTCAATCTCATCACGATACGCTTACCATAAAACCTCGGGCAAATTTCCCCTCTGCAGACCATTGCGGACGATTGTCGTTGATTTCCTCTTCGTAGCATTCATGTGTTGTCTTAAATGCACACCAAATGTTACGCACATAAGTAAACATCCGTGAGTAAGAATACTACTTCCAACAAATAAATATAAGTGTCCACGGAACAAAAAAAACTACCTGCATATGAGTGTCCCGGGAAGCATAGCTCATGGATCCCTCGAAAACCGCCTGATTCGGAACATCTTGGGAGGTCTGGTCGAACCACTCGCTGAAAATTCTTAATTTAATGCTTGATAATTTGCTTTGTTTGCATTAAAGATGGGACAAAAGATTTCAGTTCAGGTCAAATGACCATATTTCGATGACGAATACTGACCCCGAGAATGCGTCAACATCGTGTATTGAATTCCGCCGCTCATTTCCAGAATCCGAGTCTTTTTCCTGAAAATATAGTTAATTTATACCGAGGAGAGCCTCTCCAGCCTTAAGACTGGTACACACTCCCGGTCCCCTTCAGTTACTTTGTAAGATCTAGGATTCAATAGTGGAGCAGGGAAGGTTAAGTGTGGGAGGTCAGACAACGTATTTAAACTGGCCAGTGAATGGAAACTGTACCAACCAAATAATTAAAATAAATGTAGATAACATTCAAATACTCACTGAACTGGTGGGAGAAGGGAAGCCAGAATCACAAAAGTTGAACAATTCATTCAAGGGCGAATCATCTGCACTCATCGTGTGACACTCCGACTGAAAAGGGAAAATTTGAAAAGGCAAGTGTAATAACATAATCATTGACACAGGATACATGGTGAAACATAGTTTTCATAAACACGTGGCCGTAAAACACATACCGAACAAAACAGGGTAGCAACCACGAGGAAGAGGAATTAAAAAAATCATTACAACGCGCAAAAATTGTTTGCATATAAATAACTTACTATTTTCTCAGATGGACTGACGGAGCGAAGGTACTGGTCCTAAACACTTTTATGTTTAGTTGTGAACAATATAATGCGCACAATTCGCCAAACAAAAGTTCACGGAATACGCTCAATTAGTACAAATAAACAAGGGTGTGCTTGCAACTTCAAGTAAATGCAGCGATGAGGCGAGAACTTACCAGACCATCGGTTCCTAGATCACCCAAGTTCACATAATCTTCAAACGCCAAGTCCATTCCAGACACAGAACGGCCCTGTAACATAAAAGCATGACCTTGGAGCACCTTATCCTCAAAACCCTCCTCAAAGACAGAACATTGATTACAAATACGACGTAAAGGATTGGGCAGACGAAGAGCTTCAACGTTCTTCTATAGGACGACGTTTTTTGGAGGAGATTATAATCGTTGCGCTATTGTGACAAATAGACAATTTAAATTCAATAATTTGTAAGCATCAACAAGTTTACAACTGGAGCTCACATAGTGAAGGATGACATTTGAAGTAGACAAACGTGTAACCGGTATTTTATAGAAAGATATTATAAGCACATCTTTAGTATAATGTGCTTTATATTAATTAGAGGTGCCTTTACCGACAAAATTTACACGCATTGGCTGTCAGCCAAAATCGAACATGTGGGAACGAACGGGGAAAATCAATGGACGGGATAACACAGGGACAACCGACAATTGTTTGCAAGCGTAGCCTTGGTATTCTCGTATACTGTTTATATTGATATGTGAACCTTCTTTTTATGCAGAGAATCAAGATATCTGGCACACTGGTGCGATAAATTTAGGCGAAAATAAGGTGATCCCCAGCCAATTCGGAATTGGAAAATATATATTATAGCAGTTGAAATGACTGAGATAGCTCACAAGGGAAATGTGCTACACATACGATTCATGTAGCAGTTGCGCGCCGAAACAGAAATGGATGTCAGTCGGAGAAACGGTTGCTAAGAAGAGAACCAATGGAGGAAGGACCCTGGTGAAGAGGATTCTGGTTTTTGCGAGAAACACTTATTGAAATGAAAGATGAAACGTATTCGCCTTTTTCTATGACTTTTCTACTAAGCTACAAAGATTGATTTAAAATGAGGAAGCCATGGGAACTTCGTCAGAACCGAGAAACACACATGGTCTTTCTATTGATTTCAGATGATAACTAATAAGCTTTTAAGGAAGAGCTATCCGGAAGTGAGTTTTTTTAATAGAACTCTTAATATGTTGCGCCTGATTTACATGTAAACGTGAAACGCGCAACTACATACACTTCTTAATTGAGACTAAATTCAGCATTCCACGCAGACTGTGTAGGAAATAACACAAACATTTTTATCCACTGAAGCTTAAAGAATACAAACTATAACAATGTCCTACTCTGAACATATGTCAACAGTCATTTCGGTGACACAAGAAAATAAATAAACTCTAATATATGAGAAAAGACCAATATTCTAAAGCATCCGTTGCATTACACCCGATCTTATCTGAAAATTGCACAAACATGCAAACCACAGAACATACCAACTTTTATTAGATAAAACTGAAAAAGTGCATTGGAAAATGGAATTTGTGACAATTATGTAATTAAATGGCAGCATAAGTACTCCGCAGCACGTCTGTTGAGAGGCAGCATCAAGTAATAGTATTTCGACATCCAGATGAACTCAAAATAACTTTCGATAACGCAATAATCAAAATAAAGTGTCTTATATAGTCTGGTGTGCTCGGGTTAATGTTGTATTTTGTCTTAATTCTCGATGACAATTTCTGCGTCCTCAAGTTTCGGTAATGGCCTAGCAGGGGCTACCAGCACCTGTTCCGTCGAAGGAACGGATAGTTCGGGCAATTGTCTGACTGGCTGTACTTCAGCAGTCGGTCGCCAGTCACTGTGCTCCTCGCTTTGTTCACTTGGTTCATCCGGTGAGACGAGGCTTTTCCTCAAAGGATCTCCCGACGTTGTCCGAGGTTGTACGCTCTGCCGTTGTGGTTCCAGACGCCACGGCTGAAATGAAATTGAAGTTTTCTCAAAAATTTTGCTCTTTTTTGCACTTTATGTTCGTGTTTTCAAAATAAGTAGGAAATGAAAACTACTAAAATCGTGACCCAATTAGAAAGCAAACCTAGAAAACACGTAAACAAAGAAAAAGGAAACAAAGACCATACATTTCTTGCTTCGGATTTCGCTGCCGTACTTGCGAGCTCGGTCGATCCCTTTGCTCCGTTCGTATCCTGAAGATAGTTTAAAATCTCTAAGAGGTCTACGTATTATTTATAACACAGTCACTAAAATTGCACAGGTGTGCCTCTCTTCTCGTCGCATTCTACTAATAGTGCATGAAATAAAGTAAAACTAAAGCAAAACTAACTATGTGAAAATCCGGAAGCGGGAAGTTGGATGGTGTCGGCAGCGTACTCAATGTCACATCGAAACCGAACTTCTTCATATCCTTTACAAGAACGTTCAAACAAACATCGATTTTGCCTTTCGTTTTCATGCGAAGCACTGAAATATTTTTCTTTCGGCTAAAATGATTAAATTCCAGCAGGATTGGAGTCGGTAACGTCTTTACAGGTAGAAAAGGAAAATAGTTCGTTGGAAGACGAATATTTCAAAATTTAGAGGATGTAAATTTATGCATAATATCGATTCATCAACTGAACAACGCAATATATGCCTCAATATGGAGACAAATCAAGTGGCGAACCATCTCGTCCAATGGGGTGTGCTATACAACTCGGATCAGCCAACTCTGGATGTTTTCCCCAAAGAAAAGTGAGGATTTTCTGGAAGAACGTTGAGGGTTCCGGAACTGCACATGATAATTGTAGTTGATGTCTAAAAAGAGGGAATTAGTTGAATAACAAAATGCGGACCAAACTTAAAACACAGACCTTGTTTCATTGCCGCAATAACCTGCTGTCAACTCATAATACAAAAAATATTCCTTACCTCCCTGGAGTTGTTGGTATCCGAAGAGTTCCATATCCTTTCACTACTTCATTTCCCAACCAATCCCTTCCATAGCATACAAATACTATCTGAGGCCCTGAAAATATAAATTAGCATTTCGGCTAATAGTTGAAAACAGCACATTTTTCTAAACGATGAATAAAAATTAAAAGAATAAAAAGAACAAACATCGATATGGATTGGTTGATTGATATGTGATTTCCAACTGAGTGTCGAGCACAATGTGGCTTGAAGTTGTTCTATAAAAGTGTTTAATAAGGATGAATGCTGAGAAAATATTCAGCTGAGGTCCACCATTAGTGGCTCAGCGTTGTACTTCACTGTAACTACAAGTATATATGTTTTACAGAATTTAGACACTACTTCAGAAACAAAGATGCCAGACTAACACCCTTACGCCCTCACCTCATTCTCTTTTAGAGATAAAGCGACTATTCCAAGAATTACTACTACAAATTTCTTAATATATAGTGGATTGATTTTTTGTTTGTTAATAAACATTTATATATAAATCACCTGTAACAGGCAGCAGATAACCCTTCAGATGCACCGGAGACAACAGTCCAGTCGGGTCCAGCTACGAAACCATACCGCAGCCAAATCGCATAGGATTCGGGAAACTGGAATAGGTAAATAATGAATAATTTTTTTTTAGCTAGTTTGATAAAATATAGAATAAAAAAGCAATAAACTAATTGTAAGGAAACTCACGTATGCTCTTTCGATCGTGCCATTAACCGATATCATAAACGAAGACTTTTGTCTGTCCATCACATCTTAAACCAATATTTTATAGTGCTTTCTTTTATCTGTTTTATTAGTATTAGTATATATATTCTTTGAGAAGGACCTTATAGTGGCAAAACTTGCGCGATACATTTTGTTGTCGTAATAAATGTTAATGAACACATTTTTTGGAAATTAGATGATGAACTTGGTGTTGTTTAACATCTTTGAAACATCAGCCGAACGATGAACTTACCTTACTGATACTATAGAAGTGGGAATCTTTGAATATTTCTTGAAATATGTCTTCTGAAATTGTCAAGATGCACAGCAAATGGGACAGGATGAATTTGCTGTATAGAAGACAGTCTCATACTTAAAATGTCGCACTATTGGCTACAGAAAGAAGAGAGACCGAGACAAATGAGCAATCACATAACTTATCAATGATGGGTTCAATAATAGAAAAGGTTCCGTAAATTGGTCGATATGTATTAATGAAATCAAGTTGAATTCATTTGGGTCCGATTCCATGGTGCTCGCAACCAAGCAGTTGCCTGGCAACGTGCGTAAACTGAAGGAATGAATATGAACTTAGGCTTAAGAACATACGCCGCAACCTACCAAGCCACTAATGAACCATTAAAATCGTAAGGGTTTGGTTGGAACAAATTGATTATTTCGAACCCAACTTTTTTTGCACAATGGCATGCGAACAAAGAAGAGTGCAAAGACAACCATATTCCCGCTTATTAGCATAAAATCAGAAACTATGCTATGTATAAACGGTACATTCCATGACCCATCAGTTGTGCGACATAATAATGGGGCATAACACATCATTACTGACGCTTCTTCGTCTTCTTTTGTGTTCGCTCTTAGGAGATGTAAACGGAACGTCGTGTGCCAACTTTTATTGACAATCACAAGTTGTAAAACTCATGTATTTTAATTCGCAAAGCTAATCGTCTCAATTTCTGGGATGTCAATGATAGGATGGCAGATGGGGGGAAGTCGCTATGCCATGAGGGTATAACGTGCCAGTCGGAGTGCAGCTGGCGGTATAATTGCCAACCGACGAGCTCCTTTCGGGTCACTCAGTATTTCCTTATTATTTACCAAACTGCGGTATATTCATGCATAACAACCTAGGTTTTGATCAAACGCACGGTCCGTCAGGATATTAACTTTCCAAGTTTTCAAATAAGTTGCGGTTTCATCGATAAATATGTTTTTACGAAACGAGCGAAAGAGAGCAGCGGGTTTATCCACTTTAATATCAGGACAGATTTTACGAACAGTGATGACATGTGCGCATAAGACAACATAGTCACAGACTTACGTGTCACCTTGCTCACCGGTTAATAAAGTGTTTGTTCCACATCTCAGTATATACCCTCCCTTTTACTTGCCCTTTATATATTGAAGGGCATGCCATAGCTGGCTGGACATGTGTCAGACTTGATTAATCTGAATAAGCGCGAACACTATGTATTTCCAAGTGTCACCGCAGGATGCTTATCTCGTCACGTTCCCTTCCTCTTATAGGGATTCCCCATATCTGAAATCTTGGCTCATCTCTTGTTTATCTCAGCCAACATTTGAATCCATGAAAACAATTTCGTATATTATCTCTGCACCAAAGAAGCACAATAAACTATTTTCAACTCTCACACTTGATAGGAGTCACGTACCAGAGTTGTCCTGGATAAAAATAGTAGTAGAACACCAGATAAGCGGTATATTAATTTATATGGGACTCTGTGTATAAAAAGAGAGACAGAAATCAACTAAAGCCTTTGTTTAGTGTTGTTATATAATATCCCCCCCCCCTCAACCCTCGATAGCTTCATACAGTTTTATCGAAAGTAGGTACCCGTAAACCCTCTCATCTTAGAGTATTTGAATTAGGTTGCTCCTGACAATACCAATTAGAATCAAAAACTAAGCCACATGTGGAGGAACGGGGTTCCTTTCAATTGCACACCCAGCGCTTTTGCGCAAATTCTTTGAATTTAGCAAAAGTGTTAGAGACAGAGTTAGATTTCTTATTCACTGTTGTCTGCTTATTATTTCACAAATCTACACATTGTTTTAAACGCAGTCTTTTCTGGGTATGGTATTATGTTTACTTGTATTGTAACCACCCATTTTGCTTTGCATTATAAGGTTCTCCGCGTTTATGATATGCGTTACTTTTAATTTAGATTAACGACTTAATTATCTAATGAAGACACCTTTCTACTTAGCTAATGACGTATATAAATTATGATTATACTTTGCGCCTAGTATGTAAAATCTCGTAGACACGAACGGATTCCATTTATTATCTCTGAGGATGATTTATGGGCTTGCATGCAAATTAATCCCCTATTGGATTTCCCCCCAGTGACATTGATATATAAGATATACGAGATTTATCTCTCGCTCTCACTCGCACCTCTCTCCCATATCGCTGTTGCTTTGAAGTTTGCGATTCGCATATCTGTGGTTTACCTGAACACTTATTTACGAATGGCAGGCTTAACGTTGTCATAATACTGCGTGCATATTCAATTTGTTCCGCTTACTCTGTATTAGTCGGGCAAACATGTTTCACACTCCCATTTGAAGAGTTCTATTTTCTTTTAATTTTTTCTTCTTTTTTTCTTTGATTTCATATAATTGAGGAGGCCCGACCAATATAATTAGCGTGCGAATTACCTTCGAGAAGCGTAGAAATTTACTAGAAGCAAAGTTTTACATCATGAAATATATATCTATTTTGATAACTGCTCTCACAGAGCATTGCCACTACACTAAAATTTACGCATTTATTGTGATATTAGTCCCCTAATCTTCATAATATTGTAATATCACTACCATAACTCCATAATATTGAACAAGAGGATGACGTTTATATGTATGAAAAGAGTGCTTCAGGTGTTCCTTTTCATTTTTATGGTTTCAAAAAAGACCAGCCGTATTAGGTTTTCGGTTACCAAGGAAATTTACACAGAGTAACTGGAATTGTTTCATTAAATGGGCACCTAGCTGACCGAAATTGTACAGCGAAAAGATAAAAAGTTGTGCCAAAGAATCAAGTGTTCAATTAGCTTTTTTGTTTCTTATACTCAGTTGCTCAGCCAATTTGCGCTTGAGTATTATTAGCCGAGTATTTTGGTTCTTCGATCTCCATCTTCTTGCGATTTGATCAGTTATGTATATTTATTATATATATATATATATATATATATATATATATTGAATTTCACTTTTGATATTCAGTCTATAATGAAATTAGCCTTTTGACCTAATTTAGCGCGAACGGTACCGCGTTGCAAAGTGAAACACGTACATTTAATCACTTCTATTTGATAGCATGCTTTCGCAACATTGTTATTTCTGACACACAAAGATCAAGCTTCAGTTCCACCAATAGGGAAATAATTATTTGAGACTAAAAGTAGAGGCGCTTGAACAAAGCAATATGAGGGATTGGTTTACAACAAACAAATAAACATCTTGTTCGCTATGTAATTTCAACCTAAAGAAACTGTACTTTCGATCACCCGAATTTTCGTATCTGTACAACGTAGGGTGAGCGGATGTCCCTTTTGTGTCTTCCAATATTCTGATTGTGGATTCCCCAAGGACTTAAAGGTGCATTAGTGAAGGGAACCGGAATAACAAAACTGATTACCAAGAGAGGATGGCGACCCTTTTTACACGACCGACAAAGAGACGATAATGGTCCCTGGAAATTATCGCTTTTTTGAAATATGACGAGAAAATTTGCTGTCATCTTATGTCCCGACCATGTCGCTTTTACAGTTTTTTTTTTTAAATTTAAGCTGCTTAACACACACCAAATTACAAAGCATCTTCCGCTTAATAAGGTTCAATCTTTCAGTAATCGAGTCATTTCCAACGTAACACAGACCGCATGTAATCTAGATAGTAGTTACAACTTCGTATCCACTATATTCACTGCTCAAAAAATAGGTATTAGTAGCCGGCATACTCTCCCCACACAACCTTGAAGAAAGGCAAGTAGTAATGCCATACATAATATGCCTCGTATCACATCCCATATCCATTTCATATGTAGTATCTGTTCTACGCGTTGGGCATATATAAAGGCAAAACCTATACATAGAAAGAGGAAAACCCACTTTAGATCTAATGTGTTTAACGATCTGTGCACTGCGGTCTGCAAAGTACTACACCTTATTTGTATTGTGTATCGCGCATACTTACCAAATCTCTGAGTATTAGGTGTACCCAATGCAGAATACTGGCCCCACGGCTTGGTAATGGAGAGTATAAAAAGTTGCACTCCAAGGGAACTGGGATTACTCCTCGACAGACGGACAGACTGTTCTCATTTGTACTTCTATTTTTCTTCGCGGAAAAATGTTTGCATATACGCCTGCGGAAGCGTTTCTGACGGGCATATACAATTGTTTTGCACGCTAAATTGTTTTGGTTAACTTGTTCAAAGTTGGAAAAACAGTTCCTTAATTCTGCATTCATTAAATGTCTCCATTTCTTCTACTCAATATACCCCTTAGACGATGAACTTGAGAAAGTATCTGAGTATTCGTGAATCCTGTGGATCGAGTGAAACTTCTTTCCTTCTTTTTCTTCTTGTGATACTTTTTCGCACTCGGTTTGTCGTGTGATTCGGGGGTCGGATTTCCTCAAGATTTCAAACAACCAAACATACATGCCAACGAGAAGAAACTAGTGACAATTCTAAGTCAACTGGTTTCTGTTCTTCATACACCGTTAGGAATTTGCCACCACAAAGACATTATTATCGTTTTTTGTAATATCGGATGTCTAATAAAACTATAATAACGGGGTCGACCGGCTAATTATGTTCCGTTGTATGTACTTTTGTACAATTTACAGAGCGCCAATTCATTGCCAGCGCTTGGCATAGCAACGAAATTTATTCGAATTTTTATCCATAGTTTCAATCAAATAAATCACATATGTTCTAGTAAACCATACAGTGTTATTGAAGATTTGAATGATTAATGAATTTATTCAAAACGTGTACTTATCTCATCCATGAGTGAGTAGGGATCGAATTTCTTGCAAGCGTTCTCAACAAATACCACAAAAAAGTTGTTTGCATTTGTTCGGAATTTGAAATAATATCCAGCTTGATTTATCCAATACGCTCACATTTTGGTTTTAATTTTTTGTATGCTTATACTTTACGAACAAAACTACTACTGGGCATGTTGGCTGGAAAGGCCGTAATACTTCTTCATCGTTTATACGCCAAAAATGGAACGGTCTTTTTGCACGAATGTCCCTATTTTCTGGGGCCGTTCGGCTATATTTTGTTGCTTCCCTTGAGATTTCGCGCTATAAGATGCTATGTTATTTAAATAACATTATACGTTTCCCTCTATGTATTCTGTTGCAAAAATGAGTGCATTTCCGAAATCGCCAAGAAGCGATAAGATTGCGTATCGCCGCTCACTTATTGTTTTATTGTTTGTTGCTCGTGACTCAATGAAAGTTTTTTTTTGTTGCAGGGTTCTACTAGAAAGTCTCTGTGGCTCAGCAGGTGGTGTTTGTCCTCATTCTGCGGTAACATCTCAGAAAGGTGCGTGAGCTTCAATTTACCTCTAATAATAATAGTTGTTTTTACTAAAATGTTGTTAAAGCCTAAATGTTCTGTTGTTTTGGTTCGGAAATAATGTGAGCGTGCGGATTTGCTTTATCTATTTTACTAGTTGCATCATGGATCACCAGTTCAAAAATAGAAAGTGTGAAGCAAACTACTCAGTGAAATTGAAGATCACACTTTCAATTTGACTTAAATTATTACTTTGGAGTAAATTCTCTGAATTTTACGCAAATTAACAATTTTTCTTTATGAATTTGTAAACGAGAAGCTTTGGGGGCAGCAAGAACTAATGTTAAGAAAAGCACCGAAAATACTTACTGCTCTTTACAGTTGTATATTACTAAAAATTGCTCCACTCGATTCGTGTTACTGTTACTGATTAACGTTCTAATTGCTCTGCCCAAAATAACACGTTCTAATTTTAAGTGCCCTGCAGAACAACACATTGCGCTAATACCAACTACAAATGCACAATTTCGTGTTTTGAATTTCTTGCATTCTTCCGAACTAATTTCAGCGAAGTAGGCCATACCATTCGAACGGATAAGCAGGAAAAGCAAAAACTTTTTTTATTAAATTCAATTACGAGGCATGCCCCTTTCGAGCCCCTGTTCCTCTGCTGAACGCCATTCACAATTTTTGAGAAGCCGCCCATGGGCACATCTACGTACATTATGTTTATAATAAAAATCTGTTGTCTAGCCTAATGAAATGATATTAAGAAGTTTAAAGGGGAATTTTTAGACAAAATTATAGAATATACCATAGATAGTTGTATAATTAAATTACTCGTAATGGATTCCAGCAGTCTCAATGCAGTACTTATTCTCGGGCGAATAACGATTACAGTAGATGATGGGAGAAGTGGAAATACGGTAATATGTGGCAATATTTGGGCAATAACACCCATGCGAGAAGTTTAATTAGCAAGAATCAGCTGTTTTTTTTCGAAGTCGGCAAAGGGCGCGTCGTTTCAGAATGGAAGAACGACAATCTCTGTGACATTTGAATACGTATTGATTTTCCGGGGACGCTGCACAGAGTTCCCCTCTATGACCATTTATGCTGGTCCAAAATTAAACATCTTCTTTTCTGGCAATGACCAATACAGAGACAAATTAAGCGAATATGCATGATATCATGCGCGGCGCATGAAAGGAGCTTTCAATTTAACTGAGGTAGTATGTCCTCCTAATTATTAACAATAAAAAAACACTTCGCACACTAGTTTCGGACACCGATTGTTTTCGGATCAGTGGGACGAAATTTCGTCAGAACTATTTTCTTCAGTTCATATGTCGAACTTAAAATTTTCCGATAATGTCACATAATGCCACTGTCACTTGTCTTTATACTCATATTTTTGATCAATCCTCCAACTTCTGCTCATTGTTACATCAGGGACGGTTCTTCGGTGAATCTTCACATGCTCCTTCTTGCGTTATCAAAAACAGCTTAGTTTATTTTCTGACCTCCGCTGAACATTTGAGTTGAATGGAGTGGTGCAGAAGGCATGTCCCGCTTCACCCTTAAAGAAAGAAATTCTTAAAACCTCTCCTTGTTCAAAATAGAAATCCGTATTTTGTCTTCAAATTTCCACCAACAATATTGGGTTATACGGGATCATCTAAAATGTATGTCGACGCCTTTTTTTGTTCAATTTCGGAGAGAATTTCGAACGGACACCACCCCGTTCCCCCATTTCAAATGGTGTATTGAATTGCTGAAGGCGTTCACCGTTGTACCAAAAAAGTAGAAACAATTTACATTTCTGGGTTCAGCTTACATGTGAATACATTCATTTTTTTATTGTAAAGTGCGCACACTTCGTGGTATATTTGAGTGTCAGCCACCTCAATTTAATGCGAAAACTTTTCAAAGTTTGCCTAACTCAAATTGCTTATTGCAATATTAAACGAGTTATACTTCAGTTGTTTGCATTGAAAATAGAATATTGAGTAGCAAGAAATGTAGAGGTCTTTGAATTACAAATGATTATGTACGTCAATAGCTATGGAATAATCCGCTTAATAAAAAAGAATATAATACACAGCATGCATACTTAGCATGATAACAACGTTTGGACTTCTGAACCTCATTCGACAATCTTCATCTTTTTGTCGTGAGATAATGGGTATTTGCATGACGGTTTGTGGATAGATCCCCATCCATTTCTTCTCATTCTGCTAAAGATCCTTTTAAGATTAGGGGTTCGATACTGTAAATAATCTTATTATGGATTATCTCCACTGTCTCAGAGCTTTTTTTTCTTTTACCACAAAATTTAATAACTCTTTTGAGATTATGGTTCATGTGTGTTTCACTATTCTACATTCGAGTTTTCATACATTTTAAGCATTTCAGTTATTTGCACTCAAATAAGCCAAATTCGGAGAATAAATTCGAAATGGACATAATTTCACGATGAAAATATACACATACACCTGCGCACATACATGGTTGCTATGTTCCTACATAAATATGTTTATTCATTAAGCCTCTCCGGTTGTCATAAGGACATCCTATAAACCTAAATCAAGGGTTGAGTTTCTGTAATGTTGTGCGGTTTCCCCATTTTATCTTTATTGATCTCGAGGGAGACACCAAAAAAACTTAGACAATGTCTCTTTGAATGGCAAAAATAAAGAGAAATTTGTGGGTTCGCTTGAAGCATCTGAAGAGCGACGGGTGAAAAAAACTTTCGTCATGTTTTTAGTGAATCTAGTGCTGTTTTTACGAATTGATGTGCATAATACCTCTAGGTAGACACAAACCGCCCCAACCCATTTCACATGTCTGTTTTTGTTTTCCGGCTTCCTTTCTTGGCTTCCCTTGGTTGCTAGTTATCCGATAATTACCTCTCAATCGTCCAGAATTTTGCGCGTTCATTTCGTCTTTTCTATTTCGAACCGCTGCATTCTGCAAAGGTTAATGTGCGTCTCTCGCAGTAATGTTCGCCAAAACTGCGCATTGGTATCAATGCCAACCACCATAATGATCTCTCCCGCACAAGTAATTACAGGATACCGGCACGTCCTGTTAATTGCCATTCACACATCCTCTATGGGGATTACTATACGAATGTTGATGTACAGCTACATTAAAAATATAATCAGCGTTGTTGAAGTGGCAGCTTCCGTAACAACCGTTATATCAACACTTCAACTGACTGTTTTGTGTATGATTGTCAAAACATCATACATGTATAGTTCTACAGTTCGAGAGGTTTCAAACAGGAGCAAACGTTGTTCCATAACCGGTTCTCTTACTACCTTCTTAGCTTTTGCACCCATCTATCCTTTTTGATATTTCAAATTCCACCGCCTTCGCAATTATGAAGGCCGCATCTCAGCGACGTCTAGCAGGTGGTAATTAAAAGAGGAAAGCTCTCTCCCCAAGGACCCACGTCAACATAGAGACCTAGTTATTTCTATTTAGCGTGATTCTTTCAATGTAGCCCATAGAACACTACATCACTTGTATATACTCAGCATTGATGCTGCTTCCAAAAGTACCTATAATTTGGAAAGGATTGGATACATTAGAATAATGCGCCTTTGAATACAAGGGATCAGTTACCGATTTATGTTGATATGATTCTATGGCAACATAGTACGGACCCACATGCGGGAAACTCATTTTACCAACATCCGCAATATCCAATTGTTTGTACACCCGTTGGTGTTGTGTGTTGCACTGCTGGGCAATCGACGCCTAAAATTTCCCCCCGATTAGCATACATTCAGTATGGCGGCAGGGTCGCTATTCTGGCCAATTTGCATACAGAGTACCGACAACCTGTTATTTGAAGTCGCTTTGTTCTCTGCGCAATTTACCTGAAGATCTGTATTATGAAAAGCATAGACATGCAAAAATTGTCTGCATATGATCAAAAAGCATAACGTTTCTGTATTAATGCAGAACGCAATCGTTTAGAAAGTTTCCATGGATCAGCCATAAGGGACAACAAAACGAAACAAAACAAAAATAAAGTTTGTTCTTTTAGCATGCGTGCATTTGCATTGTTCCTTCTGAACTACGTGAGCTATTCAAAAAGCTCTGTTCCGGAATCTAACTTCATAGAGGTCTTAACCGAAAATAGGTCTCGTTTCCGCCATTTTGGCAAATCCCCACGCGTATTCAAGCAATGTTTAAGCACGGACTAAGCCGCGACTAGCTATGCATGCTTAGGTTTTCAAAGGACAAGTTTCTATGTGGTGTTTCACATAGTTACATAGGATTAACAAAGTGGTTTCACACTGCAAACCCTTTTCGAATTCATACTCGATACTACTCATGTATCCAAATGGGCTATTTTCTTTATCCGTTAGTCAGACAAACCATCTCGTCTCTGATGAGTTAGTGTGTACACACACCATTTGTACGTACACATTTGCGTGCAGTTCACCAAATTGAATTCGGGTAAGTGGTGCTAGCGAGGGTGTTAGATTTCAACTTAGCGCGCACTTTCCGCGGTTTGTCAACCGTCTGGTATGTATGTATGTAATACAGCGGGAGGTCATAGACCACGTTTACAAATATCCACCGGTCGCTAATGAGCCGTAACACTCATAAATCACATCTAAAATGTAGACTTATAATCAGAACGTTTGTGTGGATTCCCGGAGTGTTCCCGTTAAGATATAGCCGCGATAGATGGATCTGTCATGACCACTAAATATACTTTTGGTGACGTATATTTTGTCAAATGAAGAAAAAATAGTTTTGGCCACTCTGGAGTAGGTTCTTGCAAAAGCTTCTTTCAATGGCTCTCCTCCCTACCATTATTTATTTATAAATACGCTTTTGTGGAAATTTTCGAACATTTATGAGATGCCAGTTTGAGTTTGAACTTCGCTCACCTTCATTTTTACTTACGTTAATTATATTTAATTTAATTTTAAGATGAATAAATATAATTAGGTTTTATTATACACAGTTCCCATGTCTTTTAACCTATTACGCGACATATTCAACTTTAAATTTTAATGTTTGCAAAGCGGTCATTTTGGAAACATAAAAACACATAACTTGAAACTTTGTCCCTGTATCTCACACAAATACTGGATTAGAACTAGTATGAAAGGTTTTGCATAATAATAATGACGGAATCATTTGTTCTCTGCATTGTTGTACAGTTAGCGCCAACAAATCTTTAATTGCCCTATTTGCTATTTTTTTATGAAAATCACACACTTTTTTACGTTTTTATTTCTTCATGTTGCACATTGACACAAATAAAACATGCAATTCTTTCAAGTAGTTAAATTCATGTACGTTAACCTCATAAGGTATCGATTGGGTGCACATATTTTATTAGTTGTCATCTACTTGTTGGAAAGCACTCAACCTAGATAGTCCGTGCGCATAGCATCCTCTAATGCAGAATGCGCAGAGGTAATCGGCCAAGTTCGCACCAGCTATTATTTACGAACACCCCCACACTCGCCATATTCACAGGCAACCATTCCCTATTTTCTACTGTTTTCTATTTGGTTCACCAGAGTTCTTACATTGCGCTCCGACTTTCGACGTTCGGGTTTAAATATAAACTCGTTAAAGTTTGCTAAGATAGTTAATTATATGTGCGAGTAGCTGGCTAAATATGAAGTCGGATTACAAAAACGTAATCCCGTATTGTTTTCCCGTGTCTCGATCGATTTGCCCCATTGCATACATTGTTTGCTTCTGTTTTTGTTCCTACAACACCATAAGCGAAGGTATTATAATCAATGCACTGCTTTTCTCCCTAGCATATTTTCCATGAACAGTAATAATTGCATTGGTGTTACTTATATTTTCACATACGAGGTGATATGTTCCTTCTTTTACTTTGTAGTGTGCTGCTTCAATTGGAACACTTACTTATGCTAGCTAGTTTTATACGAATCAAATTATTGACAGTTTCAGAATTAAAAATGGCGGACAGTCTGCTGGAGAACTACAATCCGCTGTATGATGTGCATCTGCGGCAGTATTTCGCTCTTCCACATATGCAGAGACATCTCAAGAAATTGGGTTTGGTGGGTTTTTTAATGAACAACATTGTCCATAAACGTAATACCAAAACACGAGAATAGGTATAGTGCAGTTAAGATTAACCGCGTATGTGACGTCACCTTTTAAAGCATGAACGCAGCTAATGAGTCCCTTGTGAGTTTGTTCTTTTTGCCAAATTTGTGAAATATTTGAATTGAAACTGTGTTTTAATTGCATAGTACGTCCCTCTTCTTGCGTTTTTATAAAACGGGTTTAAAGATCAAAATGAGCCAAAATTACCTATAAATTTTATGCAGCCAACATAATTTTTCTAGTTCTTCTTTCTTTTGTTATTTGTCCTTTTTTTGCAGATAGACTGTGAAGGCCGGGTGCTTGACGGACAGGGCGGAGTATATGCCAGACACCAAATGATGATGGACCTGATGCTCAAGAATAGGTACGTATTCCTGAATATGCATTAGACTGTCAAATACGTTATTCTTCGATGTGTGCGTAATAATTAAAAAAAAACTAGGTGTGATAACAAAACATCTTGCAGCTAGCAATAAGTGTATGGTGACTGCCGGCATACACATTCCATATGGGTAATTGGTTTGTTATATTTATGATTATGCCTCGCATATTGACAAATAAAGTGTTTCAGAGAACAACAACTAATGAAGTTGTCCGAGCTGCAGAAGAAACTCGATGCCGCTGAGAAAGTGGAAATTTACAGGAGGATCAGGGTAATGTTTCTGTTTTCTTCGTGAAAAACGAACATTTGGTGGACTTACGTTTTTTTTCAAGGCAAAAAGAATCATTTCTCGCAGCTAATGCCATGAGAAGCTAGCGGTGCGTTCTCAAAAAATACGAGGAATAATTATCTACTTGCAGAGTGGCCAGAGTCCAGAGAGCTTCAGACGTACGAAGGCATCTAGAAGTTTATCTCGGGGTTGGTGTTGGAATAACAGCTATGTTTGCGTTTATTCTTTTATTGTCAGCGTCCACCTAACCGTTTGTAACTCACATTTGTACACGTGTTCGCTGTAGCTATATGTTATTTCTCACTATTGTGCTCATAAAATAGCTTTCTATGAGGAAGACGGGGATTCTAGTGGTTTACTTAGTGAACATTCTAAGGGTACATTTAGGACGTCCCAGTGCTCGGGGAGGTGATTCTTCCGCTAGGGTCCGTCGGTTTTCGAATAGTATGGAAGATAAAGAAATGATACAGAAGATCGAGCTGGCCAATACGGTGGGATTCATTTTTTTGCTGGACCTCCATTCAGATATGTGTAGATATGCGTGTGACACAATATCTACCAAAGAAGATCCATCACATTCGCATTCAGCTAATACTTGTGGCAGCAATTGCAGGAACCAGACAATTACGACATCCGGGATCCATATGCACGGCTGTCCGCCAAGGCTTCAAAATATCGCTATTTGCACAAGGTTTGATTCTTACTTACTAGAAAAGTCCTGTTAACAAACCGTGGAAATAATGGACGTTCAAATAAGTTAGATCTATATGGGTGGATCAAGAGATACTTTTTAGCTTGATGACCCCACTCTTATCGCTTACAAGGACCAAGTGAAGAGGGAACTCGATCGTTTGGAACGTTTCCGTGCCGTTTCCTTTGGAGTGCATTCTGTTGCCAGACAGCCGCCGCAGGCCAACCAATCCTGGTTCTTCAGAAGGAGGTCGCTTCCCTCTCTCACTCAGTCGGCACCAGCCAACGCCTTGCACGAGCCGCTCAGGTATCAATCCCTCTCTCCAGTAGATTAGCACCTCCTCATGGAATTGACATTTATAAGCCATAGGTTCGAGATTTTGATGTCAAGTATTTATAAGTTGTTCTTCAAACGTTTGACCCTAATTTGGCCACCTTATGAACATGACTGTCAGTTTTCCAATGGAAAAAATTGTTTGTAGTCTGTCTGTGGTTGAAGAAATCTGTAATTTCCTTTCCTGTCCAGATAGCTTGTTTGAAAATGTGCGTTTTGTATTTAAAGAAAAACATTGTTAGGATTTATTTTGGAATATTTCCAATTATCTTCTTTCTTGATTGATTGATGTTGTGATTGTGTTGTTTGCATGTTTGGGCTTAGAACCTCTAGCCAAAAAATCAGCTGCTGTTTCGCAAAGTGTAGTTGTTGTCTGCTTTCGAAGTTGTAGTACGGTTGCATACAATTACCTGCAAAGGATTGCTACATCCTCGCATCTAAATTAAAATATGCCACCATGCTCAACAGTTTTTGTGTTTTACTTTGCTTTTCGCCAATAGAATGTTCAGTGCCTTTTTCCGTGCGGGATCGAGTCCGATCGAGCTTGCCTTTCGCTATTTTCTCCTACTTCTTCAGCTTCTCCCACCCTTTCTTTTACGCGTACATTTTTATACACACCTGTGCGGTATCGTGTGAGGTAAGGCAGTTTTGCTAGACTTTTATTTATTTATTTATCCCGATTTTTTTTGAAAATCCATTCGGTTTTTACGGTTAGGCCTGCTGAAACTGAGAAATCTTTGGAAGGCTTACACGCCTTGTACAGTGAAAAGAATATCAGACATTATCAGCAAGCCCAATCGACCAAAAGTGAATAGTTCGCTAAGTGTGTCGCTTTGGTGTTTCATACTTGCTGTAGAACGCCTTTATTGTGTGTAGTCAGACACCTCAAATCTCCTCATACAGAACTGGATGCTAGAAGACACGCAATTAACGCCCCAAGAGGGAAATTTGTTCTTCCTTTACTGTGCATACTGCTTACGTAAGTAGTTTGGTCTAGGTCAATCAATTCGCTTCGCGGTAGAAAGCCGAATGCTTCACCACGAGGACGCCAGCTGAATGAATCACACACATCGCGCACCTCCTGCCCACCAACAGTTAGGCAAAGAAGGAACTCAGGGAGCAATCCACGGCTGCCGCCCATACAGGTTAGATACGAATCTGTTTTATCTGGACCTTTGCACAATGTAAGGGGCAATTATTTGATTCTTTAGTTAGTTATGCATTATTAGTGTCAGTTGCAAGTGACCCAGAACCATTCAATCATTTTAGAGAGGCAAGACTTCACGGTCGGTTGCTGCACGAGAGCCAGGAGCTTCATCTAAGCCGCTTCGCCTACCACCAGCTTCTCAGCCACCAAGGTTTGTCATTGAACTCGATAATTGTGTGTTTCGTTTGGTCCATGAAAAATGCTCGAAACTTCTTTCAAACATATGATATATTACTCATTAATAAGTCCTTTCAGCTCACATATCAGTGCCTAGTTTTGACATAAATTATATTTATTTAGAACTCAGTCGATCAAACGCGAGACTAAAACGAGCACTACTACTACTACGCAGAAGGCGAACAACGGTGCAGCGGAGCAACTTCCAAAACTCGCGGCGATTGGAGTCGGAATGACCGCTATCACTGGTGGAGCTGCAGCGGCCATTGCCGCAGAAAAGAAGAGGAATTGTAAGCACTTCATATTCACTGACACTAATTGAATTTTTGTACAGTTCTGACACATTAATGTCTTTCCTAAAAAACTAATGTTTTAGCCATTCCCCCACAAACAGACGCACACGTAGAGGAAGACGGACACTGCGTGTTCATCGAAAATGGCATAAAAGTCGAAACACCTGCTGAAGCAGAACAAACAACAGAGGTGAGAATTCACAGGTTTGACACCAAAGTACACATCTGCTTTCGTTAGATTTATTTTGCTTGGTTAAACTTCATGCGAGTTTAGACAGAATGTATGAGATCACTGTTTCAGATTTCCCCGAAGACATCGCCCACACCACCTCGCTCTCCTTCAGAAGAAATAATGGAGGTTCAACATCACATTGGTATTGGCTCGGGTCTTGCTCCAGAATCCGAACTCCATGATCAATCGGAATCTGAAGCTGAAGCACACGCAAGCGAGATGTCCGCACTGAGTCCCGAAGCTCCTGAAGAACTTTCACAAGCGAGCAGTCCCACTGAGGGTAGGTTATATAACGCCAACGGACTGTGTCGTAAAATATACATTTTTTCAAAATTAGTTCTTAACTTGAAAATTTCTTTCAGGAGCCTCTGAGACCTCCGAATCTCCTGTGTACTCGCCTGAAGTCAGCGAAGAAGAACAACATGTTCGTGGCAAGAGATCTGCTACACCGCCCAAAGAGGGTCACAGTTCACCCTTTGCAGAATCGCCAACTGCAGAACCCTACATTGGTGCTGAAACCGCACCTGAGGGAGTGGCACCTGCAACTGAAAACATTACTGTTTCTCCCGAACTATTCGTGCGGCAAACGTCCCTTGCAGAAGAGAAACCTGAAACGCCCAGTCAGATTGTCATGCCTGAAGATGAGCAGCCGAATGTTGCTGCGGAGCCAGAGTACGTCCTTTCTGCCGAACATGAGACAGTTCAAGATCAACAAGGGGAACAAGACACCAATGAAGCGGAACATGTAGAGGAGGAGACGGTAGAGATCACGCATTCACTCCACGACGATAACGAGCCCATTCACGCTGCTTCCCCAATATATCAAAATATAGAAAACACTTTCCGTGAGGCGGAAACAACGAACATTGAAGCTTCGCTTGAAAATCTACCATCTGTTAGCCCACTGCTTGAAACAGATCACGATCTAGTGAGCCAAGTCGAGGAGGAGTTCACACAACAACACATTTCCCACGCAACAATGGAACTGTCACATGATGCTAATGAACCGCACTCGTTTGGGGAAGTATCTGCAGATGTGGAACACCGAGAAAGCAATTTGGGAGAAGGAAACCAAGAAGAAAATGTCACTGGTGATGTCGAGGAGACTGGGCATGTAACTTCTGAATCAGTGGAGCATTCCGAACAAGAAGAGATCCATGTCGTCTCCGCTGTCGCTGCATCTACACAGGAAGAAGGTCATCCGGAACATGTCACCCAACAACTTGAGGTATGTTTTTGAGTGCGCATCTTTTATTTCAAGAAAAAAAACTGAACTAACCGTAAGCTATTCTTTACAATTACATGATTGTTATTGAATAATTATATAGTTAGCAAAGCAAATTTTAGGAAGGCCAATATCCTATGGTTGATATTCCGACTGTCACTATCGATCAGCATGAGGACAGTGAGCCTAAACCTGAGGAGGATGAACCTGAACACCACGTGCATCACGATGACGAGCCATTAGCTGCAGAACAACCCGAAAGTGAGCTTGGCACCACAGAAGAGCAACAGGGAGATGAGCCCATTGTCATAGAACATCAACCAGAACCTGAGCCAATGACCGAAAACCAGCAAGATGAGGAATTTACTGGCACAGAAGAACCTATTACTGTAGATCATCAACAAGTACTTGAATCAGCCTATCACGAGGAAAATCGATCAGAATCTTCTCAAGAGGATACGTTTGATGTGGCAGAAGAAAGTGCCTCGTCACCAACATCTCTTGCGGACGAAGCAGTTCCCGAGGTATGTTTGCTTGAATAGTAGTTTGTATAAAGTAAAGCTCTATCTTTCGTTAACCAATGCATTTTATTCTCATTTCGGAAATTATTTGCCTGCTCATCAGTTAGGCTTAAGGTTAGGCCGACCACAGGGCAAATGATAATTGTGACACTTACTAAGAAATCCCTTACTACATTATTTTTACAGCTGAAACACGTTGTGCAAGAAGAATACGAACATATATCAGAGCATCTTCATCATGAAGCTGCAGAACATTCTGACGATCAGCCAATAGAAGAAAGTAACACACAGCTTGGAGAAACTGACACTGACAAGGAACACGTCACTGAGGTGAATTCAATGAATGATCTGTTCCGAGGATACATAACAGAGGTGATTTACAAAGACGAATATTGCATCGATTTCAATATTTAGGCATATCAACACCCATCAGGGCCTGAAAGTCCAGCACCCAGTCCTGATCACGTGGTACCTCAAACTCAAGATGAAGAACAACAAGAACGCGCGTCGCTGGTAGGAGAAGTTAGTCAGGCGCTCCTGGCTCATGAGGAAAGCATTGTGGCCGAGGAGCCCAACACTGAACAGGTACGATTTTAGAAGCTTTATTTCGGGTCTGCCTTATGCTTCAAAGTGCAAACAAAATGCGCCAGCGCAGAGTTGATGACGTTTAAATCATGTATTGCTTGAAATTCTTAAAATTCAGGTCACCGCAGCTTCTCCAGAGCCGTAGCAGCCTTCTATCGAGCCAGTGTCTGACGTTCAGGCACAACCAGAGGAGCAGGAATTCATCACTGAGATGCACCACGAGCCACTCCACACTACCGAGGAAGTTGTTATTGGCCCTCAATCACCAGTTGCTGAGGAACAATCTGTTGTGGATGACGAGCCTACTGAATCAACTATGCCCGTTGGCGACGAAATTCGTGAAATCCGCGAAACGCACGAGTTTTCCACGGAAGAAGTACATCATGAGGAGCCAACATGTAATGCACTACAAAAAAATCCAACCTTATCTTACCATATATAATAATGTATTACTTGCAAAAACAATTGAGAAAAGTATATGCAATGTACAAGTATATTTATGTCGATATTCTCAGCTCACCAAATTTTAGCTCACCAAGAACACATGCATGAAGTGAGTGAGCATGTGGAAGTGGCCCACGACAGCCCAGTATCCGAATTTGATGACAAAGTAATCATCGCGAGCAGTGAAGTGCTCACAAAACAGGATGAACAGTTGGTAGAACAACAGGTCCATGTGTTAGACGGTGAGTGCAACTTTAATGCTTCTTGTATATATTATGTATTGATATTGCCAACACCATGGCGGCTAGAAGACACGTATCAGAGCAAATGCTTACTGCAGAACCCCTGGCCCACGCACCCGAGACAACAGAGGAGTCGCTCGCTGAAGCTGATATTCCGCATGAGCCGTCGAGGTCTGAACATGAGCTCGGCGATGGCGATCATGCAGCTGAGGCCGCTCCCGACCACAGTCATAAGGAGGGCGCCTCGGATGAGCAACACGAAATCGAGCAGAGGTTGGAGCAACAGTTCTACTAACGATCTTAGTGTCAATTTAATGGAAACCTCGTCACTTCTTTTATTAATTAGCTTCTGTTTAAGCACCAATGTCGATGAGGGCCAATCAATCGAGGACCAGCACAAAGAAGCTGAGGAGATCGTGAACTCACCAAGTCCGGTGCGTATGCTTGTTTTTGTATATATTTTTGGCATTTTAGCGACGCATATGATCTTATTCACTAAACCAGAATCACAAATTTTTCAACTGATAAATAAATTACTATAAATTAGGTGGATGAGTCAGCTGATGATGCTGAAGGTCTTCAACCAAATATGCCGGAGATTATGGAAACAGCAGCCAGCGAGCACACATACAACTCTGAGGACAACTTGAGCACTGACAGTCTGATCATTCACGATGACGTCACTAGAACGGAGGATGAGCAACCACTTGGAGATAAGGTTTGATTTATTCTCAAAATGTCTCTTGATTTGTGTATTGTCCCAATTTTCATACAAATGTAGAAATATTACAAAAAATGCATTTCCTGTATCCTTTTAGCCAATAAAGGTTAGCTACCAGCACTTACTTAGTTGTTTGGGCACACGCAAATGATCTTCCAGGAAAACAGCGCCGCCGCCGTGCCTGGAGACGAAAACGGCAATATGAATGCAGAACAGTCGATGACTACGTCTATATACCAGGTAAAAATTGATTACCTGTCTGGGGTTTTATTACTAATTTTCCGCATTTATTTATCGAAACTCTGTTTTTCTGCAGTATACAAATACCGTCTCTCTCCTGTACTTGTTTCAAAATATGTAATGCCTTAACTGGTGCTGGATTGTTGTTGAATGTTCAGACGAGCACAACCGAGTACAGTCATGAGGATATCGGTGATCACATGGAAGCCGGATCAGACATTGAGAGTCAATCACCCGCCATCGACGTTTCTACTGACCAGCCGATGGTATGGTTATTTCTACAATCGCTTTATGTTTTTTTCATAGAGCATGATTCGTTCAATACTAAACTCTCCACTGTCATACCCCCTTATTTTCCTCCCCTTTTTTGTTTCTTTCTACTAGCCGAACAACGAATACCGCTACTCGCCTACAGTAACTAAACGCATGGAATTGTATGGAGTATTTTCATATTAAGTTTCACATTACGCTCAGAACTCCTACCACGCTGACCAAGAGATAAATGGATCTTCCCATCTTTGCATGCCTCTGAGTTTCCCTTCTCCCTTGTAGGTTACCGAGGAAGATTACTATGACGAGGATGGTACCCTCATCCACAAAAAGACAACTTATCAGGAGAACACTGATGAACAAGGAAATACGTATTACCATCAAACACAGGTTTGCATAACAATTGCATGGAGTCCCGCTATCGATCTGTCCCACCCCTACCCATTATTCAGTTCTTTTTCTCTCTTATTATTTGTATCCTAAAAGTATACAGCATTTGACTGCAACATCTTCGCACAGTTCTAAAATATTAAATTGGCTTAATTGCACCGAAGAAATTGCAATTAGTCTTGTTATCAACTTAGCGAGACCATATGTGTGTACTGCTCTGTTGCTTGACCGTAAAGATAATGGTATCCATGTTTTTTTTTATGAAGTTGGGTAAAACAAAGAAAATGTTTAGTCTGAGACCCGAACAAAGTTGGTGCATGCCGGTTCCACGTCACCAGAAAGCGAAAGAGAAGGTATGTTTCTTAATTGATTTAATTTTCCATTTGTCTGCAATTTACAGCGAAGAAGGAGGACACTTGTCTATCGTATCCTTATAGAAATTACTATGCTTGGCTTGCAGAGATCTCGCCAGCTGTCAGCCCCACACCTCTGGAGCAGTCGTCCATTTGAACTACACTTCAGTTTCAATAAAACCTGCAAGTAAAAAAGACAGAATCAGAAATCCCATTCACACTACGACAATCCGGAACCTTTACGTTTGATTTCTAAATTAATTCTTTGACCTGAACTCATTGTTAATGGTTTGTGAAAGTATGGTAAAGTATTTTAAACTAGCCTTTATCCCGAATTACATACATGAATCTGCTTAAAATGGTCTCTTCTCTTGCATTCATCTTATTATGAGCTCTTGTTCTATGTAGTTGTTATCAATAACTAATTGCGATGTAAAAATTAAATCCTAAAAACTATAATATTCACTAATACAATTTTTTTTTAATTTTTCAACCATGTAGGTTTTCGAAGGTTTTCTCTAGAACTTGTTGCTTTTTTGCTGTTTCTTGATGTTTTCCGTATGATCTAATTGCGATGCGCTTCTTGGTTTTGAAATTGTGATGCTCCGCCTTGAGTAGTAGTTATTTCTATGCAAATTTTTAGCGTCTTCCAATTTTAATCCCAATTCCAGGGGTCCTATGTAAACAGGCGATCGATAATCGTGCTGACTTACGGTATCACAACGCACGCTTCAATTATTACGCGTCATTTCCACTTTAGGAACGCTCAGTTGCGAGTATTAAAATTACAGTATTTTATTTTCTTATTTCTTTCTTCAGCTTTTTTTCTTCAACAGCGTTTACTTTACTTTTCCCCAAGAGCATAATATTTATGTGTTGATTAATGTTTCATTTTGGAGTTTTTTAAACTATATTATTTTGTGTAGTTATTAGCTAAGCGTTTTATGGCGTGTATATCTTCTCATTGCTCGCTTAGTAGTAGACGCTTTTTTTATTTCTTTTTAAATAAAGTTTTTTGTCCAAATAATGATGGTGGTAGTGCAAACACACTCTTAGTAAACACAACATTTTAAAGAAACACGCGATTTCCAACAGAGTTTGCTACGAGCACACAGTTATACAATAACTATATATTTGAGCATATCGACATCGTTGCGAGGAACTTCATAGGCAATTACTTGTCTCCATGTGTTCACCCTGACAGTATTGATTGTCTGTTGAATACATTAAGTAAGGAATGTAATTAATAATGCAATTCATAATGTATGAACATAAGAATAATGCTCCGATTTTCAAATGAGTCCAATCATTAGTGTATGTCCCGTGTAACAGTCGCGTTGAACTGCATTCAGTGCTACATGCATTCAACACATCACATAACTAGTGCCGCTTCGCACCATTGCTTTGTTGATAATTCCACTAAACGTCACCCCGCACATAATGACCGCTCCACAAAAGTCACACAAGTGAAATAAGAATACCTGTTAGAAATAGCACCGTTCTTGGTACATTTGGGAATATTTGTTTGAATTATTGTCATGCATCAAGTGTTGAGACGGGATACCATTGTGTTCTCTTTAAAAAAATAATGTGTTATTTCCCAAATGTTGGTAGCAAATCGATCGGAGTTTGCTTGGATCGCAACCGGGCACAGGTTCATGCTGGATTTTAGACAAGAAAGGATAAAGAGGATGAAAGTGAATGGTTGAGAGAGAAACGAGGATTTCGCTTATTTCTCGTACCACTGACACACTTTCCCACACAAACGCACGCATGTGCGTGTACATTGGAACGAGCAAAGGCACGCATTGCGCACTCAGCGAAAGTTGTTCCTTTCTAACATCTTTGTATATCCTCTCATTACATCAATAATGTGCATTCTATCATGTTACTTCTTTCTATCGTTATCATGCGCTGTTTCCCCTATAGCTCAACATAGGGCGACTCTTAGGATCTTATGGCTGAATGAAACACGTATTTTACTTTTAACGTATGGGTCCGCAAAGAACGCTGTACTTCGTTATCTGACAGTAACCTTGAGAAATTCAAATTCAACTTTGTTAGGTTACCAAGAGGACATGTATGCCTGAGTCACCCTTATTGTGTACCATAACTTGTATTTGCTGAAGGACCTCTTCAAAGTACAACTATAAGGAGGATGTTTTCAGCTTGAATTGTTTTTCATCGTGATCTGTAGTACGTACTTTAAATCAGACACCTGATTATCAAATATCATTTGTATATGTAAATTTCACCTCCTTCTAACGACGTCAATTGGGGATTACACTCCGGTTCTTTTGGAAAATATCTTACTACCTTTTCATTCGCTTTTTGTTGGTTTCATCATAAAGTCTGTATGGTTTTATCTCGCGAGTCCATTTTCACTGATGTTAGAAACGGAAAAGGCGAGTTATTGATGCTTCAGGTAATGCCGCCTTCGAGCAAGGATCGCAATATGGCGGTATCCGAAATCGAGGGCTTTGAAGAGGCAAATAACAATAACAATAATGAAACAAGTGAGTTGACTATAATTTTAATATATTTTTTGCTGCAACAATAAAATTACCAATCTCTCTAGTAGATGCCAAATATTTGTTTAGAAGATCCGCTCGATACTCTGTCCCGGAGTAGACTTACACGAACGTTCAAGGAGAAGACCTTCCAGCCGAGGGAAAGTATGCTCACGTGAGAGAATAATTATTCGCATCTGTGAAATATACATATAACTTATTTTATTTACGTTTATGTGCACGACTATTATGCATTGTTCCAGTACGCTGATGTCGACTACAGAGATGTCAGTTGTATACAATTTTGGTGCTGCAATATTTGTCCTATTCTTTCTTAGAGCACTGTTCGATGACATTTTCAACCATGGAATGTAAGTTATAAGCATACATTAAAATTTATTAACCCGTTAATGTTTGAAGAAGGTCCATATTTTTTACCATGGTAATTTAAAATTTGAACGTTTTGCATGAGGTGTTGAAAGAAGATGGGTTGACAATGGATTGTGAAGTGTATGTGTTCTTGTTTCCCTGTCAGTTTGGACAACTGTTTTAGGCCACTCCATCACACCTGGTTAATATGGTGGAATTTTGAAAAGTTCCCACAAACAATGTCGGTTTGGTTCGGATTATTTCTCGGCTCATTTGTGCCGTATAGCGGAATGAAAATTTGGGCACATATCCCTTGCAAGGTGCTTTTTTAAAATTTCAAGCCATTTATAAGAAGAAGCGTTGGATTCAAAAAGACCTAGCTGCTCCAGAAAAAGAAAGTATTATTAAGCGGATAAGAAGATTAAGCGGATAAGATGTTCTTCAAAAATGTAAATATTTTTAGAAAGTTCGGGTGTCAAATTCGTGGCCAATGATCGTCCTCTTCGCTGGATGTTTATTTGCAATGTTTTATTTCCCACTAAAATTCCTATTCGCAGCCGAACTTAATTGTGCCTGCTCCTTTATTATTACGTGTGAAACGGTTCGTTTAACAATATGAAAGATTTGGATAAAGTGAGTTTTGACTGATCTTTTTTCAAAGAAGCCAACAATGCCTAAAGTTTGCAGACTCGGATTGCGATGAAGGCTTACTCATTTGTGCGCGAAAATGTTCCACGAGCTGTTGCGATAAAGGAGTCACTCGCCCAAAACGAGGTGAGTTCTGATTTCACAGTTGAATCGCGTACATCAATATTTACGTCTGTTGTGTTCACACTTTTTGCATTTCAGGCCTCTACAACACAATGGCCCACAGTGGAGAAATTTGTGTACCATCAATTTTGTCCATCATTCATCTACAGAGATGAATACCCGAGGTGAGCTTCGGTAATATCGATACATACGAGAATACGTGATTCATGATTACTAGGTGAGCAAAGTCAATTCGGTTTTCAGAACTGAGAGTACAAATTGGACAAAAGCTGCATACCATCTCATTCACTGCTTGATGCTTATTGAATACGTCAACCTGGTCTTCACACAATGGGTACAACCTTGGCTGTCTGTCTTGGAGGTAAGTTGCTAAATATACATTAGCGTTGGTCCATCTGTTATGTAATATGCAAAATGGTGCAAGACTTCAGACTAAGACGCCCGAATACTAGCGAACGAGCGCCAATCCTATTTTGATGTTAATAGCAATTGCTTGATTAAATACAATTATTTTAGTACCCGTCCGTGTCCACGGCTGAAATTACAATTTCCCTATTCGCAGCCATTGGACCTGGTTTATTCTGCCTAATTTGTCTTTTCTACGGCCTCCTTCATTCATGGTTGAACATGTTCTCAGAAGTGATGCGTTTCGCAGACAGACACTTTTATGATGTAGGCGATCAGTTAATTGAATAATTAAAACAAACTAATTTCCTAAGCCCTTGGTATTAACTTAATAATCACTGTTTGATATGTTAAGATTATTTATTAAGTGGCTCGCCCGGGTCTAAAGTGCACATTGTAATGTGCTATTCAATCGTCGTTGGTTTGAGCACTTTTAATGACTGATTTGTGCCTGATTGTGCGTTTACAGAATTGGTGGAACTCTGACAACATGGCCGAATACTACAGAAACTGGAATCTTGTTGTACATGATTGGCTTTATGCATACATTTACAAGGACCTCTCAGTGGTGAATGTTTTAATGTTAAAAAGTGCATGCGTCAAGCGAAAATTCGCTTAGCGAAGTATGTATGCAGCTATTATGTTTCCGAGTCTTTGCCACATTCACGCAATTGCATATATTATGTTTGCCATGAAAGCCCAGCTAAAACTTGGCGGAATAAGTGGAATAAGCACTGGCATGGTTTAGAAATTTTTTGAAACTTAGCATAAATATATATTTTTGTTTAGTTAATAGGAGGAAAAATTGGAAAACAAGTGTCGCAAACTGCTGTTTTCTTCCTTTCTTCGGTTTTCCACGAATATTGGTTTGGGGTTGCATTCCGATGCTTCTATCCAGTAATGTTTCTTCTCTACTTTGTCTTTGGAGGTCGGTTTCTTACTTCAAAACAGTTTTTCGCTCATAAAGCATGCTAAAAAATTCGCTCCTGGGTGGGTTCGAACCACCGACCTTTCGGTTAACAGCCGAACGCGCTGCCGATTGCGCCACAAGAGCACATGTTTGGGCAATAATTTCGATCTAACGTTTATGTATTTATATCCCGACAATAGCATAAAAGATTCGCTCCTGGGTGGGTTCGAACCACCGACCTTTCGGTTAACAGCCGAACGCGCTGCCGATTGCGCCACAAGAGCGCATGTTTGGGCAATAATTTCGATCTAACGTTTATGTATTTATATCCCGACAATAGCATAAAAGATTCGCTCCTGGGTGGGTTCGAACCACCGACCTTTCGGTTAACAGCCGAACGCGCTGCCGATTGCGCCACAAGAGCACACGTCTGCGCAATAATTTCGTTCTAACATGTATGTATTATAACCCGACAATAGTATAAAAAATTCGCTCCTGGGTGGGTTCGAACCACCGACCTTTCGGTTAACAGCCGAACGCGCTGCCGATTGCGCCACAAGAGCACGCCTCAAAGCACACGTGTTGCTTCTTTTAGGAGTGTTCTTCTCTGTTTCTCGATTGATCCGCAATAAGTACGTATGGAATACAGCGTTGTGGTTCAATCTACTGATTGGTACGTATTCTTTCGTATTAAACCTCAATGATAACCAAAAGCTGACACTAGTCAACAAATATTGAGGAAAATCACACAGTTTTTTTTTAGGAACGGGGATGTTTGTGGCGTTTTACGGTCAGGAATGGTATGCGAGGCGTGGCAAATGTGCCCCATATGAGAGCTCGATTGCTGATATTTTTCTTCCCAGACATTGGAATTGCCAACCTCTACCACGATCGTAGAATGATTTATAAAACTTTTCCGAGTGTCACTTCTCAACGATTCGACTTTTCCTCCTTACCTTATGAAAGAGATATTTAAAGGCATCCTGCGAGCCACGGTTTCATTTTGTAGTTTATGAAAAAAGAATACGTGTAGAGTGCAATTATTAGCTAATACCTGTTTCACTCCTCATAATCCGAACCAATGCCACAAGTAATTGCGTAAATACCGTTCAAATAACCTTCGTTAAAGTGTACGATGCTCTTAGGACAATTCAATTCGTTCAGTTTTATCATTTGAATATTGCAAAAGCAAAAAACTTATTGTCTAATTTTTCCAGCGGATATCAAATAGCGATTGTACTGTCTCTCTCATTGTTATTTTCAAGGAAACAAATTTCGTGAAGGAAACAAAATGCTAACCGGAAAGTACATACGCCAAGATAATTATGTATGAAGAAAGACATCTCTACTTGTATTTTATTAATTTAAGCAGCAAACGACCAACAAAAAATAAAGCAAGCCTTATGAGAAAAAAACAAAGTGCTCTACAATTCACAAATACAACAAGAAACTCACAAATACAGTGACAAATATTTACATACAAGTCAAACCCGCGCATATGCC